>JAVTVX010000031.1:20240000-20710000 GCA_033439265.1 Dillenia suffruticosa | reverse complement strand
GACCAAAAGATGTAACACATTGTGGAATGTTACACAGCAAAAAAAATGCATTTGTCCAAGCAACCAAAATGCCTATCTACACGCGTAAGTCATAAAATATGATCTTTAATCAGGCAAGCTCCGCTTTCTGTACTATAAACCTTCTTTAACCAACCAAAATGCCACTCTAAATTGATCTCAAAAGTCAGTCTTCATGCTCAATTTTAGATTGTATAGAATTACTTTCATGTCGTATTCATAAATAGATTTCATTTATTAGGAAAGAGTGTGACACTCTAAAAAAATCCAAAAGCTTAAAGAATTAAAATTTGAATTCATAATTTAATAATTTAAAGTTTTAGGAAAATCAATCAAAGTTTTGAAGATTTGATCAACTAAATTGAAGTTATTTGAAGAATCAATAGAGGATTTTGAGCATACATTAGTTTAATAAGGATAGATGAATAGATTGGACGTTGGAGGGATATAGAGGAGTAAGAGGGAAGCAAAGAGAATTAAAGTAGTATATACGATGAAAAAGTAGAATCCAGAATCTTTCGCAAGAATTAAATCAAATCCTTCATTGTAAAACCTTTGGCTATCTCCTTTTTGCCTTTAAAATTGGCATTGGTGATATAGTTTAATAAGTCATGACTATTTAAGACAATTATCGACATATTAATCTTCCATAAAACAAATTATTATAATGACTTGAAAAAGTTGGCGAAAGCATAAAATAAATTACGCTTTTTTGAGAAATGAGAAAAACAAAAAGATGGCAAAGGGAAATTGAGGTGATCAAAGGTTGAAGATGAAAGAAATTAAGAGAGATTAAGGAGAATGGAGAGAAAATTGAGAGGGAATACTTTTGAAAGAGAACTTTGAACTAAATTTTGAGCTCCAAGGTGCAATGGCCATCAAGTTGTTTGGCGAGACATATGAAAAGAGAAATTAGTATTTTGACCCAAATTTATTGCAGTTGGTAGTGACTTCCATATGCTAAAATTACCCGAAAAATCAAACATAGTAAATTAAGAGCAAAGTAATAAAAGATGGGGTAAAGTAGCAAAAATTGTAAGTACAATATAATAAAGTGATTTTTTTTAAATCAAAAAATATCTTGTGTTAAATTTTAAATTACAAGAGAATTAAGTATACTTTTTCCTATTGTCTTTGTGGAAGCAAATGTGGTGGTTATATTGTTCAAATGAATAAAATGCACAAAGACAAAAAATGATCCTAAATAGTAATTTTAGGTGTTGCATCTTTAATATAATACTAATATGACCGGTTATTTTTAAAAAAATAATTTGATATTACATAAAAAAATAGAGATTAATTTTATTTTTGAAGCTCACATATGTATTTACTAATTTAATATGTACGATAGCCAATACGTATATACCAAACTAATTTTGGACAAATATCTAAAATTTAATTTCATGAGGATGCGTGTACTCGAAATGTGAGGGGTCGAGGTGAGACCGGGATAAGAAAGAAGAAAAAACACAGTTCTCCTTTATTCTATTTTCCAAACAGTGCCCTTAAGAAATAGAAAATTGTATTTCCCCCGGAAATACGAGGCCCCAGACCGGTAGTCTCTCCGAGCCCCATCCGTCGGAACGGTGAGATTGTCGGTCCTCGCTGCACATTTATGTTTTCGAGCTTTTCTGTTTGAGGAGGATCTCTGAATCGTTTCCCTGTTGCAATTTTAAGATGAAGAAATTAGGTCGCGCCAAAAAGAAAAGCTAGGTTCTCGATTCGCTTTTACGCGTTCTTTTTATATCGTCGACCTTCTCTTAGTAGGTTTTAGGTCAAAAGGGGGTCCAATGTCTGCAGTTATTATCGTCTGTAGATTTTCCACTCGGTCGGAAGCATCAAGATCGTTAGTGTTTCAGCTGGGCTTTTAGATCTGGTCGAAAGTTTGGGGGGAGCAGAGGCCGTATCAATATCGCTTGATACTTATGTGAGCATTTCGTGGAGGCCTCTTTCCATTTTAGTTTCGTCCTTTTTGCTTTTTCTCCTCCTTGTTTTGCAACCGGTAGCTAAATAAGTAGATATACCATTTGCGGTTAAAGCGGATGAAGTTGGGATCGATTTTAGGCGATTGGTCAAAATAAATTGTTCTCTGGCATTTGTGCCTCTTCCCCTCGATGGGACATGCGTATGTTTTTTTAGTTTCATCACCTCTGGGACGATAGCAGGACTGAGTTTTGGTTTCAAAATTGCATTAGTAGTTCTTCGTTGCTGAGAATTTTTTTTCCTGGGACTCTTCGAAGGCAAGCATATTTGAAGTTCATGTCAGAAAATTGAATCCCAGCTTCTCAGAGGCTCCGCTTAAGCTGATCAGGTTCTCCAGGCGGAGTGTGTCTTGGTGAGGGACTATATCGCAACAAGAAAAATGATTGATCAGTTCATAAATTTCGTGATAAGGCCTCCAAGGTATCTGCATGTCTCCATGTGCTTTGTCTTTTCCTTCCCCCCACCCCAACGCCTTATATACAGCTGCACGGTCAGCACAGAGTGAAGTATCTCTTGCCTTTTATGTTCAACACAAATTGTTAGTCACGTCCATTGAAATTAGTCGAGCCAACACGCATTTTGTGCTTTCATCAATCTCACTGCCACTAAACTTGCTTCCCGAAAAAGTTGTTGACTTGTGTCCGTCAAATTGTGCACTAAATCTCTTTTGATTTTCCTTAACATTTGGTATCTTCTTCTGCAACTCCGTTGTGGTTCTTTCAAGTTGGTCTTGCATTACCGTGTGTGCAATGCGCAGGGCAGATTATAACCCTGATCAGTACCTATGGGATAAAAACTTCACTCTCGCGGGGAAAACTTACCAAAGAAAGGACTTGGAGGCAAGTATGGACGAGTATTTAGCAATAAATGTTTTTATTACTTCTTTGTCTGGCACCATTGTGCTACTTTTTTTCAGTGTGCATATTCATGATTTTTTTCCCATTTAAGAACACTGATTATCAGTTATCAACGTGCAGCTTAGGAATGAAAGAGGTCACATACTGCAGTGTAGTCACTATTTGCCTTTGCCTTTTCCTCAAGACACTCCTCTTCCTTGTGTAATTTACTGTCATGGAAACAGGTTTGTCCCATTTTGTAATTTCTTTTGATTTGTAACTAAATACAACAGGTGCCAAATTTAGCTCATCCCATGACTCATGTTGTAGTTTTGTTTCATCCTTGAAGTTGTTCCCCTTTTGTATTAAATAGAGGGCACTTCAGTAGCCGCAGCTTTGTCAAGGAAAGAACAGAAGTCATTCTTTCTTTCCACTTGACTGCTGCCTCATAAGCGATCCATAGTTCGCCCTTTTTCCTTGTAAGCTACTCTTCACCACGTTTAAAGAAGGTCAGATGTTGGAGAAGGAGTATAGGAAATTGACCAAATTATATAGGTCAATATCCCTAGTTCCCTGTATGCAAAAGTTAATAGATTCAAAGACCCAAATCTCTTGGTAAGGAAGTCCTTCCTTCCCTGTCTGGCAGAAGATATTTGGGTGAAAGAAAAATCTCATCTCATTCCGTATCGTGGCCCAAAATGGAACTCATCTCAGTCAGATGTTTAGACCCAAATCAGACTTACTCAAATGGACCACAATTTGTTATAATAAATCATCTCATTCTGTATTGTGGTCAGCTCATTCTTTTTGTTTGTTGTATGCATTATATGAAAGGACTTAACTATAACATAAAGAAGAGATCAGGAGGGTAAGGCATCCTCAAAAACAGAAAGAGGAAAGCCAAAAAAAAGGGGAATGCAAAAAGAAAGGATCAAAAGCCTAATCAAAAGATCTCTCCAATCTCTTTGTACATCAAAGAATGCAACTCCTTCAACTATAGAGAAGCCAGAAAAACATAAAGACCTCATCCCAAACTGGATTAACTAGAATGCAATTGTTAATCATTCTTGATTTCCTTTCTGACCAAATGCACAAGCACAAAAATGTTGAACTTTTTTCATCCTTACTGCTTCCAAAATCCTTAAACTTACCAGCAAGCAACTCTCCCAAAGTAGCAGAACAGACACATTTTCCTTGGAAATGTTAAAAAGGTGGTTCTAGAGAGCCCTAAAAAAATCACAATGGAGGAAAAGATTATTTCAGTCGGATTAATGACTACCTGATGTACAAGAACTTAATTTTCCAAAGGAGATTGACAGAAAGAGAAGGGTACAGTGGAATGATAATAGAATGATTCAAAAAGATTTACAATGAACCATTATGGTGGAATGTAAATAGGATGATTCAAAACGATTTACAAACAATGCGATAAGATATAAAGTTCAAGGACACCTTACACCACAAGCATAAACTTCTGGGTGAAATAGTGGTGTGTAGTTTTGTCTATACGCACTCACATGATAACTCCTTGGGCATCTCACTTGTGTACTTTCCAACAAGTAGGAACTGTTGACTTCAAGTTCTAGGGGACTTTTTTGACCTTATTTAATATCTCACATATTTATCACACTCTTTTAAGGGGAGTATTAAAATATTAAATAATAAAAGCACCTTAAGCTCCACAAGCTTGAGTATTTCAAATAGATGATTCTTTCTTGAAAGTGATATAAAGGTACTTGTATCAAGAAGATTCCAAAATTCTTTTATCAAGAGGATCCGAAAGGGACGGATTTTCCATTTTGGTTATGATGTATGATTTCGTAGGTGCTGAAGTTGTATCAGTCATGTAGTAGTGAATTGGATTTTGTTCCCCCAATGATTGTCATCTACCTACCAGATTACCTAGCTACTTGTAATATTTAGATAGAAAATTTAACGCAGAAATAAAGTAAATTAAAACTAATCATCACTTAACTAAATCTAAGACAAGAAGATTTAACTCATCGAAAGAAAACCACAAGGACTTCCAATTGCATTGCTATATGATTCGTTCTCTAAAACTATGATATTTTTTTGAATCTTTATCTATTGTCAGCTAGGATCTCTAATGTTTCTTAGCTCACTTTCTTAAGCATACCTATGTTGAATTCTCTACAACAAATTGCCTATCTCTGGGTTAACTTTAATTGCAAAGAAAGATTCAACCCTAAATCTTTCTAACAATTTACACTCAATTATGATTCCCTATCAATGTCACGCAACAACGACAACAACAACAAACTGAATTTTAAACCTAATAATTTGGGATCGGTCATTTGAGAGACAAATTATGCTTAAAAAGAAAAATAAATAAATAAATACAAAAATAGAAATAAATATAAAAGAGAATAAATAAATAATAATAAAAAAGTAAATAAATAAATAAATATACATATCTAAAATATAGTTTAATTTGTGCGGATTCTTCTACGTCACTTATTTCTATCCAAGATCATCTTCTTGTCTAAACTCTTAACTATCATATTTTTACTAATAACTTGTATCCAAATTTTCAGCGGTCTATCCCTACATTTTACTAAATCTCTCATATTTAAGTTTTCGGTTCTCTTAACTAGTGCGTCCTTAGATCTTCTTTGTACATGTCCAAATCATTTCAAACGACACTTTCGCATCTTATCCACAATTGAACTAATTTTCAACTTATTACGAATTTCTTCATTTCTAATTTTAGCTCTTGTACTTTTACTACACATCCACCTAAGTATCCTCATTTCTGTTACGGCCATTTTTTGTCTTTATTATTGTTTAATAACCCAACACTCGGTACTTATCAATGTCACGCAATAATAAAAAAATATAAATTGCTAGAATTGCATACATCATGAACCAATTCTTATACATTCAATGTATGTTAATTAACCCTAGAGCTAATTCATGAATTCCTCTTTCTCAATTGGTTTTTCAATCTCAATTCATCTATTTGGTAATCACGCAAGTTGAAGCATTAAACACAAAGTGAAAGGACAAACTAGAATCAGTTGAACTCAATACTGAAATCATTATAACGAATACAAGATGAGTCCTAGTGAAGAGGAATTTAGCCACTTATGGCTAAATCAGCACACAAAACAATAATAAAGGATGACATCAAAGAAAGGGAACAAGGAAACTGGGTCTGGAATTTCTCCTCTTCTCCTCCTTGTTGTCTTCTTCAATCGTCCAAAAGTACCTCTTTCCTCCCTCTTCTCTTATTTATATTCCCCTCTTAAAACCTTTAGAAACATGCTTGGTTAAGGTATGAATTTTACTAAATGTCCCCACCAACATGGCTTTAGAATTCTGGTCCAGAAGAAGAGTTCCCATTCTGCCCTTAATGAGGAAACATAGAAGAAACGCGCTAATTCTTTTTTCACTCAAGTGCAGCTGCCCTCAAATGGGCACAGCTGCTTCCGGGACAGACAGATGCAGTTGACTTTGAGCCCCTTCTTTTCTTATCTTCTTGACAGTGTTAGGCTGAGCTCAAAACTCAAAAGTAATAGCCCTATGTCATCTCTAATGATAGAACTTGGAATCAAGTCAATCGGAGTGGTGTACCCCAAGATATGAATTTTTTTCCGAAACAGGTTATAAACTTCCCTGCAGGTCGTAAGAAACAATTTCGAATGCATTTTTCTCCCATTGCAAGTTGAATTTGACAAAGTTGTCAACAGGAAAGTTGTAGTCTGTGTCTTATTTTTCCATGAGTTTTTGGAATCACCTCAATCCCATAATTAAAATTCAAATTTTGATTTTTTGAAAATGATGGGTTTGGAAGTGTCAGCAAGCTCTCAATTTTGAATTTTCAATCTCCTCTTTCTGTAACTTTGGTCCTTCTTCAATTGAACTTACTCTTCCTTTATTCCTTCCAATGAGTGAAAAATGCCAAAATTGAATTAAAAGCTAAGTAGAGAGGAGAGAAAAAGAGATTATAAGAATCATAACTTGTATGACTGCCTACTTACCAGAAATAACCATTTAGAGAAACCTTTCCCCTCATGTGCAAATTATTAACAGCTAAAATGACATACTCTTAGCAGCTTCCCTCTTTGCTGAAGCCTAGTTGCTGCTCCTTCCCACTACATCTAAATTTTAGAACAACTAGTAGGAGATGCACCTGTTGCTTTCTACACAAAGTCTAAATACTTATTCTTGAAAACTGCATTAGGGAGGTTTTGGGTCCTGATATAGGAGGTTTGTACTGTGTGTTTGCTTGGTACACGTTGTTTGTGGGCCAGCGCATATGGATGATAGGCTTTCTGGTGCACACTTGGAAGGTAATGACTAAGGTTCCACTGATATTAATTAAAAAAAAAAGTGCTTTTTCCTACCTCCAGGATCTCGAATGGAAGTGATGGCCCTGCCTCTTAGCATGTGGACTTGATTGCCAACTTCACTAGGAGGGAACCTACCAATTTGTAGAACTGATCTGTGGAGACAAATTCCTCAACAGCCCACTATACCTTTGTGCTATGCTGGTGATACAAATTGCTTGAGCCTTCTATTTCAAGCACTCTTTATGAACAAGATGCTTTTTGTTATTCCTACTCTAGATGAATGAAGTGGCACTAGGATGACCTCGCCACATACATCACAATTATTGAGTGGAGCATGTACTGGCTACCACAAAGAGGATTTTGTTCAAGGAACTCCCGCTAAACATTCTTAAAATCTTTCCAAACACGTAATCTGGAAGGCCATCTCACCTGCATTTGAATTCTTGACTTTCCAACCAAAGTTAGAACCTGTGACTGCCAGATCTCTACAGACATTTTTCTAGGATGATCTTAAATAAGATACAGCGTTTAATCCCTAAATCCCTTGTGCTTTGTGACTAATAGTTCTTAAGGTATATACTCTGTTTATCTCTAGGAATTCCTCTCTAAATGCTTACACCCTTGTCTACACATTATATAAATAATGGTGCTGTGAGAATAAACTTGCCCCCTTGTGATTTCTGACTCCTAACAAACATACTGAAAATACGAATGATGGAGTGCTTTGTAGATGAAGTGGCAAACCTTACCTTTTTTCTTTGTTAATGGTGCAGTGGATGCAGGGCAGATGCTAATGAAGCTGCCTTAGTTCTTCTTCCATCTAACATCACTGTTTTCACTCTTGATTTTTCGGGATCAGGCTTATCTGGTGGTGATTATGTCAGCCTTGGCTGGCATGAGGTATCTCTTATTGTCTGTTCTCACCTTTGTGTTTATGTTAGTATCTGTAATATCTTTGACCGTTTTTTGATGTGTTAGAGAGATGACCTCAAGATTGCAGTGTCTTACCTAAGAAACAGCAAGCAAGTTTCATGTATAGGTCTGTGGGGACGATCTATGGGTGCAGTTACTGGGTAAATATTCTTTCCAGTTTTTGTCATCTATTCTAGTTTGTTATCTCCTAGATATCCAATTTCCTGCATCTGCTATAATGATTTAGGTGGGACCTGATGCCTGGAACACCTATGGATAATGTGTCTTATATATTGGCTATATGAAAGAATGTATTGAAACTCTTATGGATGGTAAACCCTTAGGGGTTAAAACATACAAACCAGTACAGTACAAAGAGATTAATACAGAATCTCTCTCCTGTCCCTCTTCAGATCTTCTAGACTATATTCTTTATAAATTGCCGTTAGCTCCTAAACAAGTATAGGAAACAATTTTGTCACATAAAAGAGAAACTTCAAGGGTTTCATTGCAGAAGCTTCTGTCATACTCTTTCCAAATACATCATGGTATGCCAAATATCAACAACCAAGCATCTTTCTTCCCTTGAAAACCTCTAAATTTCGTAAGAAACAATCCAAAAACTCTCGTAGGGTAAACTTGAATGTTGTCACATATAACAAAGTGGCGTTTCCAAATATCCTTTGCATCCTAGCAATGTAAAAATTTAGTTTTAGAATAGGTGTAACACATGTCATATATCCACACACACAGCTTTAGAAGGTCTCCTCTTTTGAAGAAATCATTGGTATTAATCTTATTAAGCACCATAGACCAAATAAAAGCTTTAACCCTTGTAGAAATTTTTGCTTTCCAAATAAAATTGTTAAATTGAAAAGGAGGATTTTGGAGAAGTCTAATTAAATGATCAAAGAGAGATGTCGAAAAATATACGTCAAGTTGTCAATATTAAGTACATGTAAAAACCTCCAAAGAATCAAGACTCCAAACCCTAGTGTCAAGAACATGAGGAGAATGTTCAACACCCTGAAAGAGAGAAATCAAAGAATAGAGCTCAACAGTTTCTCTTATGTTAAGATTGCTTAAAAAAATGACTATGTTTCTTAACATAAATATCTACCATAAAGCAGATGCCTAAAAGGAAAAGAAAGGGTGCTCTTATACCTTTTTTTCAGCCTATAGTAGGTTGTGTGTTTTCTGTGGATTGATTGAATTAACCACCATCAAGATTGTATGATATGCAGCCTGCTTTATGGTGCAGCAGACCCTTCTATTGCTGGAATGGTGTTGGATAGTGCCTTCTCAAACTTATTTGATTTGATGATGGAACTTGTGGATGTGTATAAAATTCGGCTTCCTAAATTCACTGTATCTCTCTTTCTCTCTCCCTCTCTCACTCTGCGTGTGCGTGTTGTGTGGAATTTGTGTTATCTGAAGCAAAGTAATATTTTCCTATTTCCTGTAGTAATGGTTCCTACATGATTTTCTAATTGATAATGGTTGTTTCTCAATAGTTCCTGCAGTTGTCTCCATCCTAATGATGCTTGGACCAACCTTAATTAGTTCTGCTTTTATTCTTTGAGTAGCAATAGCACCCCAGGGCCACCAGACACGCTCATCACAAAAGAAGCCTTGGAATAAAATGGCCGTCACAAATGTAATGGGCTTGATCACAATAATATAATCGGTTGTGTTTTCAAAACCTAATGAGAGAAGTTCATAAAAGAGATCAAGGAGATTTACAGCCCGTTGGAGACTGCAGTCTTCATTGCCACCATTACCTCTAATTTTCTAATATTGTCGTGGAACTTGTTAATGTACTAGGATGAGGATAGGTTAAGATTTCATTCTAGTATTTTCTAGGCTTTATATTTAATCAGTCAATTTAGGGTTTAGGGTCTGCTTACATATACGCCCACCCTCCTCCTACCTCTGCACTAAGCCGGGGAGCACTTTGTGCACCGAGTAAGCCCTTTTTATATTTAATCAGTCAATTTGTTTATAGCTTTAGCTGTTCTATTTTCAAAAACATTCTAACTTTTTTAAGTACAACTATGTTAAAATGTATAGTTTGGGATTGACATTCTACATGTGTTATAAACTCTCTACTTTGCAACCACAGGAGACACTAAGGGCTGAGAGTGGGTTTTAATGTACCCTCCAAAGACTTAAACATTGCTCTTGATGGAAATAGAAACCTCCTCTGGACTACTACTACTACTACTACTACTACTACTACTAGCATGCAGTTGACTCTGGAATGACCTTAAGCCTCAGATGATGGCGAAGCTGGTTCTTTCCAAACCAACATTACCCTGTTTTTGTGTTCTATTTCCACCCCTTCCAAAGGAGTAGAAAACTGAAGCTCTTCACTTCCTATTAATTCTCATGTCTAGTGAAGGCATATCTCAAAATCCTGTATTTTTGGATATTTGATTTTTTTTTCCTTCCCTGCCTATCTAAAAGGGCCCTTTGTTGTGGCAATAACCTCCTCTCCCACACTTTGGGGCATGGTACCTTCAACTCTTTTACCACCTCTAGCAGTACAGTGGAGAAGCTCTCCCTAGGGGAGGTGGGAAATACCTAGTGTTGTCAATCCTGCTCCTATAAGGGAAATTGACATAGAATTGGATTCAATAAAAGTTCAAAAAATTGCAGGTTGATTGTTTGCATGAGGAATCCCACCATTATAGTCTAAATTGAAATTTCAATTTGAATTTTCTTTCAATTATTTATATGGCAATATAGGATTCTTTTTGTTGCCATCACACCTTTAAAGATGGTTAAATAGTCCACTATGTTTTCATGCAGGCTGTGATTGCCATGAATTTTCGCCCTATACATGGTAGTCAACTTTTCTACCAAAATAATGACAATAATAATTAAAAATTTAGAATAATAATAATATTAATTATAATAATTAAAAAATTATATTCTAGTCAATTGTGTATCTTATCTCATTAGTTGAGCCAACAAGTATAGCTTGGAAACAAAATCATCTTCAGTTTGTTTTATGCTATTGTTGTGGTTTATGGTTTATAGTAGTCCCTCTTGTATATTTTTACTATCCATTTTGCTATGCAAAGAAGCTTTTCAGAACATGACTCTTTATTTGGCATCTGGGTAATCCCCGCATCTATTGCATTCACTTACATTTTCTGATTGAGTTGTGCATGATATCTAGAGCTCAGTTTATATTTTTTTTAAAATGAAATAAACATTTTCGTATTAGAATGGATGATACTGTCTTTATTGTTCAGACTTCCATGGATCAGTTAATATCATTGATGTGCTTCTCTTCAAAATTACATTGAAGATTCTAGAATGTTAGCAAAACTAATTAAAATATCAAAAGGGTAACAGAATAGAAGCCTCATTGAAGGTATATTAATAAATTGTGATGCAATACCTGCTACTTGTATGTGGGCCTGATCTGCTTACAACTATCATCATTGTTGTACATTTCTAATTGTTTGCTTAAATAGTTTACCCCCAATAAAATTTTGTTCTTTTCCCTTCTATGTCCAGGTTAAGATGGCAGTGCAGTACATGCGACGCGTTATTCTAAAAAAAGCAAAATTTGATATTATGGACCTTAACTGCATGCAGGTTGTCTCTTCTTATGGTGTTATTGATGAACATCTTTCTTTTCTTTCTTTTCTTTCTTTTCTTTCTTTTCTTTCTTTTTTGGGTTTTTTTTGGGGGGGCCGGGGTTTAAAAAAATGCTTCTATAGCCATGCCAGATAATTTGTCTAATGAACAGTTACATATTGCCTTCCTGTCATGCCATCCTTTTATGAATACGGTATATTCTTTTTTGTTTTAATGCTAAAATGGATTTGATAATATTCGTGAAATGTAATACAAGTCCCTGTCTCATTTTTATTTGTATTATAACCTGCAGGTTGCACCGAAAACATTTATTCCTACTCTATTTGGACATGCCAATGATGATAAGTTCATTCTGCCCCATCATTCTGAACTCATCTTCAAGTCATATGCGGTACTTCATGGATTCCAGAAGTTCATAACAGCATCACAACTTCATCTCTTAAACTATTTATTCTTTCAATCCTGTGCAGGGCGACAAAAATATTATAAAATTTGATGGCGATCACAACTCTTCACGGCCAAAGTTTTATTATGATTCTGTGTCAATTTTTTTTGACAATGTCCTTCATCCTCCTCAGGTTTCTTCTTCCAGTTCTAGTAAGGTTGAGAAATATTATGACCTTGAGGACCTACAGGTCAATGTTAGTGCAGAAAAGGTGATACTTCTATGATTGTTGACTTCTTTAGAAATTAATTTTCTCTGCAAATTGGTCATTTTGTCATGTATCCAAAAACTTAATTATCTGTTTGCTATATAGAAAAAGTTAATTGTCTAATGAGGTCTGCATGACTTCTAATTTTTACATTTTCACTTGCTTCCTGCATAATCATGTCAGAATTTAGGTTGCACTTAAGCAATGAATTATAACAAATGATCTGGGAAGTGGGTTTTCATTGGTCAAATCAATCAAAGTGTGTCTTCTGTTCAACAATTTGAATATTCAGCATTAGAAGAAACAGAATTTACCACTTTATGATTGCATAAAATGTGATCATTGAAATTATTTGTTTTGGTGTATGACTTTTAATGAAAAACAGATTCAGCATAAGGTTCCCAAGATCTTCTTGTGACTACTAAGTTGGGCTTACTTATTTCATCTGGTGCATATGATGGCATTTGATCATCCATGTGCTTTATGATAATTGGATGTTTAGTAGCATGTCTTTTTCCAAACTATCCTAGCCTGTCAAAGCTCCACGTTGAGGAGAGATTGATAGGAACAGGAACTGATCCAACATGTGAACCTTGTGTTCTAGAGCCTGTTTTATGGGATCATGACTGGTCTTCATTCCGTGGGCACTGAAGCTGCAAGTTCATCACATACTTGCCCTGGCAATTTAGTTACAGAATCTGTGGGGGATCTGCTTTCTGAAATTCCAGCAGCCACAACTGTGCCTGTAATCTCTACATCTAGCCCTTTATTTGATCTTTCATTGCGGTTTTCTGCATGAATGAAAATCTTAGTGCGATTTATTGATTTTCATTCTTATCCAGGATTCCTCGGATGATCGGGATAATTTGGTTAATGCCGATGAGCATTCCCATTTGCAGGTTATTAGTACTGTCTTTGTAAGGCATATACTTTCTTATGCATCCTTTGTCCATCTTCAGATTGAGGCATGCATACATTTCCTTATTGAATTGTGTAATGTCTGATGTACAGTTTCTTGAGTTGAAGATGAGAGAATCCTTTTCCTCCGCTTTCATTCCATTCATTTCTTGCATTACTTCTTTTTTTTTTCTTTTTTATCAGTTGTTAAGAATGAGATTGCTTTAGACTGAGCATTTGTTTTCATTAGCATCGATTACAATCTCATCCTTCAGGGGTCCATAAATTCATGATATTTACTTTGTTGGGAGGCTGATCATAGACCTTACGATGACTTCAGTTGTGCTATGAAATTTGTCATCAGAATGTGTTGCTTAGTATTCATATTACTAATGTGATATGCAGGAAAATTTTAATTGCCGGAATGAAGAATGTTGCTCCCATACTAGCTCAGATAGAGAAAGCTGGGGGAGGTGCTCATCTTTAGGAGGCACTGATGAAGAACCATCTTCAGATTGTACTTGTATTGTCAACAGCAACCAGGTCTCTTTCTCTCCGTCTCTCAAAAGATGCATTGTCTGTAATGCATGTTGTGTATACATTACATGCAGATGTAAATAGTCATAGTAATGAGTCTATGCCATCTTTGTTATTGATCACCATTGCTGTTCATGCCTCTTCCAACTTATTTGTGTCCCAATTGGATGTTAATTAGTTGGCCTTGTTCAGGAAATACTTGGTTTTGTTTTGCTAGTTCTTAGCAGGAATATCTGCATCAGGTCGTCTTCTTACTGGGATTGGTTCTGATGGTAGGGATGGCAACATGTAGAGGTGTGGGTGGTTTTGCTCTCCCTTGACTCTGCATTAACCAAAAAATTAAGTCCCTATACCCATCACTGGTGGTCACTAAGATACCAAAAAGTGTATTTGCTCATTGTATCTCAGCTGGTATCTCCCTTATCAATTGCCTAATTTTTTCTGAACAAAATTCCAAATGATGCAGTAGATTCAAAGAAACTGTTAGGGAAGTAACCGCAAAGGCATAAAAACTGTTAGAGGATATTAGAAAAGTAACAATTTACTGTTGAGGGAATATTGGGTGGTTAGAAGGGAACTTAGGCTATAAATAAGATATGAAGGGAAGCGGGAAAGGACATGGAAAAAAGAAGAATAGCTTCAGCTATAGTGAGGGCAGTCTACTCTTAGAGAGAGACTGAATTTCTTTTTCTTATTTTCTGCTGTAATGCTCTCTTCGAGCTAGTAATGAAAGAGAGCCATTGAGCTACCAAGCATTTTGCACACTTCATCTTTCAACTCCTAACAATTGGTCCGACCTGCTGGATTTCTTCCCTACCACTTTTCTCTCTTCTTTCCCTTTTCACTCATTAGTCGACTTTCTTTCAACGAAACCCCTCCATTACTTCATGACTCACACCCGAATGGATACAAAACTAGAATCCATCGAGAAAAGCATTGCTGAATTAGGGAAGACTGTATCGACACTAGTCGAGGAGATGAATATCCATCGAACCAAGATGGACAAACTCGATTCATTGGAAGACTTGGTGGCAGCACTGCTGCGCCAAAGACATGACGCCCGCGAGGAAGTTGATTACTCTGCCTCCACACTCCATGGCATCTCGGGAAGCCCTTCTCTCAAGATAGGGTCCATTCCCGTTTTAGGAACCCACAACCAACATCACCTACAACCCAAATACCCAGCACAAGAAGACTTACCTTTCGTGGTGCGACGACCGGATCTTCCTTGCTTTGATAGCCATGATCCTGTGGCTTGGGTTGCACGAGTGGAGCAATTTTTTGCCTTTAATCACGTTGCTGATGATTCAAAAGTCGCTGTAGCTATGCTCTCCATGGATGGCTCTGCGCTCCATTGGGTGCAATGATTGTTGGCTCAGAAACTCTCGATTTCTTGGTCTGATCTCACAACCGAACTTTTCGATCGGTTCGGGGGAGGTCTATCAGCAAACCCATTTGAAGCGTTTGCGTCTACGAAGCAATCTGGGACAGTTGATGCTTACATTGACGAATTCGTCGCTAGGGCTGCACTCATCAAGGGTTTGAACTCTTCGATCCTTTTGGGTCTCTTCCTCAATGGTCTCAAGGACGAGATCCAAGTCCGAATTCGCTCCCACGAAGCTCTCTCACTCTTCCAGACTATGAAGCTTGCTCAGGAAATCGAAAGAGAGAACAGGCCTTTATAACAGGGCTGATACTGGGTGGGAATGACAGAACCCATCTCACAGTCGGGTCACTCAAATGGAACGGGTCCAACCCAACCCCTGGAGGATCCGAAACTCACTTCCACCCAAAACCCACGACCCGGAACCACTTTTTTTTAACCTTTCCCCCAACCCCAAACAACCTTCAAGCTCCACGTTCATCTTCATCCCCTCCTCCCCTGCAACCACATTCCACACCCAACAGAAGCTTTCGTACCCATCAGGAAATCTTAGACTTACGCTCCAAAAGATTGTGCTTCAAATGCAAACAACCCTACCATCCTCTCCATAATTGCCCCAACAAGAGCTTGCGTGCGATCATTCTGGGCGAGGATGAGGTTCCATCAAATGACGAAGACGCGAGCAAAGACAGTTGCAGAGGATTTGCGATACTATCAAGACATTCGTTAGAAAGAGAGACAACAGGTGCTGGTCCGCTGGGAGGGAGGAATGCTAAACCTTCCGGATTTTATGGGCCAATTTTCAGGCTACAACCCTGTGGACAAGGTTAAAGTTTCAGCAGGGGGCAATGTTAGGGAAGTAACCGCAAAGGCATAAAAACTGTTAGAGGATGTTACAAGGGTAACAATTTACTGTTGAGGGAATATTGGGTGGTTAGAAGGGAACTTAGGCTATAAATAAACTATGAAAGGAAGCGGGAAAGGACATGGAAAAAAGAAGAATAGCTTCAGCTATAGTGAGGGCAGTCTACTTGGAGACTGAATTGGGCAGTCTACTCTTAGAGAGAGACTGAATTTCTTTTTCTTATTTTCTGTTGTAATGCTCTTTTCGAGCTAGTAATGAAAGGGAGCCATTGAGCTACCAAGCATTTTGCACACTTCATCTTTCAACTCCTAACAGAAACATGAAACCTCCTCTATCTCTCCTACTAATTCAACCTCCGCATTCTGCTAGACTTTAATCTCCGTAAACAGTGAAATTGCTTTCACTTGGTCATTTAGAAATAGAACCAGAAGAGAGAGTGCATCCAGGTTGTAGGGGTTTTGGGGGGGGGGAACAGGTTGTCTCCCTTGAGACACATTAACTGATGACATAAACCCTAGTTACTGAGGCAACGACATGGACAGACGATTGGAATCAGAGTGATGAAAGGAAAGAACTCGGGTAGAGAGAGAGAGAGATAGAAGTGTGGATCATGAAGCTGCAATAAAAATTAATGCAACACTTCCACTAAGATAAAGAAGCAATCTATGTATAGATTGGAAGAAATAAAGATTTAAATGTTCTGTATCCAGGGTGTGTAGGTGATGCCTCTTGGATGAGGGCATTAAAAACTGATCTGTCCTCGATTCTGCGTAAAATTTAAAATAGTGGCACAATTATTGCAATTTTATTTGGGTCACCATGAATATGGTTGCTCTTTCCCTATCTAGTGAACAGATCAGGCCAAGTCAACCTAAGCAGGAGCTCATTTTCTAGTCCGAAGTCTTCGGAGCACTCTTGGCTAAAATAAATCTTGATGCTAAAGGGGAATAGGAAGAGTGGAGGGTGTTTTCAAGAGGCTTTTCCCTCCTTGTTTTCGTGAGATATATATGGTTGAGAGGACTTGAATCAAAAATGTGTGCCATTTAGTTGACAATATTGTTGAAGATTGTACAACAGCGAGGGATCTGTGCTGCTCGAAGTACAACATTTCATTACCTCCTTGGTAGAGAGGAGAGAAAATGTGTGGATCTCAAGATTCAGGCTGGGCAAAAAGTGGAAAGAAACAACACCAATAACATTCCAAGATCAATCCCCTATTGGTTTGGGATGGGTAAAAGGAAATAATAATACGGACTATTTTGTTACTTGGGCTGACAACCAACAGTGCTTAACTTTTATCACCTAGTGTGGGTGAGCTAAACCTCTTGCACTCTTATGCTGGAAACTGGCCAATTTTGTAGGTTCTATGGTCCTGTAATGTGTGCTGTGTATATTGGTTTTTTTTTTGTATTTTTATTATAATACAATCTGTTTTGTCTTTCTTGTATGAAATCAACCCACTTTGTCTACAGATGACTTTGAAGGCACTTGCAACACCTCTTAGAATGATATGTGGAAAATCACCTAACACATTTGAAGAGGAGAAAAAGTTAAGGAAGAAAGCTACCAAGAAGCTAAAGCGTGACAAGTTTGAAAAACTGGAGGCGCTTGGCCAACGCCTTCGCCTATGCATCCTTCGAGTCAATCACAGGAGACACCACACTTCCTGAATGGTTGAAACCATTGGATATCTGTTAGCGGCAGTAGTTCTGTACCTCATTCAAGCTATACCTTTACCTGCTACTGACGAGTCTAGTGCGGTAGGCATTGGTTGTAAATTTTTGTTTTAGCATCCTTTCAGCAATTAAAATGTATCGCTCCTGGTTTCTCACTTTATTCATATAATTATTTTCAAGATTCTTGTTTGACGTTCTATTATATTGATGGTATTAGACATCTATGTTGGACGTGAAAATGAGTCCCGCATAACTGACTTTGGAGATTGACACATTATCCCTGCTTTGGGCTTTTTAGTTGTGATTTTGACCGGAGGCACTTTTTGACTCAATCTACAAGGCAAAACGCAATTTTCTACCAGGAGTTTCTTAATCAATTAATTTTTTGTTTTGACCAGCAAATTTTTGTTTCGCATTAGCCTCAGCACCATGGCGAAAATCAAACAATGGATGGTGTATCTCTGTATTGGCATGAATATGCTAGGAAAACCAGTGAATGTAAATCTACCAAAAGAATTTGATTGTTAAAAGAAACAAAGTCAAAATATTGGAAATATATCACCTCTTGAGTTCCAATAGGGCACATAACCGTGCCAGTAATAATATGCAAGAAACTTTTGGGTATCATTATTTTCCTGAGAGAATGGTTACTTTGAGATTAATCTTACCAGAATCTTTCCCGCTTAGTGTTGATGATATGCACAATTTGTCATAAAAATTTGTAGTTTTATCCAACTGCATGGCAATACATCGACCATAACTTGAACTCAAAAAACAAGAAAAGAAAATTGATCATCACTTTGTAACATTGTTATTTTTTTGTTAAAATTATCAATTATTAATGACAGGATTTTCAGCTATAATGGTAACCACTCACAAACCATGTCCACCAGACAAAAAATACGTAGAGGGGACAACTGATTTTCCATTTTTTTTTCCAGCCATGTGTGCTCTTCTTCATGCAAAACCATTACTTGAATAGCCAAGTAGCATGCCACATGCTCCGTTAAGGGTTAATAAAACCCAAGGAGAATATCCTTACAAGGAGTGCAGAGTACTCATGAACTAACAGTAACCACTACCATTTCGTGCCGTCACAAATTTTCTAAGTCAGCGAGTTGTATTCCATCCAGTCGGTAGCCAACATTCCCACTGTAGTCCACACAAAGTAGCTTGAGCTGATAGCAGTTTGCAATGATGAAGCTCTTAATCCAAACTGCATCCGGCCCCAGGAAAAGAAAAGTTCACAAACAGGCATGATAGACAGGTCAATATTCAAGATTCCGGCTAAGTTTTCAAATTACAGTCTTATACCCCGTTCACAAACAATCTCCTTCCGTGGAAGGTCTCAAATCTAGTGGAAGAGTACAACAGAAACTTTAAAACCAAGCAAGTCCTAGTCATGACAAGCATATGTATTACCCCCTAGTCAAACATTGTCAAATAAGCAGGCCTAAAAGAAATACAGACCATGTGCACTACCTTAATGATTGCTACCAGAAACTTTTTCGAAGTTATCTTCATTTGCAGTTGACATTCCTGATGAAGGATCAAACTGCTCTCTGGTCAAGAAAAATGAGTGCTGTTGCTGGTAAGAGGAGCTAATGCTTGACTCTAGTATCTGGTGTGTAAGAACCATCTCTGGCTTTGCATAGGTTGTACCTAAACTCACCCTTTGCTTCTTTACAGACCTTTCCCCTTTTGGACTCTCAGCTGGGGAGCTGATGTGGCAGCCAGAATCTGGAGTAAGCGGCTCATGCCGAGATGAAAAAGATTCATCAATTGAAAGGCTTTTAGCCGGTGCACGCTCACCAGCAGTCTTGTCCTGGATAGGGGACTCAGAGGTTGGAGCAGGAGTAGAAGGGTCTGTCTTCTTGTCGGATTCTAGGTAGTTGTCCTCTGACACAGGAGCTGCAATCCCCGAACCAGGTGCTTCTGAAAGAACTCCGCTGAGCCGCTGTTGCTCTTCAATTATCTTTTTCAAATACTTGCCTTGAGCTTCTATCCTTAGCTGCAACTGTCTCTGCACCTGTTGCATAATTAACTCAATCATGTCAAAAAAAAATATATATATATAGTCCTAGAATGATCTAAATTGGACTTAAAAATATAGAAATCTGCATATGGTTGATCCCATGTCCAATAATATCATAATGTCAATGGCACGGCAAAAAAACTGGAGCCTCCTGAATACTATGAATTCTGAGCTAGGGGTGGATTGATAAAATTCATAATGTGTGAATTCCTTTAAAAGACAGACCTATTAGTGGATGCATTAAAGAGTTGGTTTTCACCTGTAGATGCCCTATAGTTGGTTCTCTTCCTCCGATCTATTAGTGTGACAGGAGCATGTGTCTACAAACCTAAACAGCATTTGAAATGAATTGTGCTGGTTGCTTAGAGCCTCAAAAGGTGTAGCAAAGACAAATATTGAAGGTGTTTCATTGGTGAAGGGCAGCCATGGGGCATTGGCAGTATGCAAAATGGCAAATTTTCGAAACCATTGATTTTCTATTCTATGGGTATCAATTGTGTTTTTTTTGTTGTGGACTCCTGTCCCATGGATTCTTTGATTAGAAAAGCTTAGAAGGGTTTGAGGAACTTTTCTCCTTTTTATGCTTTGTTTTGTTTTTTCTTTTCTAAGGATTTCGGATACTTGGAGTTTTTGTGCATCCTTCTTTCACCTAACATTATTTCTTTTTCTTAAACAAAAGAATAAAACAAAAAAAGAATTACCCTGGTCAATTTTCATTGGTAGAAAATGAATTTGTATCAAGATCGAAAAAGTTACATGAGAATGTACTAAGAGGATAAAAAGTCCTCTTGGAGAAGTAGAAGAGAACATAGAAAAATTAGAAGAGGATTGATCAGAAGGACTTGGACAAAGCAGACAAAAGTAAAGATAAAAAGGCTCGTCACTGATGCCATGATTTGACAAAAATCATCTGGCCATCTCATCACATTATTGAAGATTGCAGTTCAACAATTGACATAACTAGCATATGTTTAAAATTACAATCTTGCAACATGATCTACCAAAAAAATGTGCTGCCATTGTCCACCTAGAACTAGAACAGTGACATAAGTAGTTATTCAAAATAATATGAAGTCTATAAAGTACTATAAAATTTCTAAAACAAAAGCATGGAACTTACATAGTTTCTTCAAAATACAAAGTTGGATTGAGAAGTACGGTATAATCAATATGGTGTGTTGTAAATTCGTATAGTAACCTGAGATATGTATCATTAAAGATTTATTTAAGATATTGACATAAGAGGCACAGGAAATGCATCCATTTAGATACGAATGTACAATATATGCATCATCAATCATAAACTTTTGACAACTATAACAGTTATATAGTAACCATAATATGGTGTTGAAGTTTTATTGTTTTATAATTAAAATATATATATAAGTTCCAGCCTCTCTTTCTCCCTCGAAATAGCACTGGCCTTCTCTTCTCTTCCCCCCCCCCCAAATTTTCTAATTAATTTTCTTCTTCATTCTCATTTAATCAGTGGTTTGAAATCAAAATGACTTGACCTCATCAATGCATGCTCCAACAAACAGAACCAAGAGTGAGTTTTTTGGCATAAATATTCTAAGTGAGATTCTTAATAATTTGGCTGTCATTATTAATTGTTAAAAAAAAAAGGAATGACCTATTTTTTATTTAGGGGTTCCTTTGGGCAGAAATCGCATTCACTCTTGGAATTCTGTTGTGGATAGACACAGTGGGGGTTAGATGGGTGAAAGGGCACTTTTATTTCTTTATGTGGACAGATTATGTTTATCCTTGTGTGTGTATCTAACATCCCTCATTATTTTCTTTTCCTTTTCAAGATTTTTGTTGGGATAGCAGAAAAGATTGAGAAGTTTATAAGATTTCTATTGGTCAAACAAGTAGGAATCATTTGGCATGCTGGGAGCAGATTTCAAAACCTAAATTTGAGGGTGTGGGGTCTCACTAATTTAGTATCCATGAACATTTTAGTGGTAAGCAAATGGCTTTAAAGATTTCCCAACTCAATTCTTTAGGGCATAGGTTTTTAATAGCAAGTATAGTTATCAAAAGCAAATGGCTTTGGAGTGAGACTGTCTCATTATAGGCCCTGGAAAGTAACTCTTATTTATATCGATCTTTCATTCCTCGTGTCGTGTCTTCCAAAGTGGGCGATGGTTGTTGTGTTCTTTGGAAGGATTCTTAGATTGGGGATTCTCCCTTGTTCATTACTTCTCCTCAACTCTATCATTTCTCTAGGCTTTACATGTCTCCTACAAAACAATTATAATCAAGAGGGCATTTGATCGTTTCGGATTTTCATATCATTTAAGTTTTCTTCTGTAATTACTCTTTTACAAGGAAATAAACCTTCTCATAGTGTTCACGATACTAGAATTTCAAGCCGTAATATTTCAGCTGTTTTCTATTGCAAAATATTTCAAGATCTTATATGCCTCCCCCAAAATCCTCCTTTTCCTCTAATCAATTTTAGTCAGAACTGGAAGGCTAAGGTTGCTATCAAAGTTAAGGGATTTACTTGGTCTATAACGCTTAAGAAGATCAATAACAATGATTAATTAGAAAAAAGGAGAGATTCTAAAGTTCTCTCTCTGAATGTTTGTGTCGTGCTACAACGTTTTGAAACTAGACATCACAAATTTTTGCATTGTTCTATCATGCGAGAGATGTAGAATTGCCTCTTTACTTTTTAAGTGGTAATAGGTGGTCTGCTGTAAAAGCCCAAATCATTTTTCACAAAATTTAGAGGCTTTGGAGGACACAAGGATGTCGAGTCCCATTACTGATGTGCTTTTGTGATTATTCCTTAGTATATTTGGAGGAAGTGAAATCTTAGAATTTTTAGAAATCAAAGTATTGGTTCTTCTCCTTCAGGGCAAAGGTTGTATTTTATACTTTCTGTGTGGGCTGCATTAGGGATTAATAAAAATTGTAGCCTAGAGGATTTAAAGAGGGATTAGAGAGCAATCCTCATTTAGTTTACATATTATTTCTCTTTTCATTCGATTCTAAGGATTTTTCATCCTTAATTTTTTCTCTATTACATCTAATGCAAATCTTTATATATGCAAACATTATGTAAATCAACCCCAGCATATCCCTTTCATTCGACTCCTAGAAGTTTCAAGACTAATACCCAAAAAACAATCTTAACCTCTACCCTAGAGAACAATGTCATCAAGTGGCAAACAAGTGTATGTATACATATATGTATACATTATGTAAATCAACCCTAGCATATCTCTTTCATTCGACTCCCAGAAGTTTCAAGACTAATACCGAAAAAACAGTCTCAACTTCAACCTAGAGAACAATGTCATCAAGTGGCAAACGATTATTGGATATGATTGCTGCTTCAAAATCACTTCGATCTCTAGCAAAGTGGATCTCCTTCTACACTTATGTTCACCTGGACAACTATTGGGTTGATTTCGCTGAAGTTGTTTTCATTGCAAGATCAAGTTTCATGGAAGAAGCCACTACCGAAATCTTCCATTGATGGCTCTAGATATCCCTTTGATTTTCTTTGGATGTTGCAGCTCAATTTTGAGTCCTCTAATGCTTGGATAATGAGACAACGTGTGCTTTTTCCAAAGTACTTTATCAATGAAGAAGATAGTTGGGCAATTCATGTCGTTGGATGAAAAAGGGTTTTGAGAAAAGAAGATGAGATTAGTTAATCCAATAATGAATTCATAAGTCGATGAGTTGAGGCAGAGGGGAAAGCGAGATGGCTGAATTCAGGTGTTGAAAGGAGAGAGACAATATTAAAATGTTTCAGCCCTGAATAATGAACAATTTTCTTTCCAATTTTAATTCAAATGGTTAACATAGACTAATATTTGTTAAATCCTAATTAGGTTACTAATAATTTAAATGTATTTTAACAATTTCATGATAGGTTTTTTTTTTTTTACTTATTTACTATATCTTTTAATGATGTTAAAAAGCCAAGTCAACATATTTGTGCCACTAATGATGGTTCAACAGTCACATAATCTTGAGTTATCTAGCTATATTAAATATCTTGGAAAGTTTTCATGAACACTGTGGAGTTTAAAGTGGGGAAGAAATTGGTGAACAAAGAAGCATTCGTGGGGTTTATCTTGAGGGAGGCCACTGCTTTTGGAATGTGAACTATGGAAAAAAGGTAAATAGGCAGGAATTGAAGGAGCTTTTCAACTTTTTCAAAGGCTGGAGAGGATTTGAGATAAATTTAGGTAGCCAAGATATTGTACCTGGAGGGGTTCACCAACAAGTGAACAAGAGATCAAGAAATACTATAACATGCTTAGATTGAATGGCAGGGGTGAGGGAGGGAACCTTTTCCTTGGAAGTTTATTTGGAACTCCGTTCGCACCCAAGGGTGGCCTTTTCTGCTTGGGAGGCAGGGGGAGGATTTTGGCTCACGATGATCTCCAACTGAGAGACAATGTTTTGGTGAATAGATATACAAAGCAGCTCCCAGTCTGCTGCTTCATTGCACATGAAGTTGATCCTTGGGAAAAGTTTCCTCCATTTTACCGTTATGTTGGGTGCCTAAAACATCTGGGTTTGAAGTGGAGTGAGAGTTTGTACAGCACAAAAAAGAGTTGCCAGGATGCTCCTTGTAGCCCAGTTTTTGATTGCCTTGGAGGGAAATGAGTACAAGAATCTGAGTTTGAAGGTGTGGAAAAATCCTTGATAGCTGAAGTGTCTGCACTTTTGCTCGTGTCCGGGAACTTTTAAATGTTTCGTAGACATTCATTTCATTGATTCTCTTTCCTTATACTCTAGTGGATAAGCACCTCCTTGGTGTTTTCCCCAACTTTTTTAATTTTATTTTTTGTGAATAAAATTCTTTCTTTTGTGATTAAAAATTATTTCTACATGATTAATAAAAAAAAGATACAAAAAACTTTAAAAAAAATAAAGGAAATACTGTTTCATCTACATGGTCCATGATAAAGAAAGTGACAAAACTGGCAAAAAATAAACATTCTATGTGTGTATGTATGTATGTATGTATGTATATACATACCGAGGGAAAGCAAATCATTATACTGATGCAACCAACATTCCTAAGAAAATGTTCATATTCCACCATCATACACCAAAACACACACAGATAAGACTTGCCTCTAATTGCTCATGAAGCCTCTTTTGAACTTCCATCTGCAGTTTCAGGGCTTCGGTAATCTGCATCCCTCTGCAGATATAAGACCTTGCATTATAATGGCATGGTCAATTTTTCAAGATATAGTGATTTTTATGTGATATAATTCTTCTCTCCATTCTCCTGTATGTTAAATGAGATCTTCGAACAGAATAAAAATGTGAAAGTAAAAATTCCTTTTCCTTGTTCTTTCTGGGCTGGAAAATGGTGGGGCTGGGGCTGGGGCTGGGGTTGGGATAAATCTTTGTTGAAAGGAAACGGAATTTTATTAGACAGAAAAGAAAATATACACAAGTCTCAAAAGGACAAGAGATCCCTCAGAGTCAAACCTTCTTTGAATCAGAACTCTGGCACTAGGGATATGATTCTCACTTTGGGGGTAAGAGGTCCCGAGTTATCTAGGAATGCCCCCTTAAGTAAAATTAGATCAAACCTTCCTTATATTAATTTTAAAGTTGAGTATAAACAGTTGCACGCCATTAAAAACACGAGGCCAGAAAAAATTTAAAGCTCAAGGCGGAACAGCAGATCATTGCATCAGCATGTGCAATTATAAGTTCCCCTCAAACTTAAATAGCTATGAACATACTATCACCTGATATGGAATTATAACAAAGAAAAGAGTTAACTCACGATGAGCCATCCAAACTTGAAAGCAGATCTCCAGATTCTTTCTTGTCAACTTTTTTCCCTAGCAGATGACATAATTATTAGCCAAAATTTCAAGGCTATGTTTAATTCTAAAACCAATTTAATTCATTTAGGAACATCAAATAACCAAATCCAAATCTCTGAACAAGAAAATGGAAGGACCACACTTCGTTTATCCACCCATAAAGAACTATAAAATGTTAAAACCACATACCATCAGAAGAAGAGTCGGGAAGGTATTTTGCAAGCCGATATTTCTGAAAGATCAGAATTTTGAGTAAAATAAAGATATTAAATATATCATAAAATGTATTTGAAGAAGAATATTAATAATAATAAAAAAAAAAAAAAGCTCTCCAAGGGATGTAATAAGTTGAGGGGTACCTGCAAATGGCTTTTGACATGGTATATTGTCAAACCTTGCACACCCATGACTCTAAGCACGCCCTTAGGTGTAGCCCCTAAAACCAGGCGAACATGTTTGTAACACCCACGTGGTGATAAGCAGTACATATTATAAAGATTTTAAGAGAGATTGGAGAGCAATTGTGTATTATTCATCTTTTTGTTCTGCTTTGCCTTGTTCTTTATTCCTTCTTACGTTTTTCATCCTTAGGAGGTTTTGTACTTTCTTTCATGCATTTAATATATTTTCTTGTCTATCCAAAAAAAAAGTAGTACATATAATACAATGAAACTAATTATGGGGATTTGTTGTAATTCTTAATTTTTTTAACCTAAAAAATAAATAGAAGATGAATAGAATTTTCTATCCTTTTCAGCAGTTTCCACAAACAAGCACTCATATTGGTTGAAGTCCACAATTTCTCCAAGACCATTGGGTATAAACCTCAGAGACACACTTTCTTTGATGGTTATAATTGCAGGAAACCAGTGATCAGTTCAATTTTTCCATTATATTAACAGATTACTAAACCTCAACAAGACATGTTTTTAAGCACATAAACACATGTAACTCTCATTGGTAGTAATACAATGAGGAAAATTTACAAGTAGCATAAAGTCCATAAAACAATGCAAGCATCTTTTAAGCATACCAAGGTAAAGTACCACATTATTGTTAGTATCCAAACAAACATCTGAAAAAGGTAAGCCCTTCATGTCATGGCACAAGTTCATAGGAGCTTCTGGTTCAGGCAATAAACTATGCTGAGAGCTATGCATATCAGAGACAATGTAGCATATAATGACAGGACTATGCAGCATATACATAACAAAATTATTGGTTTCTTCCTGTAATTGAATAGCAAGAGGCTATGTTGCATGTACATGATATGTGGTCGATCCTTCCATGTCCCTCACACATGCACACTTGGACAAATTAACACATAACAAGAAGTGAGCCTCATAACTCTATCCTACTTCCAACCAAATAAAACCTGATCAAAAAGAAAGGAGAAAATAAACCAGATCACCAAAACAAAGTTTCAAAAAACTTACGATCAGGGCCACCAAGCTGGGCAACTGCATCAACAAAGCGTTCATGAAGCTCATGTGTCCAGCGCAATCGTTGCTTTGATGCTAGAGTGGGGTTATTAAGGTTGCTCCCTCCGCCAATGGGTTCCATCCTGCTGACACCACTGTCTAGATGCTGACCATGAGATCACAGTGTGTTACAAGAAACTGAATCAGGAAAAATCTTCTTTGCACGTATATTTATTCTGTACAAGGCAACCCAAGAGTCATCACAGGCATGAACAGGATGAACTCCAAGTATAAACCTAAAACAAAAGGAAAAATACTATAAGAATAAAGGGGGAGGGAAACCGAACTCCCAAAATTTAACTACTTACAAAGAGGCAAAATCAGAATTTATATTGACATAGGATAAATATTATTCTCCCCTAGATGAAGGGACGGAAGATGGCAATCTGGCACCCTACTTATGTTTATTTAATTTGTTCAATGCATGGTAGCAACTACCCGTTCAAGCTAAGTTCCAAAAATGCAAACATGACAATTGTTCATTTGTCCCATGTGGCCATAATCCAGTGAGCACACCACACTTAACCAAGTGAACTCCATGCCAAATGATTAGGTCACACACATACAACCAATTCTAAATTGTCCCAATTACACACTGATGTTAGAGGCATGAGCATCCTTAGTGGCACATTAGCTTGAGAGAAAAATCTTAATGAAAGAAAAAATCTATTTAAAAAGGGGGGAAGTTAAACTAAGTTAAGGCTCAAATTATTGTCCTGGAAAAGGGAGTAGACCGGCTATTAACTAGTTCAACGATTGATTGACCTCTTTTCCACAGAAAAAAAAGGGAAAAAAAAAAGGCTAACCCAACAATTCAAGTGGTAGAACCGTATAGCTGGCACCACATATCACAAATGAATTAAAAAATTTTGAAAAAAAGGGAAGAAAGATGAGAGAGAGATTGTTGCCAATCAAATAAAAAATGGAACGCTGAAGTGTTAATTGCAACAAAGAGAAAAAGTACAACTTGAAAGCGATTATATGTAGGTCCTGTAGTAAACAATAAGCAGTCACAAAGCACAGAGATGAAATAGGTGGGAGACAGTCGGCAGGAGCACAAAGGAAAATAAGGCAGACTAAAGTACGTGAACCTACAAGCCAAACCCGCTCAAGTTAGATAACTGAGGCACCAATTCGTTCATCCAAGTGCCTGAAGACCAACCAAATTAGGTGGGGGAGGGGAGGGGACAATCAACAGCCAACCATTTATGATCTTAAATCTCAACCAGACGCAGAGAAGATGAAGGAGATAACAATCTTAATCTGACAAGTAAATTGGATAAATATAAATATATTGAAAGGAGAACATACAAAAGACCTAAGGTTGTGAAAACCTCAAACCAGTAGGAATGAAAGAAAAACAAGTAGAGAGAATTGGAAATGGGTTTCCCCACCGTACAATCCCAAAACATAAAAACCATTCAGACCCCTGAGAAGCTACACGGAAACAACAAATTTACTGATCTTCCTCCATTAGTGTCAACACAAGGGCTTTGAGCTCAATCCTTACATGTCTGCAGGTGCCCCTAATTGCAGGATTCTACCAAAAATCCCGGGGGCGGGGGATAATTTAATTGACTAATTGTAAAATGTATCACTACGCATCGCAAACACTCATAGTCTTTCTCTTTTCCTTTAAATTTTTTTCCACTTAGTTGTAAAAAAGTCAACGATAGCATGAAGACAACTTGAGAGAAAATCGAGCGCAAACTAACTAAAACAGAGAAAAAGTCAAGGAATGAATTGCAACAGAGGAACAAACTCGGAGAAGAAGATAAAAAAGAAGAAATCTACCCTCGCTAGATCGGAAAGTGGAAGAGAAATCCTCTCAAGTTCGGTGCTGCACCGCCAAACCCAGGAAAATGGCAAGAAAATTTTAGGGATTAGCTCAGAGAGAGATCGGAGGGGGCTGTCTCTAATCCTGGCTCTAGCACGCGGGGCAGAATCGAAAAACCTTCCTCCGGGATGATCAACGGCGACCTGCTTATGGACCGATTAAGCTGTGCAGGAAGAGAAAAAAAGAGGGAGGAGATATTGTGTGTGCGGGCGTGTGCGCCTAAGCATATTGACGAGGAAGACTGCCTATCTATCGGATCAGAAAACATCGGTCCCTTCTATGCCCCAAGTGAGACCCACGATACAGAACCAACCCAACCCTCACCACCCCAAAAATTAAAAATAAATAAAAACAAAAGACAAATATTTTTAAAAACCAAAGGTCAAATTATGAGTCAAATTTTAATTTAGTCTTTAATGTTGGATTTATAACCGTTAAATCCGTGAACTTTAAAAATCATCACCAGGGGTGAAAGTATTCGATTAAAATCGAAAAACTAATCTTCCTCTTTTTACATTTTTAGTAGTTTATTTTAGTTTTAGTTTTAAATAAAACTAAAATTTAATTTAATTTATTTAGATAATTATCGATTTTAACGATTTTTATTAAATTGAATTAATTGAATTATTTAAAAAATATAAATAATTTTTAAATAATTTTTATTCATATAAATATCAATATAATATTATAACTAAAAATTAAAAAAGAATAAAAAATTATAACTAAAATATCTTGAAAGAAAAAAAAAAGTTAAAAATTAAAACTAATACTTTTACAATTAAAAGCTCAAAAAATATATCAGTAGAGTGTTGTTATAGTTTAAAAGTTTCGTATTTTATTATTATATTTTAAATTTTTAAAATTTTAAATTATAATTTATACCTACATATTAATATAAATAATACATGTTACATTTACGTAAACAAAAATATAAAATAGTTTTTCATACAAATTCTTTATAGAGATTTTAATAATTCAGTCAGTTTGAATAATCAAATCGAATTAATCAATTAATTCAGTTAAATTGAATTGCTAATTTTAGTCTATTAAGTTAGTTTATCATTATAAAAATTTTATCATCGAATGAAATTGATTATTCCGATTTGATCATTTTAATTAAGATTTGACCGAATTCTTATCCCAAATCATCATAATGAAAAAAAAGATAATAGAAGTTAATTTTTTTTTTTAGGAAATGCTTTGCAACTTTTTTTATCTAGTTTATATTATTCTTAAATAAAAGATATTTATCATAAAGTAGATGAAAATGCCGACGTGCTAAAAAATAAAAATTAGAAATATAAAAGTATGAACTAAATTATTTGCAAATTAATAATAAAATCCATTAATTTAAAGAGATGCGAATTTCATAGTATTGCTCTTGACCTTTGTCATGACACGACAAAAACCCATTGTACTTCATTTCTTTTGCGCTGATTCTATTTAGCATCGAAGAAATTGAAAAACCTAAAAAAGATAATTTGACAAATACAAACGAAGAGAGAGAATTACAAAACCACAGTTACACTCTAATTGAGTTGTTTGCAAACACTATCAAACATGCGGGAGAGAGAGACCACTGGGACAAATCTTACACCAAACTTCCATTCATTAAGGAAAGTTGTGTTTAAAATGCAGAATCACCATTCCAGTTGGAGCCGATCTCAAATATTCAAACGAGTAAAATCATGACTGGCAAACACACCTCAGAAAAATAGCAAGAGCTTTTGTCATAATGGCCACCCCATTGAGATCCTCCCTCGGAAGAAACACAATGATTCTCTCTATTTCACCTCATCTATCGCCCGGAAACTCAATTCGAAGCCAAATTCCTTTACCACCACCATTCATAGTAGTAAATCCCGGTCTAAAGCAAATAAATTGCAAAAACACAAGCCAAGAGGTGTACAATATCCTAATTTATGACAAGTTTGACCAACATATTTTCTCTCATCGGGTGGGTCTATGCCAAGTAGAACTGTTATGACATTCGGATAGTGTCACGGGTGCCCGTGACACTACCCGATCAATACTGGTCATTAGTGAACATCTCATCAACAGATCTTATAATAAATGAAGTGTGTCGTCAATAAGGGATTTGATTCTCAGATGGGCAGGCATGATCCATCATATTATTCAGTTTCTAATGAACGCATTGAACTTATCGCCCTGATGGATAAAAATACTCTATTTTTGTGAATTAAAGGAACAGCTAGAAATACACCGGTGGGAAGAAAGTTAACTCTCACTATAGTAAAGGTAAGTCTCGGTTGTATAATTTAAATATATCAAACGATATCATTATGTTTTACAAAACAAATACATAATCAGATACATTTTGAGAAAATTTTCAAGTCCCCAAGTCGAAACGAATCCTATAAACAAATCTACATCAAGAATTGAAACGGTATATGAAACGCCATTAAAAAGAAACATCAAGAGATTTATAATGCCATCGAAGAGTACAAAAATAGTAAGCAGGAGTTGAAAAGGATTTTAACAAGGTAGGAGTTTGCTAAAATAGAACAACTCATCGTCAAGACCCCCTTACTTACCTTCAAGTCCAGACTTCTCTTCACACTAGATGGGATAAGAAGCTTGTAGAAAAAGGAGTTGAGGAGGGTAAGAGATGGCCAAAAATTAAAAATTTCAAATCCTCTGTTATCTCCATCCCTTCTACTCATCTTATCGCCCGACTCGAAAGGATACCAAGACCGTACCTCCAACAACTTCTATTGCACTTATCAGTCGGACTATGGTTTTGATCTTGGGAAGAGAGCTTCTATCACGAGCAAAAGACTCTCTTTGCACAAAGGGAGAACCTGTGAGTCCTAAAGATTCCATCACGACATGATGAAACCTTATATCGAGAGCTCTAAACATAACAGAACCTTACATCGGCAGATGTTCTCTAAGCCTTGGGATTTGATGACCCAAAATCCCATTCTTATACTACTTTTCAAAAAAAAAGGACACGATTTCAGAAGGTTTAGGCTACGAAAGGAGAGAACAGCACACTATTGAAGATCATTTCATATGGCACAATTCCAGTGAACCTCTCCCAATTTATAAGGGGAGAAGAAGTGATAAATACGAATTTGGATAATTAAAATATTTTAGTGGAAGACGTGCGCATTCCAGCAAAAGATGTGCACAATAAATAAACAGTAAAGGTTTTTCAACTTCCCATATCATATCAGGTAAAGGCACATTGGTGAATGAATTCTCTTACTCCATAAGTTGTCTGTTCAAATGATCTTAAGAGTGGGGGCAAATGATAGGAGTGGTCCAAAGGCTCATCTCCTCTGTAATGCTTGAAATTCTTTAAGCCTATAATCTAGCAAATGTGTATCGGCGTTACAGGGTTTGTCTAAAAAGGACGAGTATGGTCCATCTCTTTAGTGGACCAGATTGACTTATCTCAATGGCAACCTAATTGGCTCGTAACCCTCATCGACATCTAGCAAGTGGAAAGGTTGGATTAGCGTGTTTCTCCTCATGTCATGACTGACAGCCTGGAAAGAGTGCTGATCTTTTCTACCATGGCCTATCCCCATCGGTCACTGATAGTATCCCTTAAAATTCATACTAAAGTTCACTTTCATATTCAACCACAGCCTTCTTAGATAACGAATGGATTTTTAAATATCTAATTAATAAGGAAGAAAATCTTCTCAACTCGTAGGACTTTCCAAATGATAAGAATTCTAAATCTTTTGAAAATATTTGATCAGAGTTCTGAGATCTCAGGACGTTCTCACAAAAAAACTAGAGTTATAATGCCTCGAATGCCCACGACTAGTGAGATACAGACCTATAAATATATCATGTATCTAGCTACTCAGGTACATTCTCTCAGAACAATACACTTTACACAGAAACTACACAAGACTCTCACTCCTAACTCTTCTCTTGACTCAATCTGTTTCTATCTCTTGCGAAAACAGTTTTTTCTGATTTAAGTATCAGAATCTCTTTGTCGGAGCATTTTTTGACGATCTTTTGCATATTTCATCTTATTAGTTGGAGTAGCTGTCAAGACTCCCTACTTGCGTATAGAAAGCCAGTATCTGTGGAGGTAATACCCACTTCCAACATGATAGATAAATCAAAATTACATATTTTTTGTTAAAAAATATATAACAATTCTAACAACGTTCTATAATTTTGAATAATAGATAATGAAAGACACACAACAAACTCTTCTTCCTCAATTTTCATAAATTTTTATCTTATTTTTAAATTTACTTTCAATAATAAAATTTCTTTACAATAAAATATTTTCATTTTATATAAACGTTTACTTTCAATAACATGTAATTTTTCTTAACCCTTTTTATGGAAATAATATGAGTAAAGTTAAACAACATTCTAATTATTCAAACGGAATTCAATAAGTTGATTGAATTAGTGAGTTTATTTATATGAACAAACTAAACTCTTAACTTATCAAGTAAATGAATCTATAAATTATGTTTAAATTTGAATTATTCAACAACTTTTAACAAGTGGGGTTGCAAGATGTTTATTAACCAGTTGCTCACTTATATTTTGTGTAAATTATTTAACTTTGCTTTATTAATTTAAAAAATATAAGATTTGGATTTCTTTTAAGGAGGCAATACGATATCCTCTTGGCCTCTTAACTATCTTCAATAACTATATTGCTTGGTTTTATTCTATTTGTATCATTTTCAATTAAGATAAAAAAATCTTTAGAGGTAAGTTTTTATAATTTTTTTAACAACCATTTAAATATAACTTTAGGAACAGAAAAATCTAATAAAAATTACAATTCAAATCCATTAGGAGTGATCTCAATTTGATATAAAAATTCTTTTTTGTCTGCTTGAGACGTGTTGGTGGTAGTTATTGCGGGTGTGGGGATGGTAATGCATTTTTTTTTATTTTGTCATCATCTCGATGTTATAATATATTATTTTGTGATATTTATAATATTTCTAATCAAATGAAACTTTTATTCAAAATATTATAAAAATTTTGATAACGTAAACGGTGAAAAATGCAAATTTAGAATTTCCTAATTTGCTCTTTTGTTCAAAGAGAAAGCCAAGATTTGAATTTGGGAAAAAATTTATAATTTTGTGAAAAATTCTGGTTTGCATCTAAACCAAACTTTAGTTGGAGAGGAGAGAGAGAGTCAATGAATTATGATATATAGTTTAATCGTTACTGTTTCCTTTTGTTTAAAAGTCTCAAATTCGAAGGAGAGAGAGAGAGAGAGAGAGAGAGCGCAAAGGAAGATTTTTAGTGGTCAATAATATATTTCCCTTAGCGGAAATCTACTCACCTCATATTATCATTGTAGTCTCTGGTTTTGCTGCTTCCCCCTCACTATTCAGGACTGACACTTAGTCGAGCACACGCTCGAAGGGAGAGAGAGAGAGAGAGAGAGAGAGAGAGAGAGAGAGAAGGAGAGAGAAAGAGAGAGAGAGAGAGAGAGAGAGGTGGATCATTCTTTCGATGGCAATGTCGGCGATTGGAGCATCCAGGTTTCTGTGTTCGAATTTCAGTAGGAGACGGGAAGGGGCCACAACCAACACCAAAGCCAGGGTCGAACCCGGTTGTGGACGCGTGGGTCTTTCATTTTCTTCATCAACTCATTACCCTGGGTCTGGAAACGAGAAATTGAAGGCTGCTGCTGCTGTTGCTACTGTGACTTGTCGGAATCGGAACTCCGACAATAACTACAGAGCTCCGTTGTTGGTGTCACCCAAAGCAGTCTCCGATTCCAAAAACTCTCAGACATGTCTTGATCCGGATGCTAGCCGGGTGAGTTTGCTTTCGCTGTTTGCGCGGATCCAACGCTTTCTTTTCAAGATCTACTCCCAATAATTATAACTCTTTCCGCTTCATGGATGGATGACATATATATGAATACTAATTTTTCAATCAAAACATAATCAAGATGCCGAAAACGAAAGCCGTATGAACGGGGTGATGGTCGGTCTAACTTCAATGCGACTACGAGCTAGCAATTACGCACCTGGCTTCTAAATTTGGGACTTGGGGGAGGGGGATTAAAACTGGCAGAGCAGACGCCTCCCTCCCCCATCATTTGTGCTATAATACACAAGTCAGTTTTTGAGATTTACAAATAAATAACTATATCTTATTGTCGCATTATCATCAAGATTTCTGCAGTCATTCTTCAAAGTTTCTCTGATGCCAGCCATCATTTTGCCTGTTCTTGTATTTCACAAGATGTTTGTCAGTCGCAAGGACCAAAGCTTTTCTAGTACTAACACACTTTCATACGATTGTCACGAGAATGAGCTGTGCCATGTGATATACTTCTCTGAGATCTTTTCTCACAGGGCATAGTTGGAACAAATTGATACATTTTCATATCATCTACGAAGCTACATGATGATAGGGATCTTTTTTTTTTTGTTGTATACAAGTGACTATAGTTGGCTGAACTTTACCGATCTTTTTCGCTTGGTGTAAATTTTCCATTATACCTTACATACCGACTGAAACTTTTCTGTTCTAATGTGGGCTTAAGCATGGCACTCTAGTGGAGGACAGTTGTTTATCTCATTGCACCTATTGTGGCCATCATGTTATACCTTATTGATTAGTGATCTTTGCATGGTTTAGGTTGGCATCACAAAGTTTGGAAGCGTGTGTATCATTTTGAAGTGCCCATTAAGTTTTTGCTTCAAGTCTTGATATAGGAATTGAAATATTTTCGATGGATTTGTGTTAATTGGTGATCTTTTAGTTGCATTCGTAGAATTTTTGAAATAGCGGAAGAGTTTTGAAAAATTAGATGTCAAGAATTAGGGCTACAATAGGGTGATTCTGTTGAAATTTGAAGTGCGGAAGTTTTGGTGGTTGAGCTAGAGTTTTTGTGTCTGAGCAATGGATTGAAGGTTTTGTGTTTTGTTTTGAAGGTTGAAGAACAACAAAGAAGAAGAGTGTTTGGATTTGTGAGAATGAACTCAATATATTTTTTTGATGATATATCAAATACAAATGATAAGAATTGAGACAATATTCAATAATATATGAAGATAATTTTAGAGACTTAATGCTCTATTCTAAGACTAGTAGGAGACAAACTCCAAGATATTTTACAAGTGAAGAGAGGAGACTTATTTATAGCCTAAAAGGAAAAACTAGTCGGTAGACACAAACCTAAAAACTAGCCGTTATAAATTCTGCCCCTGCATTGTTTGGGCTTCTTTTGGACCTGCTATATAGTCACTTAGGGTCTTGATTGGAGCTTCATTTAATGGACTTGAAGTCTCCTTTGAGTGGGCCGAAGGTGGGTAGTGAATGGGCCTAATTTTGGGCCAAGTTTCTTGGCAGATTTCTGAACATTTTATGTCCCGAAATTTGCCTATCTTTCTGCTTATTTTGGGCGGCCTTCTTGGGCCATAGTTTGTTTCATTTTGGGCATTTTCTTCCTTTTTTTTCTTGGATTTTTGATTGAATTTGCTATCCAAGTTGTTGGTGGATTAGGGCTATATATTCGGGAGACATCTATTCACACATTTCTTGGAATGCTTCATCGTCATCTTCAACAGATTCTTGTTGGAACAAAAGTATAGAATTGGCTTTAAGAAAACCAAATCCATTCTAAATTAAGAGAGAAAACAATATCATTATAATGACTACTATTGTCCTATTTATGCAATGTTAGGTCGATACCCTAATTATAAACTAAAATTTTTTAGTTTATTAAAACTTCCTAATTAATAAAATAGAAACAAAACTATTCTCTTTCTTAAAGAGGATTGTTAGGGGTTTGATCACTCTGCTTAATATTTTTGAGAAAATTTTAGTCTTAAAATCAATATGCCCAAGAATGGACTTCTTGGCATAAATATCCCTAGTGAGTCTCATTTGACGGGCATTAGTGATTGTGAAAGAAGGAATGACCTAGTTGGGGGTAATCATGGTAGTGTTGATTGTTGGGACCGTATTGTGAATAGAACATGGAAGGGAGCTCTTTCCTTTTTTTTTTTAGTGTATTACCATTGTACTCCTTGTTTATTTGGTATCCATTTGTATTTTCTTTCGGTTTTTACTGTTCCAATTGGAATCATATATTAGATAGAAAAATTGATATGAGAGATTTTCTATTGTTTGGGATTTGGTTGACTAAGAAAGAACATTTGGTTAGATAGGACCATGTGTCTAAACTTGTGTGAGAGTGGGTTGGGCTCGATAACGTGGTATCAAAAAATATCTCTTTGGCAAGCAAACGGCTATGGAAATTTCTCCTAGAATTTAATTCTTTTTGGCATAGGGTTATAAAGGGTAAATATAGTGTCAGTCAAAATGGACGGGATGCCAATGCTAGAGTGAGAGTTCTCATATTTGTTGCTTTCTGCAGAGTGTTTTGGGGATTATTCTTGGAGGGGGAGCTGGCACCAGATTGTATCCTCTTACAAAGAAGAGGGCAAAACCTGCAGTTCCTTTGGGGGCAAATTACAGGTTGATCGATATCCCTGTTAGCAATTGCCTGAATAGTAATATCTCAAAAATATATGTCCTAACACAATTCAACTCCGCATCTCTCAATCGCCACCTTTCCCGGGCATATGCAAGCAACCTGGGTGGATATAAAAACGAAGGATTTGTTGAAGTTCTTGCTGCACAGCAAAGCCCTGAAAATCCCAACTGGTTCCAGGTAATAAGAAAATGAACTCTTTGTACATTTAAATTCTTTTTTTACCTTGTTTGTTGATCAGAGATAAATGCTCACTAAGGTGGTCTTCTTGGGATATTAACACTAGAGGAACTGTTGAGTTTTCTTCTTCGATTTTTCTCTTTCAGGGTATTAAACTTTTTCCTTATGTTCCTGACACTAGGGTCTAGAGTCTTGAATCTTTGGAATTTTTTCTCTTATCATTTAATTAGTCTCCCCCAAAATTTTCTTTTTTAATTTAACAATTTTATTTGGAAGACAAAAGTTTCTGCGAGGGTTAAGACTTTTATTTGGTCTAATGTGTTTAATAAGATCAATACTGTTGACCTTTTTTTTTTGGAGATAAATGCTTACTAAGGTAGTCTTCTTGTTCTGTGAAAAAATAGGGATTAGGATTTCTGAATTTGTAGTATTTGGGCTTTATGAAATGAATCTGCTTCTTAATTATATATTGATGTGGATTTGAATATTATCATGAAATTTAGAGTCCTTAGAAAAAGAGCTTGGGTTCTATATCTCAAGATTGACATTTTGGTTTGAAGGATGATATTTCAATTTCATGGTAAGGACTCGGTTAAAGCATCTAGTACTAAGAAATTTGAATATGAACTTATTAATGAAGCTAAGAAAAGAAATGAGGGCTGGTTTCTAGCTGCTGACACCGCTGATTACATGAGCCATGCTAGCTACACGCTTAGATAGAAAAATGAGCAATTGATTAGCACATAAAAACTGACTAATGATGGTCAAGATGTTGAGTTAATGAACCTAGAAGTGTTACAGTATGCCTTGAAATTGTTTTGCCTTACCCAATAATAAATTCAGTTAATGGAGATCAATTGGAGATTTCTGAAGGGTGGAAGGACTGGGGCGCAAGGTTTGTGCAACCTTCAAACCAGTGTTGGTCAAGGTTTTTGAGTTACTTAACATATAATTGTTATGTATGACTTGGAATTGTTTTGTCCTATCCTTCAATGAATCCAATTAATAGAGATGGTTTGAAGATACACGAAGGGTGGAAGGGCTGCACCAAAAAGGTTTTGTGTTGCCTCCATATTATATGGGTGCAATTTGGTTAGGACTTTCAGAGAATTTTCTGGCTTTTGCTCTAAAGTTACCGGATTTTGCCCCTCCACACTCGTGGGTGTTTTCTAAGAAGCTGAACCACATAAATTCTGGCTTTTGTATTCTCACTCGTTGTTTTTGTTATGAGATATTGTATTACCAAAAAGCAATTAGTGTTTGACATCATTTGGTCAGTTAAAGATATTAGCAAGAGATTAGTCAACTATCTATATCAAGGCAGTATATTCCTCTGAGACGAAACTGATCTGGCTGAAAGTTCCATTTGCTTCTTTTGTAAAACGCTCCTTCAGGAATTATATGTGGCTAATTTTGCAAATGCATGTCTACCATGTCGGAACCATGCAATGATAACATACAAGATTTGGATTTTGTCATCCTAGTTCTGCTAAATACCAAAACTAGTTTGGTTTTGTTGGTACCAAGTGTTGAACCATCAAGTCCATTGTAGAGCGACTATCGCTATCGCAAGCAGTTCTTCATAAAGACTTAAGTTTACTCTTCTCTCTCTCTCTCTCTCTCTCTCTCTCTCTCTCTCTTTCACACACACACACACACACACACACACACACACACACACACACACACACACACACACACACACACACACACACACAAACACACACACACACACACCCTATTAGGAATTTACTATGATAGTTTCAGAAGTTTACACACTATATTATAATTCAAAATATTTTCCAAAGTTTTTAAAATTTTCTTTTGGTGTTATGGGCCTTTAAATACACACCTTTGTGACTGGAAAGCTGTTTTGGTTTATTGACTGGCAAACCACTGGTTTCTTATTTAGCAACCATTTTTGTGCTATGTCTTGAGCCTAGCTTTTATGTAAACATGTAGCTTTTAGCTTTACCGGAAAAGATAGGATTAGAAATAAACAGATACGTATTAAGTTGGAAGTGAATTCAATTGTGAATAAAATAAATGTCGCTTAAAGTGATTTGAACACGTACAATGAAAACCCAAAAATACACCGGTTAAGAGGAGCGAGATCTTAAATATAGAAGATTTAGTGAAATGTCAAGATAGGCCGTTAAAAATATAGATGCAAGTTATCTGTAAAAATATGAGTGTTAAGGGTTTAGTTCAGAAGATAATTTTAGATAGGAATGAGTGATGTAAGAGAGTCCGAAGTAGCTAAATTATCTCCCTTATTATTTTAAGTTTCTATGGATAGTTTATTTTGATTTCTTTTATTTCATTATTTTTATTTTTAGTGTTATTTTCTTTATTTTTGCTTTCAAGCTTTAATTTTATTTTTTTTCCTTCTATCATATATTTGTCTCTCAAATAGCCGACTCCACAATTCGGGATTAAAGCTCAAGTGGTTGTTGTTGTTGTATGTAGGTTATGTACTTTGAAAAGGCAGTCTTAGATGTCAACCAACTTAGATAATGCAGAAGCGTCTGTGTTATTGATGGTGCTTTATGCTTCAAGATACACTTTGGGAGCTTGTGCATCTGAGCACAACGACTAAATGAATATGCAAGCAAATAAGCAACACAATTTAAATAGTGGCGGGGCTCTTGGTAAGCTCAACCAAGGGTCAGGGATAGGTTTGAGTTATGCATCATGTATAGTTGAGCCTCTATAGAGCTTTCTAAGCCTTTTAGCCCCTAGTAGGATCTGACATTATAATGCTTGAGCAATCTTTTGGGAATTTTCCAGAGTTGGGCATTTTTCCTGTTGCTCAAAGGTTGCAGACTATTACAACAGCCCATGATTACAAGGTCTCCGACCCTTATAATATACAGCAAAAATGGAAAGTTGCCAGCTACATGGCTTTATTACAAAGTAGACCAAGCTCCCAAGTTTTGGGACCAAACTCGTTGCAGTTGAGGTGTAGCAGCTTAGTTGAAGCTGATGTGGAAATGTGGATCTGGACTCTGTGGCACCTTTTCTTTTCCCAGCTTAGTTGTACTGGAAAGTAATGTATTAGTTCACTTAGAAATGAGCTGATGAGAGCTTTGTTAGGTTTGGTTGGTTCAAAATTAAATGAGCTTAAGCTAGAGTGGAGCTTTCAAGTAATGTATCTAGGGCTTTCTATCATGAGTTTTGTTATAAACTGCATTACATAACTAATCATAAACAATGGGGTGCCAAAGTTCAAAGGAGACTAAACTTGAGTAAAGGTCTTAGACAAGGAAAAATAATTTCAAAAGTGATGGTAAACACATCACAATCTGTTGCAGAAGGCTTCAAAACTCTAAAAACACAAATTGTTTGTCTATCATAAACCTCTCTACTAGAGTTATTCAGGAAATCTATATAAACCCTGTAGTGCAAAACAGCCTCAACAGCTCAAAGGCAGTGCTAAACCTCTAGGTTGAACCCCACCTTTATAGTGCAAAACAGCCACAACAGCTCCAAAACCGTGGTTTACTTTTTAGCAATTGATGTTCTCCGCTCTACTAAGGTAGGACCCTATGAAATCTCAAAAGTCACCCTAGGACTATTTTGATTCTTAAGGAAAGTTGACGGTTGAATTAGGTTGTAAGGAATTGAAGATACAAGGTGACAAAGGTGATAAAAGAAATGAGAAATCTTGACAGAAAATTATTTTTTCTTGGTTGATAGATTTGGACTTGTGATCACCATCGAAGAGAACTAAAGAGAGTTGCTTGAAGGTGTGGAGGGCTTTACATAGGGTGGCTAATGGCGCCCAAATGACAAATCTACCTCTAATTTGAAGTTTAAGCATTAGGTCAAGTTTTTTCCAAGATGTGGGCCTAGCCTATAGTTTGTATCCAAATTCGTTGCAAATCAGTTTGAAAGTTAGAAAAATGAATTAATTCTCAAAAGCGTATATGAATTGAACTAGTCCAAAAAAACCCTAATCACTAAAAATGCTAATATTTGCAATCGTAAAACAACCATTAAACTAAGAGGTGGAAACAAGATCGAACTCGCATAAATTGGATTAAACCAAATGCTAAGCGATTGAAATCAAGTATGAATTGATCAGTTGCCCCCTCTTTGTGTATAATTAACCCCCACAAACACCTTGTCAAACCTTTTGGAATACTTTTTGTCAAACCTTTTGGAATACTTTTTGTCCTTTCCTATCCTTGTTCTGGTGGCAAAATGGTTCGAGGGAATTTGAAGAAGTTTCATTTGGGGAAGTAAAGCAAAGGCTCTGAGAAGTGTAATCTGATTAAGTAGGACCTTGTTTAGCGGCCTTTGCAAGAGGGGGTCTTGATATGAGTTCCTTCTTCAATTTTATCAAAGCATGGTTGAGGAAATGGTAGATCTATAGAATTGCCAAGATAAGGGAGAGAAAGGGAAAAGATCTTAATGGTGTTAGGTGTATTAAGAATGGAGCAAATGATATGCTTATGAGGAATGAGGACATAAGAAATCGTTGGAGAGATTATTTTGATAATCTTTTCAATGTTAAGAGTGCAACAGATGTAAGAAATATGAAGATATCTGTTAAAGAGATTAATAGAGATTTTAAACGTAAGATTCGTCCCTATGAAGTGAAGGAGGCTTTAAAGAGAATGGGGAATAATAAAGGCATAGGATCTGATGGCATTCCAATAGAAGTGTGGAAATGTTTAGGTGAATTTTGTATAGTAATGTTAACGAATATTTTCAACAAAATTTGGCAAACCAAGAGAATGCCCCAAATTTGGAGGCAAAGTATAATTGTACTGTTATACAAAAATAAACGAGATATACAAGATTGCTCCAACTATAGAGGAATCAAATTTATGAGCCATATCATGAAACTATGGGAAAGAGTGATAGAACAGATGTTGAGATTGGAGATAAATATATCTCAAAATCAATTTGGTTTTATGTCTGGGAGATCTACCACGGAAACAATCCATTTGTTAAGACATTTGATGGAGACATATAGAGTACATCAGAAAGATCTATATATGGTATTCATTGATCAAGAAAAATCATACGATAGGGTTCCTAGAGACGTGTTGTGGTGGGCGCTGATGAAGAAAGAGATCTCCTCGAAATACATTAATCTCATCAAAGATATGTACGAGAGAGCTTCCCCATTAATATTGGACTCCATCAAGGATCGGCATTAAGCCATATTCTCTTTGCAGTAGTAATAGACGAAGTCACAAAAAATATTCAACATGAAATACCATGGTGTATGCTTTCTGCAAATGATATAGTGTTAGTTAATAAAACGAGAGAGGGTATTAGTGCTAAATTAGAGTTATGAAGGGTTACATTGGAATCTCGAGAGTTTAGACTGAATATATCAAAAACTGAGTATATGAGATGTAGGTTTAGCAACAGTTATCGGAATGATGAAAAAACGATTAGACTAGATGGACAAAATGTACTAAAAAGTGATCGATTTAGATATTTGGATTCTATCATTCAAAATGATGGCAATACAGATGGAGGTGTGAACCATAGGATACAAGCAGATTGGATGAAATGGAGAAAGATATCCGGAATTCTCTGTGATCGCATGATGCCAATGCATTTGAAGGAAAAATTTTATAGAACCGCGGTTAGATCTGCACTATTGTATGGTGTTGAGTATTGGGTTATTAAACAATAATAAGAATAAAAAATGGTCGTAGTAGAAATGAGGATACTTAAATGGATGTGTGACAAAACTAGAAGAGATATAATTAGGAATGAAGAGATTCGTAATTAATTGGGAGTTAAATCAATTGTGGATAAGATGCAAGAGTGTCGTCTGATATGATTTCAGCATGTGCAAAGAAGACCCATGAACGAACCGGTTAGGAGAACCGAAAACTTAAATATAGGAGATCTAATAAAACGTAGGGGTAGACTGTTAAAAACTTGGATGCAAGTTATTCGTAAAAATATGATAGTTAAGAGTTTAGACGAGAAGATGATTTTGAATAGAAATGAATGGCGTAAAAGAATCCGCATAAATTAAATTATTATATTTTAGATATATATCTATATATTTATTTATTTTTATTTTTACTTATTTATTTATTTTTATTTTTATTTTTATTTATTTATATATTTATTTACTCATTTATCTATGTATTTATTTATTTATTTATTTATTTACTTTGATTATCTTTATATTTATCTCTCAAATGGCCGACCTCAAAGTATTGGGACTAAGACTCAGTTTTTTTGTTGTTGTTGTTGTTGTTGTGGTTGAGGAAATGGTGGTAGAGTTCTAACATGAGAACAACTGTTGTTGGAAAGAGGTATTGCTGCTAAATATGAGAGTTCTCATAGTAAATGGATATCTAATGAGGTTGGTGGGCCTAATGTGCTAGGCTGTTTGGAAGGAAATTAGCGTAGAGAGTTTTCAAGGGATGGTGGAGTTTAAAGTAAGTAACGGATCAAGAATTTCCTTTTGGCATGATGAGTAGTGTGATTCAGGTTCCTTGAAGAGTTGTTTCCATGTTTTATATGAGTTGGCAGTTAAGAAATTGGTGCTAGTGGGCTTCTCGGTTTCTTTCCAAAGAAATTTTTGCTTTTGCAATATGAACTTTAGCAGACAAGCAGATGACCTGGAATTGAGGAGTTTTTTGAACTTGTATTAAGCATTGGAGAGAGTGAGTGGAGATAAATTTTGTTAGAGAAGATATGTGGTTTGGAGGAGCTTTCTCACGTAACCTTCGAGGTTAAGAGCTTTGATAACAAGAGAGCTCTTCTTTCTGGAAGCTTATTTGGAATTCTGCTTCGCCCTCAAGAGTAGCCTTTTCCGCTTGGGAGTCAGCTTGACGAAGGATTTTAATTGAATATAATTTTAATAATAGAGTTGTTATTTTGGTAAATAAATGTATCATGTGAAAGAGAGTTCAGAACTATACATCACTTGTTTCTTCACTTTCTTCATTGTAAGTTGACTCTATCCTGAGGAAAATTCTCTCTTTTGTACTTATGTTGGGTGATTTCAAGTTTTGGGAAAGGGAATTGTGGGTTTGGAGTGGTGTGAGGGTTTTTCACTGAGAAGAGAAAAGTTGCTAAGGTGCTTCCCCCACCATTGTTCAGAAAGAGAGGAACAGAAAATTTTTTGAGGGTGTGGAGAATTCATTGGTGGCTTTTGTGGATAACTTTATAAAGTGTGATGATAGTCAACTTTCAAGTTATTTCAATGCTTTGTAGGCGTCATGGATTTCATCGATTCTCCTTAGTTGTAAGCGCGGTGGGTGAGCATCTCGTTGCTGCTGCTTCTGTCTTTTTGTCTTTTCCTTTGGTGAAAGAATATTTCTTTACCAATATATATATTTTTTTAAGTGAACCAATTTTTTTTTTGGGGGGGAAAAATCCTTCTGTCTCTCATTCTCTGTATCTCTCTCATTCCATTCTAGATATTCTCAATATGCATAGCATATTATTTCAGGGAACAGCTGATGCTGTGAGGCAGTACTTGTGGCTGTTTGAAGAACACAATGTCTTAGAGTTTCTGATTCTTGCTGGAGACCATTTGTACCGTATGGATTATGAGAGGTTCATTCAGGCACACAGGGAGACTGATGCTGATATTACTGTTGCTGCTTTGCCAATGGATGAAAAGCGTGCCACTGCATTTGGTCTTATGAAGATTGATGAGGAAGGACGCATAATTGAGTTCGCAGAGAAACCAAAAGGAGAGCAACTGAAAGCAATGAGGGTAAAAGGATGAAAACTTTTATGCTTTTCACTTGAGTTCTTTCTCAAGTGACAAAAATTTGCTCTTATATTGTGTATAACATGGCTGATGCCAGTTAAAATTTGTTTTATTGCACTCTTTCAGGTTGATACTACAATTCTGGGCCTTGATGATGAGAGAGCAAAAGAGATGCCATACATTGCCAGTATGGGCATATACGTATTCAGCAAAGATGTGATGCTGAATTTACTTCGTGACAAATTCCCTGGAGCCAATGATTTTGGAAGTGAAGTTATTCCAGGCGCAACATCTATTGGGATGAGGGTGAGAGCCACTTGTTTTTTTTCTTTGAAGTTATTTTGTTTGTTTTCATTTTGTTGCAACCCTTTAGTTAATTAGTCTGATTGCAACTATATCTTGATTGGTAAGTCCCTGCAACTTACAGAAATTTAGGCTAACAATTCTTAAACTGGTGAAGCTAACTACATAGGTTCAATTTGCATTGGCTGACTGAACCATAACACTATAGCAAGATTGATACTTATCATTGATCAGTTATTTTCACTTGATTTGGCTAGACTTATCTCTGTTACACCAAGACAATTTAGAGAGTCACTTGATGTACCTAACAATCAATTTGAGTCTTTGTCTTTTGCAATATCTGGAGGACTGCAAAATAGAGCCATTGCTGAAATCACAGGCTCTGCAACCAATGATGGTGAAAATATTATAACATGATAATTTTCTAGCATTAAATTCTTTATATATCATATGGGTAATTGTAATTTTATCTGATGTCAATATAGTTTGCAAGCTTCACTGTCTCCATACTTTTGAATCTTTTCCACATAACCTTATCTTGGGTTTTGACTGTTGAGATCTTTTTGTGTGATTGGCAGATATGCCATATAGATTTACGCACCAAAACATTGTTTTTGTGATCAAAGATTTTCTGATATTACTTTGGTAAATTAGGTACAAGCCTACTTGTACGATGGTTACTGGGAGGACATTGGTACCATTGAAGCTTTCTATTATGCAAACTTAGGAATTACCAAAAAGCCAGTCCCCGATTTCAGGTCAATATTATGATGGACAAGAAATTTGCTGATCTCACTCACAGTTTATCTATATTACCTTATCATGTCCTACAGTTTCATGCTAACTTGAACTTATGATGTAGTTTCTATGATCGTTCTTCTCCTATCTACACACAACCGCGATATTTGCCGCCTTCCAAAATGCTTGATGCTGATGTAACAGACAGTGTTATTGGTGAGGGTTGTGTGATTAAGGTAAGACCAAGGATTAATTTCCTGAAGTTCCTTATGTTTTTTTGTGACTAAGTAGGATTTACATATCTTACTCCATAATTTATTTTTGCAATTTGATGTTTTCCCAGTTAAGTCGCTAGTGGTATTATGGTAGTCAAAACACACAAACATGGAGCATCATCATAATTGATGAGTAAATTTAGGTCACATGCAGGATACAACGAGTCAAGTTACATGCTACTCAATTGGAATAACATGGCCTACAAAAGGCAAGAGCAACAAACCCTTGCTATGATAGTAATAGTAGAGTTGTTAAGTAAGTGTATTTGCATCTAGGGAGAGTAGCAGGTTTGGTGCAGGAGCACTTTGGTCTGTGGCTTTGCACCATCTTTGCCTTGATGAGGGTTTTACAAATTAAAGGAATGCTCATTGACATAGTGCTGCCTTTGTCATTCTAGTTTCATGCATTAGGTGCTTTTAGGAGAAATCCTTTGGCTGGTTTTATGGTCATGTGGTGAATTGAATTCGTTGAACCTGATAACAAGAAATGGGCGTTAAAATGCTCACCCTTTTCTTTCCTTTTTAGTCTTATTTTCTATATAAAAGTGTAAAAGCTTGAACATCAATTTATTAGCAAAAGAAATTAAACCAAACATTCAGAATAATTATATGGGTGTCTGGGCATGCGTATATGCATGATTGTAATGGTCTCGATTCCTATTAAGCACATCCATATCTTTGAGGTGGTGGTGCAGAGCGGAGTGAGAGTTGCCCAATTTGGTCCTACTGTAGATCCATGAGTGTCTTTTTGCTGCAAACTGTGTTTTGTTCATGTTTGTTTCTCCTAAAAGACATTGATTCTCTATATACATTCCTGAATAACATGGCAATTCAAAAATAGGGACGATTGTAGCTGTTATCCATTTGTTCTGCACTTACTGGAACCGGGAATCCTTCTACTCCCCTTTCTCTCTGTTTTCTGCATGGCCATGTTAAATGAGTTGCAAGCTTGTGTGTTAATGTTAATGTTTATCTCCTACTTTGTCTAGACCTTGAAGCAAGCCAGACCAAGTCCAACTTTGAGGTACTCACGAATGGCTTGCTTCAAATTTACTTAGTTAAAGGATAACTCAAGCTCTAGCATCAGTGCTTGAGTTTGGCTTGTTACTCACCTGTTCATAAGCTTGCCGACCTCAACTGGCCTATGCACTTATGTTCCTCATCACTTGTGAAGAAATATGAAATAAGCTTAGTAGTACCTAGTTTGATATCTATGTTCAGTTATCATGCAATCTGTTTGGTACTTAACTAACAAAAGAGATTTAGAATTAATGTCATATTTGAATATAGCTATGAAGTTGAGCCTCCAAACACGCTTATATGCGTGACTAAACAAGGGAGGTATTTTATTTTGTGCAATCTATCTGGTACTTTCTTGAAAATCTTATATTTTATGAAACGGCCAACCACTCCAAAATCTCAAGCTTGTGGAGGGAGCACTGTTATTATTTTATAACGAGGTACTTTCCCTCACATGTTGGGTAGCACAATATCCAAACATGCGGAATATTGAGGGAACAAGTGAGTTTGTTAGGAATTAAACTTGTGACCTCTATCTATAATACGATCTTTGATTTTGTAAAATAATCAACCACTTCAAAAGTTCAATCGTTTTAGGGGGATGTGTTTTTATTATTTTATATATCAAAAACTTATCTTCTATTCTAATGATTTGCATATGGTGTAAGCGTAACTATGTTGGATGTTGTTAACTGGCATGGAAGCAATAAATAAACCATTGAGGTACTGCATTTCATGAACACATTTTGATCTTGATTTTCATAAAGAGAGTTAGCCAGAAGGCTTCCATTTCCCCCCCCCCTTCTCTTTTAAATAAATTCCATCACTTTTGCTTCCATTTGCAGAACTGTAAGATACACCATTCTGTTGTTGGTCTTCGATCTTGTATTTCAGAAGGTGCAGTGATCGAAGATACTTTACTAATGGGAGCAGATTACTATGAGGTAGTTATCTCTAGTTGACTTGAAACAATGAAAGTTCGTAAATTGCTGGTTGTTGCAATTATTGACACTTTGGGTCTTTGTTTGTCCTTGGCGTGATGTTGTTTCTTTCTCCTGGAACCAGACAGATGCAGATAGAAGGCTTTTAGCATCAAAAGGGAGTGTTCCAATAGGTATCGGCAAAAACTCTCACATAAAGAGAGCAATTATTGACAAGAATGCTCGCATTGGTGACAATGTGAAGGTGAGCTTTTTTCCTCCTTTTCTGGGATTAATATCTACTTGCACATATCAACTTCTGTGGAACTCATGATCAAATTTTTTCCTTTTCTTTTCTCTTGTAAGTCATGACTAAATATCTTTTTTTTGGTCTTGAATTTGATACCATTTTCATTCAGTTTTGCAAAATTGATGACTCTGATCATGTTGATTATTGGCTTGCAATGCATCAGCCATCCTGCTGGAGTTCTCAAATTCACAATAGGTGATTGTGGAGGATCCAATATTCTTTCTTCATTTTCCCGGCCTGTAGCTAATGCTTGTTCAGATGTCGATGTTGAGTTCACTTTGTGCCTCTGTCAACTCTTTCATATCTACATAAGTGCTGGTTTTTTTGTTTTGTTTTGTTTTGTTTTGTTTTGTTTTTTTGTTTTTTTGTTTTTTAACTTTTTAAAAATATCTAATATGAAACCAAGACACTTATTTTTTATTGTTTTATTAAGAAAATTTTAAGACTAGAGAGAAATGCTTAGCCACTGCCCCCTGACCTGTATGTCAGGGTTGGCTTAGTGTGTAACTAGTAATTAATACTATATGTATATCTTTATTTAGCATTGCAGGAAAAGGTGTTACACCATCCTGGAAGTTGCAAGCAGAAAATTAAAATAAAACTCAAGGCACATATTTTAATTATCATTATAGTTCCATCCAAAGAAATAATGAAGAGCGTACAAGATGAAATACCCATATGCATGCTTTTTCAGATAATATAGCGTTGGTCGATAAAACTAGGGAGGGTATTAGAAATTGGAGTTATGGAGGGATACCTTAAAATCTAGATGATTTTGATTGAGTTGGTAAAAAACTGAGTATATGAGATGTACGTTTAGTGGTTGTCATCAAAATGAACGTTTTATATATTTTGGGTCTATCATTCGAAGTTATGACAACTTAAATGAGTATATGAATTAGGATCCAAATAGTTTGGATGAAATGGAGAAGTGCATCTAAAATTTTTTGCGACTAGACGATGCCATTGTAGTTGAAGAGAAAGTTCTATAGAACCACAACAAAACTTGCATTATTGTATGATACTGAGTGTTGGATTATTAAACAACGATAAGAGTATAAAATTATTGTAACTAAAATGTGAATACTTAGATGAATGTGTGGTAAAATTAGAAAATATAGGATTATAGATAAAGAGATATATATTGAGTTGAGATTGAATTCAATTGTGGATAAGATGAGATAGTATTGCTTAAGGTGATTTGGACATGTGCAATGAAGACTGAATAACGCACCAATTAGGAGGAGCAAGATTCTAGATGTTGGAGATTTAGTGAAATGTTGGGATAGACCATTTAAAATCTGGATATGAGTTAACCGTAAAGATACGAGTGTCAAGAGTTTAGTTAAATAGATAATTTTAGATAGAAATAACTGGCGTAAGAGAATTCAAACCAGTTGAATATTATTATTATTATTGTTGTTGTTATTATTATTTATTCATTTATTTTTTTTTATTTTTTCTAAATAGTTTATTTTTATTTCTTTCTTTTCATTACATTTATTTTTTATCTTTATATTTTCTATTTTTACTTTTAACTTTGATGGGTTGTGGTTGAGAACACACTGAATTTGTTTAGAAGTAGAGAAGAATTTGTTGTTCAATATTACGACTGAAATTTAACAACTGAGCAGAGAAGAAAAATAAGGTACCAGAAAAGAAAATCACGTCAAAACAGCCTTCAACACAGACTAATATATAAGATAAAATTTTTCCATCAAAGCAACCTTATTGCACTCCTAAGCATTCTAAAAATTGCTCCAATCAATATAGAAACATAAGAAGCCTCAAATATTACTAAATAGAGAGTTTTAAAACTTTAGCACTTTAAAAAGACTCTCAACTTCAACAATGGCCAGAATTTAAAATAAATAGAAAGTTCTAAATGAAACTAAAGATGTTAGTAACAGAAACTTCTAAAGGTCTACTCATTTCAGAACCCCTAATCTTTTAACTTTAGATGATTAGTAAATATTCTAAAAATTACTCAGAACATGGACACTTATTTTTGGACTAGAAAGATTCCTTCTCCATCATATGACCAATATCCATGATATGAACCAAGCCATGGTGTTGCCATCAGGTTATCAACAGCCATACCTCTCACAGTCATGGTGGTGACTTCACAGAGCATCACTCTCTCTTCCTTACACATGGAGACCCCTCAAGGGCCAGCTGGAGCCCTAGAGCGACTACCTTTTTGTTGCGGTGACAATCTTGAACACCAAAAAAAAAAAAAAAAAAGATAACTTCCTCCAAAAAAATACGTTTAAATCCCTTACATCAAATATTTCTTCTTCTTCTTCTTTTTTGTTTCCTCCTTGTGATCTTTGATTTGCACATCCACATTGCCACCTTCAAAAACTGCAAGCATGGAAAAATTTTTGATGTTTCCATTGTTGCTGTATTTGGATTGCCCCAGGGCCTATACTTTGGAATGTCATTCTTCCCACATTCAGTTTTAAAGATGGGTCTTGCCTAACACAAATATGTGCATTTTTTAACTAACTTGCAGATCATTAATAGTGATAATGTGCAAGAGGCTGCCAGAGAGACAGATGGATATTTCATTAAGAGTGGAATTGTCACGGTGATCAAAGATGCTTTAATACCTAGTGGAACAATCATTTGAGTCAGAAAGCTCCGACATTTTGTGCAGTTTATGTAATGAAATAGTCTGTGTATCCTTTCATGTGGAGGTGTGTATTTCTCACTTGTGGTGTCAATCATGAAGCATAAACTGAGACTGGGCCTGTATATATGTGTTCATTATGGAACCCACATCTTAATGATGTACGCGGTGTATTAGTGTAAGAATTTTAATCTCGTATTTTTCTGTTAAGGTTGAGGTTTAAGTTGTGGAGCAGGCCAGAATTGCTGCGAGTTATTTAACTGGCAGGAGTGCAGAAACACATGCCCACACATGCACAGAAACCTAACAGTCACTGCCATCTCTTTTACCATAGGCAGGAATATGAGGTGCATCATATGGTTAACTTAAATTGCCACCTTGCAGTTGAAGTAAATATAGGGCTGAATATGGCAACATAGGCAAAGTTGGGTTATTGCACCCGGCAAGATGGAAAGTGGGATTTCTCTGTCCAGGGGTTGCACCTCAGTCTGTGTTCTGGGCTGGACCTTATGCAGTGCAAACGGCACGGTCGCTTCAGATTATTTGGAACAATATTGCAGGTAGGAAGAGCATTGTTATCCATCGACATTGATGTTATGCCTGATTGAATAGGATCCTGTTTTTCGGACAGAAACACAGGCATGTTGGTCAGATTTCTGTGCAGAAAATGGCACTGTATCATTCCTATCCTGGTCATTGATATATTGTTCCTAGCGTGGCTAAACCACGGCAGGCTCTCGCAGCTCAGTGCAAACACTGTAGACAAGTGATTTTAGTTTTTAGAGGGGTGGGGAGACATTTTTCAAATTGCCTTAGCTAGCTTTTAAGGAAAATTTTAAGCTTCCACGTTCTTTTTGTATTTTGTTTCAAAGTATCTGAATTTGAATAGACCTATTCCATAACACTACAACCTAATAACATTGCACGATTAAAATTTACACCAAGAAATTAATCTGGAAACGCAAGTATTTACAGTCGTGACGGCAACAAAATAAGCAGCTCCAACCCATTTACATTTCTGTGCCATTTTGCCAGATAAGCCTAAAAATTCTTGCCCAAGACTAATCCTGATTCTTCCTCCAATGTAACTTAGTTTTACAAAGACCAGCACAGAACTCCAAAAAAAAACAAAAAAGGTCCAAACAAAATACAACAAACAAAAAACAACAACAACAAAAACATACTGCAATTGCTATTGCACCCAAGTGATAATGATAACAACTAATGATGGTACGCTCCTAGGAGAAGACCTATTAAATGTGGCAAAAGATAAATAACCGACAATGGCTATAGACAGGTAGAAATATAACGAAGGTAGCAATTCATATTCATGGATTGATGTTGCACTCTCGCAAGTATATGTGATCATAATCTACATATTTGGCCCAGTAGCTTCGGTACTTAGGGATAGCTATCTCAAGCCACGGCTTCATGTTGCCATTGTAGTGTATGACAGCAGCTCGGTCAATTTCCTTCAGGTTGACATTTGGATTGTAGCCAAGACCAAGGACATGCCAAGTGTGATCAAGGGGGTAAGTGCGATTCCAAAAGGTAATCAAACCAGGTGGCAGTGTCCCCAGCTTCCACAGCAGTCTGTCATGATTCTGTACAAAAAACAAATATCTTCACCATAGATTTAAGGAAAGAAAGAGAAGGCAGCGGAATCTGACAATCTTTCTAAATCAAGACAAGATCTCAGAAGAATAGGAAAGTAAAAATTCTAAACACCCCAAGAACAGAAAGCAGTGAACAAAAATATACACCTAACTTTCAGGGTTAATTTTTTCCTTTCCAAAAAATAGTAACAAGAGTGTGGTACTTGTGGCTCCAGAACAACCAGGGTCAACATTGATGATGAAAACTTGAGATTACATTATTTGTTACTTGAATCTGAATGGCATGTGATTCTAGGAGAGAACAATCCATTATATCATAATGTTTCATTGATGAAAGACTGGTAGGGAGAACTCTAAAAGAAAACCATCACAAACAACGTAACAGATTACTACAAGACGTGGATTGAAACTCAACTACTACATTAAACAACTAAATGTGGTTACAAAAACACTACTCTCGCATGAGGCAATAGGATCTAACAAAAGGGACTGAAGTAAATTCAGAACAATCTATCAATGTGAGGGCTGAAACACTTCTTTTAAACCAACAGTGTAAACAATGTATTTGAAGGTAAAACAAAAGCAAAGGGAAACAAAAGCCTGATGCTAGAGGTGATTAGATCTACATAGCTTCTCTGACAGATTAAATACAATCTTGCTCTCAACCACCAATGAAGAGAATATAAATTTTCTCCTCTTTGCACTTTGCATTGGGTGACTTCAAGCTCTATAAAAGTAAGTTGTGAGCTTGAAGGGGTTTGTACAGTGAGTGGCCAAAATGCTTCCAGTAGCCATGTTTTTGTTGGTGTGGAGGGAAATGAATAGAAGATTCTCTGAAGGGATGGAGAGCTCCATGATGGCTTTTGTGCATAATATTTTTGAAATGTATATGTTATTGGTTGATGTCTAAGTCTTCAGAATCTTTTAATGTTGTCAATTTCATATACTCTCTTTTGTTACATTCCCTTTGGTGAGGACCTTCTTGGTGCTCTTCCATGGTTTTTGAATGTCTTTTGTTGAGAATTTCCATTGAGACAAAAGAAAAAAGGGGGGAAAAAACTACAGACTAAAACATTAATCCGCAGAAACGAAAGAAAGCTTGCTCTGTTAGGACCAAACACATCAGTCCCAACTACTTCTAACTTCATTAAAAGAAAATCTAGAGCACATGTTGGATGAGCCCAATTATTGTCACAAGTACAAGGGTGCCTAGTCCAGAGCACTAGATTGTACTCTTCTTGATTTTCACTTAGTTGAAAAACAAAGTTACATTTTTGGACCAATAAGGTCTCCATTCCCATTGTCATCTCATGGTCAATTATAATTATGATCCCTAATATTTACTTAATAGGATATTATTATTCATTTTATAAGCATGTATATTATGCCCGTTTACCATTCTTACAATCATGTTTGTTCTCATAGCTCTCGTTGTAGTAAAATCTATTCCCATGAAACTCGTGAATATATTAGTTACCATGCTTCATGACTTTTAACAATAGCCAAAGTTACATTTCGCCGTTGTGTTTGGGGGGGCTTTGAGGACCAATATGGTGAATAGGAGAGATGCGAGGATGATTTCATGACCATTTTTTATTGGTCTGGAGAGCATGCAATGCGTTTCCAAAGAAGATGACAAGCCCCAGCTCAATTTTGTGATAGCGTTTTGAAAAGCCTGTACTTTTTGGAATTTATCTGATTCTTTTTCTTCTTTTCCAGATGTTGATTTTGTTAATTCTTACCACTTTAGGGCTTTAGAAGGTGCAACACCTTGGTGCACTGATGATTGCAGTGCACCAAAAGCACATGTAGCAGAGGACTCCCATGATTATTACTTTGATTACCATCTCATGTACGATGCTGTCTTTTGTAAGGGTATGAAATGCTTGAAATTCTAACTTGTAAAGAGAAGATGCAAATAAGAATTATATAGCCATGTATTGTTACGGATGATCCATCCAAAATATCTGAATTCCATGATGATCTACAAATATATATTGCATCAGAGGATGTTTATGGGGTCGAGTGATCTGCAGAATCCTGGAGACCCTAGCAACTGGCATATAACATATAAGATCAGCTCACAAAAGGTTAAGCTTCTCTTTCTCCAAACTACAGATTTCCAGCATAAATAATTTCTGGAAAAGAGATAATATCTGTTAGCCACAAACCTCCAAAAATCTTTCCCTATACCCATAGTTCATACATCATTCAATCCCCTAACATTCTACAAAAGCATATGCAGCAACATCAAACACCAATACTATTCCTCTGTCAGCCTCGCTTTTTAGGTTTGTCCATACAACTCTTCATTCCAGCCTTTCCAGCCTCAAACTAGTTCGCGATATGCTCTTTACCTCTACTCACTAACCCCAGCTCGAAAGGTTCCAATGACAAACTTCTCTCCTCAAATTCCATAAACAAACTGGCTCACTAATTATCTCAATACAGCTGAAGACCAAATTAGAAATTCTCTCTCCATCACATTTCATCCATCTGGAGCCACAAAATGGTTGTCTCTTACTCCTTAACACTACCCTTCTATCTAAGTCATTAAATCTAACTAAATTGTCTAGCTGCAATACCTTTCCAACTCTTACCTCCGAGTCACGCTACCTACCAAGCTAGACACCTCCTATGACTTCAATAGTAGGATTCAAGTCAAGCTCAACCTTCAAAATGGAACCTCCATTAATGTCCACACTCAAACAATTGCCTTCCAAAGACACTACAAAATGACAACAATCATCCTGGAAGTTTTCCTTCCCCACAATATAATTGCGTGAATAGCAAGATGCTCATCCTAACAAACTCTGAGGCATTAACACAATCCAACAAGTTCGTCGACATTGCAGATCATTGCAAGCACTGTGAGTCATCCGTTCCTCCCTTTGAGCCCCAAAATCTCCATAATATGCCCTTACAACCCCTTCACTACCCTACAAACACCCGTAAATCCCCACCTAGGAACTAAGATGGAAGTCTCCCAACTCAATAATTCTTTCCCTTCTTTTATAAGAAAAGGAGATTATATAGTTAAGAGAAAAAACTTTAAGAAATACATCAAACCTAAAATGTGTCTGTTAGCAGGAAAATAATTTTTACAGAGGATATATATTCTTAAATTTTCTAGGAAAACATTTTCCAAGGTTTGCACTTCTTTCAAATTGTTCAAAATTTCCTCAGAAAACATTCTCTACTGTTATTGGAATTGCAACTTTCCATATTCTTTTCATGCTTGGAATATAACAACCAAGAAAATTTTCTGAATTCTATTTTCCCTGATTTTCATATTCTTTGGAGAATATTCTTCTAGATTTAAAGAAATCTCTAGAACGAAAATCTAGTTTTTCTAAATTTAAAATTTTTGTTCCTGAAAACAACCTAATTCCGAAAAGATGATGATAAGCATTATCTAGTTAAGGTTTTTGCCCTTTGTTTGTGGCCATGTTGCATCTGTGTTTGTTTTCATGCTTCATAGGTTTCACTTTCTTTTAATTTAATAATCTCCAGGACATAACCTTGAACCTAAAGCTAAGGAATCCCCATTGCTTGGCAATGTCCAGCACGTCAAAAGAATAAAAATGAAATAATAAAGTAGGATCTAAGGTATCTTTTAAATGGATTAGTTCTGATCCGAGTGTATGATGCAAGCCCTAACAGCAGTCTTATTAATCTGAGAGCAGCCAGGCTGGGGATAAAACACAGTGAACCAGCCACTAATCTGGTCCAGCTCTGCTAAAGGATCAGAAATGCTAATACCTTGATCAAACTTGGTTCAAACCCAACAGATCAGGTTTTACAAACCTGGGTCTGGTGAAAGAATAGAATGGAACATAAATTTCAAATGAAATGAAGACGAATTTGTCATATCCATTGAAATTTGAAAAATTAGAGTGAAATGCAAATGAAATTCATCATATACACTGAAACTAGAACAAAATTAACAAAAAATCACTCTTTTCCTAGTTTTCTTTTCCTTTTCCTTTTCAACTTCTCTTCTCCCTCTTTCTCTACTTAGGTTCCATGTCTGAACTTCACAGTCCACATGCCAACGGCAACACCACTGTCTTGAACTCCTAAGTCCGAAGTTGAACATCAACTGGTTCCCCTCTCTCCCCCCAAAGCATGTTTATATACTTCAAGGTTTATGGAGTCTAGTTTAGCTAGTTATATCACTTTCCAAAGCCGTCAATTATTTAAATTATTGTATTAATTATATTGTCAAATAGTTTGCTTTTTTTTTTGGTTAAATTTTTGTTATAAAAGTTCTAATCTGTCTTTAGTTGTTAAATCGCTGAACAAGATATTACATTTCACATCTGTGTTTTATTCAGCAACCCCCTACTTGAAGCTAAATGAAAAAAAGAGTTTGGTTGTGAATAATAAAATTCACTTGCAAATGAACTCCTCCACTTGAAACCCAAAAGTAAAATATGAAATTCAATTGAACTCCTCAACATGGAACAATAACAAAAAATGTAAAATTCATTTTAAATAATGCTATTCACTTAATTATTCTTTACTATCCTTTTACAGAGTATTATAACTTAAAAATAAAACAATATCTACATTCCAGTAAATTAATTAAAATAAGATTTTTATACCAAATTTTGAACTTGTTAAAAGCTTTGCACCCTCAGAAAATGAAATAACAAATTAAATTAATGTGTTTAGTTTTATAAAGTTAAAAACTAAATTTGGTTTTTTAGTGAGAGAACTTAAAATCAATGTGTTTAGAGAGAGAAGACTATTGTATTTAGTTTATGAGAGAGAAAAACTAAATTTACAAAAGTTGGAATTAAGACTTTGGTGGTTGTTGAGTTATTAAATAACAACAAAAACAAAAAATAACCGTAACAGAAATCAGAATGTTTAGATGGATGTGTGACAAAACTAAAAGAGATAGAATTAAAAATAAAGAGATTCGCAACAAGTTGGGAGTTAGTTCAATTATGGATAAGATGCGACAGTTTCGTTTGAGGTGGTTTGGACATGTGCAAAGAAGATCTAAAGACGCACCGGTTAGGAGAGTCGAGAACTTAAATATAGGAGATATAGTAAAACGTAGAGGTAGAGCGCTGAAAATTTGGATACAAGTTATTCGTAAAGACATGATAGTTAAGGATTTAAACGAGAAGATGACGTTGGATAGAAATAAGTGGCGTAGACGAATCCGTACAAATTAAACTAACATATTTTAGATATATATTTTTTTGTAGTTATTTATTTATTTATTTATTTTTCTTTTTTAATCATTTCCAAATTTGTTTCTCAAATGACCGACCCCAAATTGATGGGATTAAATCTCAGTTTGTTGTTGTAGGCTCTGGTTGCTGTTGTAAAAACTAAATTTTGCTTTTTAGAAAGAGAAAACTTAAAACTATGTGTTTAGAGACAGAAAATGCAAGCTAAATTAGAGATAGAAAAATTAAATTTAGTATTTTAGAGAGAAAATTAAAAATCAACGCATTTAAGAGACAAAATCGAAATAAATTTAATTTTTCTAAGAAAAGAAAATTAATGTGGTTAGTTTTATAAAGAGAAACTAAATTTATTTTTCTTCTTTTTTTTTTAGTGAGAGAAAACTCAAAACAAATGTGTTTAAAGAGAAAAAGCAAACTAAATCGAATATTGAGAGGGAAAACTTATGTATTTAGTTTTAGATAGATAAAAATAAAAAAAGAAACTATATGTTGAGTTTTAACGTGAGAGAAACTAAATTAGTATTTTTAATAGACCCAAATGCTCTAACAAGTGATCCAATGATCCAACCAATGAGTCAGTAACCCAGTCCTTCAGCAGAGTCCACGTCTGGTCTGGGTTGAATAACTTCGCTGAGGAGTGGTTTAAAAATTTGCTGCAGCCCTTAGCAAAGAAGCCCTCAAGAGAGATAATATGCTTCATCTCAACCTCAATAACTACCATAAGGGACATGAAGCACAACAATAGGGGGCATTTCATCCAAAAAAGAAATTTTTTATCAGTAGACTATGACATTCTGATCAATTTCCTTGTTCTTCAAATTGAGAAAGTTATTTCTAGCCTTTATTCATATATCCCAACAGAGAGGGGAAAAAAAAATTGCCTTCAAACCTTACTATAGTCATTGACTTGAATAAATTCTCCCATCTCCACCTGCACCCCCTGGCTGCCCAATCTTCATTGATAGCAACCAAAGGAGTTCTAAAATGAAGCATATTATTGACACGTCTCCATGGGCCATGTAAACTTATTGTCTCCAACTGCTACACTAGCGCTTCATTGAAGCCCTATGGAGCAAAGAACCCCAGAGCTTAGCTAAACTACGAATGTTCGTAATGCAGCAATCATGTTTGCAAATTTAAAAGACCCAGAATCAAAATCTCTCATTTTATTTTAACTATAAATTTTTATGCATAGGTAGCCAAAAGATAGAGTTCAAGGCGAGAATGAAATCTCATTATTAATGCTAGAAACCAATTATGGTGCAAAACTAGGTCGATATTTTTTCCAAGTGGTGGCTAGTTTGCATCAATAGAGAGAAGTGGAGGAATTAAATTTAGGTAGGAAGTGACAAGAAAAATCAAGCACATAAAGAAACTTAATAACTCACCAGCCTCTGCCACGAGTGGTAGACCTCTGTGATGTTCTGCCTTCTCCATTCCTCCAAATCAAAGATATTCATCCCATAAGCCCAGCCGCATGCACGAGGATCAAAATTTTTAGAGATGAGAGGATTTGAGAAGTTGAGATATCGATCAAACCGATGAAAATTTTCTCCACAAGTCTCAACTGCACCATTAACCTTCCCTTTCAAATCAAAGGACCAAAGGCTAGTCAGATCTTTCTGCACCACCACATCATCATCCAAGAAGAGCACCTTGTTAAGCTTTGGGAAGATTTCTGGCAGGTAAAACCGGAGATGGTTCAAAATAGAAAGATATTTTGGGTTTCGATATTTCAGATTTTGATCAGAATTTGCACGACTAGATCTAAAATAATAATCTATCATGGATGGAGAACCTAACTGCCTGAGGACTGGACTATAACTTGAATTCAACCAAGTAAATTCCTCAACACTTTGGATATGAATGGCGGCTTTGCCAGGGGCATTTGCTATAAACCACATTTTCATTGCTGCATAATTGAGCCTATCAGTAACAATGTGGAAAACATGCTTTGAGGGGTCCTGCCAAGCAATGTCAAACATCATCAACAAATCATTTTGGATGTTGAAGAACACAATTAGGTTTGAAGCTACTATATTTATGCAAAGAAAAGAAAAATCTAAAATATCATCACAGATTCTCTTGTTAGAATTATCTATCAACTACATAGGAATAAAGTGAAATCCGGATGGGAAAAAATTGGGAGAAGAAAGACTACCTTGGCATGAGAAATAGTTGAGTTGACAACAACTGCAGCAGCCAAAACGTTATCTGAAAATAGTGCATAGTGGTACAGCTTGCGTTCTTCCAATTTCTCTTCATTTGGAAAGTGCTGTTCAGAAGTGTTCAGGTTGAAGTACTCAGCCGAAAGGCGTAAGGGAAGACAGTGAAGACCTTTAGGGAGAGTTTTTGCCGTTAATTGAGTAAGAAACATTGTCTGCTTCTTGTGCACCCGAAGTTGTTCCTCCGTTGAGTGCAGGATAGCACGAAGCTTCTTTACCACAGAAGCACAGTCATCTTGGATTTGCTTGCCTTTGGCCAATGTTTGCTCCATGGCCTTCAATTTCTCATTTGCACTGCACCATAGAAGGAAAAAAGGGAAAGTTATAAGGAAAAACCAAGATATGATATTAGGTTCGAAGAAGAACATGAGCCTTCCCTTCATTAGGCAACTTGTAGCTGCACATACTTTGAATTCCCCACATAACCACATATTCCAGCAAGTTCATCTTGAATGGAAAAAACCATCAAGCAGAGACACCATGCTGCATGCTTTGGCTAGACAATGCATCCGTAAAGTCAATCAGAAGACTTACTTCCTTGGTAGATCAGAATCCTTGGTTGCATCTCCAAGTGCTCGTTGAACTTCTTTCATCCGTAGGCGAAGCTCCCTTGTGAAGTGAGGATCATTTCTTATAAGTGCCAGGGAAAGATACACTTTTGCCCTGATAAGCTGATCCTTAAGCTGTCGAACTCGTACATCTGGCAGAATTATTTGTTCATTTCGCTTCTCAGTTTGAGTCTTCATTGAACCTTTCATGTCTGATCTACTGGAATTTTCAGCTGATTGCTGTTTATCTTTGTTTTCCTGGAGATGACAAACAATACTACAAACATGAAACCCAGATGTAAAGCAGACTTTGCACTTTGTTGGGACAATTATTAGCTTTATAGTCAAAATGACCTTCATTATGAAACTAGAGGAAATGTAGGGTATAAAGCTCAGAATAAAACTGGATTGAAGGTAATTGATTGCATAAAGGGAAAAGGTTTTGCCTATGCACATAGTCTCTCTGGGATGCATGACAAGTAAACTTATTCAAAGGCATAATGTGCATTAGTTGGACAGGTAAGCATCTGTGATAAGTCAACTATCATTAAATGGCAAGTCTACACTAGTTGAACATGTTGAGACAATAAAGCTCAACCAAATAAGCGTAATTTGATCAAATAAATCACAGAGAAGGAGCTGGGACAAAAAAATTTCAGGATAAGAATGGGGTCTCCATGCCAACAAATTTGTGCATAGATGCTTTTGTTCTCCAGGATGGGGATTGCATTGAAGGTACAGTTCCGGGAACACATGAGAAGTGGATTAGTAGTAGGGAGTAGAAGAGGGGTTTACCTCATCAGAGACCCTTAGCACTGGCTTGCTCTCCCCGTCTCTTTGGTCAGTGACCTGTCTGATGGGATTTTCATTGCTCTCTTCATCACGAGCGGCAGACAGGGCTCTGGATTTGTGTTCAACTTTGTCTGATCAATAAGAACAAATATATGGTAAGCACTTTCCTGCCCAAGTGGTCTCTTCACTCTCCAGTCCAAAAATTATACCAATTATGAAGACGGCAGTATAAATTTGGGATCAGAACAAAATTTGGGCCTACGCTCGTACACAGTTGTGTGAAGTGTTAGGGTTTACCTTGAGAGAATTGAGGAGTTACATCGTGGGAGGGCAGTACAGTGTCAGTGGCAGTGTCATTGGACGAAGAATTGTGAATAGAAGTGTAGATTAACCCCTCTGGTTCTTTAAGGGCTTTTGACGATTCCTTCTACAGGAGAGCAAAATAAATAAATAAATAAAGGAAATAGAGATTTAAGATTTTTTCTTTTTTTTTTCTTCAGAAAAAGAAAAGAAAAGAAAAGAAAAGAAAAGTTGAGAAAGGAAAACAGCAACATAACAGACCTCTGGAAGTAGATTCAGGTGCATAACTTCACCGCCCACCAAAGTCTGAAACGATCAACAAATAAAACTTAAAATAACCCTTGAGATGGTTTCCATCAAACATAAGATTTCTTAGTGTGTGTGTGTGTGTGTGTCTAGAGAGAGAGAGAGAGAGAGAGAGAGAGAGGAAAATTGACTTACGAAACTCGATACATCTTCAATATATTCATCCCTAGCTGCAAAATGCAAATATAAATAAATAAAGCTAGAAGTATTAGTTGTGAATCTCGAGATAGAAAGCGAAAGTACATATATATGTAATAATTGAAAATGGAAGGGAAGGAAAGAAGAAGAATTACAGAAGGAAGGAGTAGACATGAAGGAACTCCCGAGTCTATCAGTGTAAAGAAGAATGGGAGCAATGACAGTGAAGAAGAGCAGCATCACCACCGGCTTTCTTAGCATCAGCATCATCCCTCTCTTTCTCTCACAACAATTAACACCAGACCCAGACCCAGATCCAATCGAAATCGAAATCGAAAAGCCACAGAAGAAGAAGTTGTCTCTTAACTCCTCTGGAACTGGATTCACATTTACATGCCAACTCAACTGAATTTCACCCTCAGAAATGTATAAGCCGAAGCAGAAGATCCTGTGTTGGGCAAATGCCCCTCACCAGTCGGTGCCAGTAATTACCAAATAATAATAACTGTTAACAATATGACTTGCGGTTACGAAACCCTATCCACAACCACATATAGACCCAGAGAGAGAGAGAGAGAGAGAGAGAGAGAGAGAGAGAGAGAGGAGAGAGAGGGTCGTACGGGATTTAATTTAATAATGAGCCTCACGGGAATATTGGTTTTTCTTTAGTTTAATTGCGACAATTAGAGAGAGAGAGAGAGAGAGAGGGAGGGAGGGGGGGATTATGTAGCACTTCTGACAATTTTTTTTTTTCTTTTTTGATTTCCACCGCAAAGTTTTTTTTTTTTTAATCTTTTGTCATTAGATTTTATCTTATATTAAAAAAAAAAAAACTCTTTTTACCTTCTAATAACTTTTTTTTAAAAGATTTATATTTATCAATAATAAATTAATTATATTTTTAAATGATTACTGATAAAATATATCTAAATACTATATCAATCGATAAAATTTATCTATAATCAAATTAGAAGGTTTAATTTTTAAAAATTATATCAGAGAAATTTAGATCCTGCGTAAAATTCCACTCAAAATCATGCAGTGGACTTGGCAACAATAAAAAGGAAATGGTGTACTCAATAGGATTTGGACTTGGGCTCGAATGACAAATTACCATTTAGAGTTACGTCGAAACTATTAGAATTGAGCAGATTGGTTATGTATTATTTTGTCCTACCCATGCATGTTATCCTTGTTTGTGATATCTCCTGATCATGTAATATTTCCCAAATGAGTGGTCACGGCAGAAGACAAACGGGAAGGAGTGTCGACAGAACGGCAGAATGAATACCACAAGGGCGTGCGTGTGTGCGCTTCGGCAGCACGTGGCTTATCTTCTTGTCAAGGAATTTGCTTGCGTTTCTTAAGCCATCGTTTTGATTCTATGTCAATCCATGTTAATTTGTGGTGTGGTAAAGGCTTCTATAATTCTTGAACCTGGAAGGTTCCATTTGAGGCCAGGCTACAGTCCTCGGTCCTCACTTTAAACTAGATATATGAAGCTACAAACAGCGGGTAGCTCGTTAATTAAGAGTTGATTATCATAAAGGCCAACGCCTGGATGCTCCGACCGAATGGGGAATAATAATAATAATATATATATATATATAAATTATATATTATATATTACACTTGTACTTTTCACACAGAACAGAATTCTTTTATCACGATCAGGTCCATTGCAAAATTTACAATCAACATGAAGCACGAGTTGGGAAATGCTTATACAAGAATCAAATATGTCATGTATTCCTATCCATCATTGGATAACCTCGTCCTTACAGTAACTAAGAATCAATATCAGTGGTGTCATGAGAAATGAAGCATGTTTTCTTTTTCTGTTTCATTTCTTCTCTATGACATGGCATTCATGGGATCTCAAGATCAACTGCAACAGCCTCCAGCCTGTGAAGAAGAGCCATCTCTGCCTCCTGAAGGACCGGGAATTCCACCATATCCGACCTTTATCCCATATGACTGCAAAAGAAAGAGAACTTATATGCCAAAATCTACAGCTGCCACTCAGAAACAAGCCACATGATTGCTACAAGTTAAACAGATTATATATATTGATCAGTCAACCAGACTGCATCAGACTATAGCACTTAAAAAAGTTAATATTGCATGACTAGCACTAGAAAAAATTTAATAGGCAATAATAGTCTTAAGTTCGTAATGAGGTCAATTGGCATACAAGATATTTATAAGGCATTATCCCTCAACGAGAAATATAAAAACGAAGGGGTTTTGCTTAAGAGCTATAAGAAGGGGTAATCATGCATAGCAGAGAAAAAGAAAAAATACTTATACCTGCCACCTCCATCAATAGTGCCATGCATAAATTGTACATGAAAACCATTGAGTTTAGACATCAATCAAGTTGCTAAAATCCTGATTCTAGTGATATGATTTTATGAACAATTCGATTCAAAATTTAATAGAATCCCCACACGATTCTACATTTCTGTTGTTAACCATTCTAGTAAAATCTCGATTTAAACAACTATAACCATGTCCATAGCTAGTTACAATACTGTTCACGTTCTACTTCAAGATTGCAGGCCTTGGGTGCAGACAAGTGTATATGATGTATATTCAAGAACTAACTTATAACAACATGGGTAGCATAACACTCCAACCTCTTATCCATTTAATTACCGGAGGGCCTTTGTTTGATTGACAAAAACAACTTGCTTAGCATAACATCCTATCAGCAAGTACACAATTTCATAAAACAGCATGAAACCTGTTGACAGAAATTACTACATTTACACTTTTAGAATATATATAATATAAGCCTATTAATTACATGTACCGCCATTTCTTCTCCATCAAAACTTCTAACAGCATAGACAGCATCAAAATCAGCTTTCAGCTATACTGGCAGGTGTTTTGACACCTTTCAATTGTAAAGAAGAATAACTTGAGATCAATGGATTATCATATAAGATCATTTTTCTTTTTTTTGAACTTTAGCACCAAATGGTGGTATGTTGCATAAGTTCCTAGATATTTTCCCATTAATATACTGGCATTCTACAAGCTATATTAAAAATATTAGTAGGTGTCCAACTGATGTTAATTTTTAAAAGAAAGAAAGCAGAGATCCCACAGCGTCTAGCGAAGGAAGCTAACCTCATTGGATACATCAAAGACTCCATCCTGAATCTTCTTATATATAGTTGCAGCTGTTTTTATGAATGCCTGCAAGACTCCTCCCATCACGAAATGGTAAAAAGGAAAAGGACATGGAAAATATAACACAGAAAAAAAAAACTTCAATTTTATTGATACAATTGCATCACCTCCTCAACATTCTGAGCAGTTTTTGCAGAGGCCTCCATGAAGATCAAGCCATGCTCCTTTGCAAATTGCTCACCTTCCTCCATGCTGACAGCTCTTCTGTGAGCAAGATCGCATTTGTTCCCAATAAGCATAATGGTCATGTTTGCATTTGCATGCTGCCTTGCATCTTCCAACCAGCTAGCCAAGTGATTAAAAGTTTCCCTCCTATGGTATTAAAAGAAAAAGTTCAGTTATGCCGCCTTGCATATGGGTGTGTTGGTAACTTTCTTCTCTATTTCTAATTCCCTATGTTTCTCCTGTGCCAGAATTATGCAACAAAAGGTATACAGTGAAATGCATTACAAAGCAAAAAAGCAGGTCTAGTCTTGAGTGAGCATATGCACACACAACAGTGGAAGTCCGCTGCATGAAAAGATGATATATTCCTGGCAGATTCACGTCTACCAAAGTACAAACAAAGGAATTGAATTCTCTATTGTGTATAGGAATTAATTTTCAAAGCATAAGAATTGTACTCCACTTTGTACCACAGCACGAGATTCTCTTGAAAATGATGATTTTCAAACAGAAATTGGAATGACCGATGACCATATGTGGTTTCCTTGTACTGCAACATGACAGTCAAATAGAAAGCAATACAAGTTCAACGAGATATTTACCTAGTAATATCATAGACTAGCAGTGCACCAGCAGCTCCTCTATAGTATGACCTTGTAATTGATCTGAATGATTCTTGACCAGCCTGAAAATTTCACTTGAAAATTCAGCATGAAAAGTTCCAGTAGCAATTTTTAACAAACAAAAATTGCAATAATTCAGAAATTGAGAATTCTTTTCCTTTTTTTGTTTGGGGAGGGGGGGTTGCATGCTTAGTTGAGAGACAAGAACATTGTAGAATGATTTTGCTAATTGGTCAGCAAAAATTTGTATTGCCACAGGCTGCCATATGAAAACAACATACAAGAATATTGAAGAAAGAAACCAAAGTTTTGGAGGAATCCTGAGGAGCTAAGAATAGAAAGACAACGCACAGTGTCCCATATCTGCAATTTGATTGGCTTGTTATCTATTGTGATCATTCTAGCCCCAAACTCAACACCAATGGTCAAATCATGCACTGGCTGGAATCTTTTGTCAGTGAATTGAAGAAGCAAACATGATTTTCCAACTCCTGCATACCAAAGAAACAAACTAGGTTATGCTTGCTTGTCCCCATTCATAAGATACTGATGTGAGGAACATCCACAATAAAGAGGATACCTTCTGAAAAGTGTACAGGACATGAAAGAGGATAAAATTGCATTACAGAAAAATTAAGAGCTACGCTGCATCGACACTCCTAGAAAGCAGCTTTGGATTGCTGTTTAGACGCAACCGTCTTGCATCGACACTCCTAGAAAGAAGCTTTTGGATTGCTGTTTAGACGCAACCCTCTTGGACAATTGAAGAAACATGTTAGACACATCCTTTCCAGAGGTCTCTAGTTGCCATTTTGCATAAAAGCTCTTGTAGTAGCAAAGCAGAATTACATTCAAAAGGTAATTGAATCTCAAAGAACATAACTAAGAAGCTCTTCCCTTAAAAGAAAAAAAGAATCCTTTCTATCTTAAACATCAACTGTCCGTCTAACAGAATTTCAAGAAATCTTGGCATCTGAAGATGTCCTAAAAACCCACAAGGTCAATCTCCATAAACTCTATTTACCAAATATTAGAGTTGCAATTACCATAGCCAATGACATACAATCTAAAATCAAATGATCTCTTGATTCATCGCTATTGTGGTGGATAACACAAATGTATATCTTCCAATCAAAAAAAGTATCAAATGTATATTTTGGCACCTTTTTGAAAGCTCAATTCAAATTTCGAATTAGGGGGGGGGGAGAGAGAGAGAGGGAGAGAGAGAGAGGTGAAACTTCTATGTATCTATGAGGCATGGACATGGAGACAGACCAGGGACACGAACACGAGACCACAAGGACATGGTGAGATGCCGACCACATGGACCACAAAGACATTGGGTCTACATCTGTCATTTCCAGTAGTAGGAGTTCAATATAGATTTACATCAATTAAGCATTTGAAGTTCCCATCTCTTGGCACCCAGTTTTTGAGGGATAGAAGAGGGCTAGCAAGTTTAGCAAAGCATTGCCAAAACCAAATGTGTATATATACCCATAACCGAGCTGATAATATGAACACAAATGGATATTATATGTTTGGAGCCTAAAGAAAAATGACTGATCAATATACAAAAGGCCCCCTCCTACGCCCTCTTACATTAAAAAGATTTTTTATGAGATACGGTATGATGTTACTTTAGAGGTCAGAATCAGGCAGAAGCTTGAGAATTGGGCAAGCTGAAGCACGATCTAACTATATGAGGAATGTACGCATCTGAACCCAAAAGAAAAAAAAAATTAAAATACCCATTGAACCAAAAAATTTCCAGAAGTAACCTACGTTTGTCGTGGGTGGAAGAAACGACAGGCTATGTCGCGTCTTGAACCCACGACAGGCTATGTCGCGTCTTGAACCCACGACAGGCTATGTCGCGTCTTGAACCCGCGACATGATGACATGTCGACAGTAGAGGCGTGTCGCATCTTGGAGACGCGACACAGTGTTTTGCGTCTCCAAGACGAGACATCGGCTCTCCTCTCGCTCCCGTTGCACTCCGCCGCGGAGGGGGAGAGAGGGAGGGAGGACTGCCGCAGGAGCCGCGCAGGGGAAGGAGTGCTGCGGGAGCCGCGCAGGGGGAGAGAGCCACGGAGGGGGAGAGAGGTAAGACTGCCGCGGGAAGGGAGGGGGGGAGAGGGAAGACTGCCGCGGGCGGAGGGAGGACTGCTGTGGGCGGCGGGGGAGGGAGGAAGAGAGGACCGCCGCGGGTGGCGGGGGAGGAGATAGAGAGAGAGAGAGTCGCGGGGGAGAGAGGGATGACCGCCGCGGGCGCGGGGGGGGGGGGAGAGAGGGAAGACCGCCGCGGGTGGCGGGGGAGGAGATAGAGAGAGAGAGAGAGTCGCGGGGGAGAGAGGGATGACCGCTGCGGCCGGGGGGGGGGGGGAGAGAGGGAAGACCGCCGCGGGCGGGGGGGGGGGATAGGGAAGACTGCCGCGGGGGGAGGGGAGGGAGGACTGCCGCGGGTGGAGGAGGGAGGGAGAGAGCCGCGGCTGGGGGAGGGAGGGAGGGAGAGAGGACGGCCTCCGGCGGCGGGCGAGGAGATAGGGAGAGAGAGCCGCGGGTGGGGGAGGGAGAGAGAGCCAAGCGCGGGAGGGAGGGAGAGAGCCGCGGGCGGAGGAGCGCCGCGGGCGGCGGAGGAACCCATGTCGCGGGTTCAAGACGCGACATAGCCCCATCTTCCACCCGCGACAAACGTGCTTCTGGCATTTTTTTGGTTAAGGTGTATTTAAAATTTTTTTTTTCTTTTGGGTGGTTCGGATGCGTCCATTCCTCCTAACTATAGAACACCAGAATCCAAGCGCCCCGCAATTTTTATGACCGTCATGAACAGAAAAGGACCCGCGGGAGGGAGGGAGAGAGCCGCGGGCGGAGGAGCGCCGCGGGCGGCGGAGGAACCCATGTCGCGGGTTCAAGACGCGACATAGCCCGTCGCGTCTTCCACCCTCGACAAACGTGCTTCTGGCATTTTTTTGGTTAAGGGGTATTTTAAATTTTTTTTTTTCTTTTGGGTGGTTCAGATGCGTCCATTCCTCCTAACTATAGAACACCAGAATCCAAGCGCCCCGCAATTTTAATGGCCGTCATGAACAGAAAAGGACCCTAAACCCAAAATTTAAAATTAAATGAAACTAATGCCCTAGTTACCCTAGTGCAAAAACGGATCCGAATGTTAAAACAATCAACGAGGGAAGAGGAAGATGGAAAACCAATCTGATTCTGAGGGATTTCTCACATGTAAATCGTTTTAACCTGATCATAGCAGAGACAAAATGGTGAGACAGAGAGAAGGAGGTTACCCGTGTCGCCAATGATGATATACTTGAAGAGATAGGCGTACGACATGATGGTTTGGCTGGGTTATCTATCAGATGTTACGATCTGACGGAGACACACCTTCCCTTCTCCCCTGAGCAATCCTCCTCCACTCAGATCACCCACCACCACCAGAGCCGTTAAAATCAGAACTCCTCTCACTCCCACACTCCCCTTCTGATTAAAGCCTATAAAGAAAATTGAATACTTTCCTTTCTTTTCCAAATGAATTCACATGAGAGAGAGGATGGGTGTCTAGGTCGTGGAGCAATTTCCGTATTCTCCGGTTCCTCTTGTTGGGAGAGACAGCTATGCAAACACGCAGTTTTTTTTTGGGGTAAATACGCTTTTTTTTTTTGGTAAATAATGCAAACACGCACTCTCGTCCTCTCCCGACCGCGCTGTCATTCCCACCCCACTCAGTCAGGCCCAACCCAAACAAAGCCCATCACGTGTCGCCCCAGCCGAATAGCCTAATTCCCAATCCCACCCCACAACCCCTGACTCGCGGTCGCGCACCGACCTGCGACTACTCCTTTCAAAGTGCAATAATAACATCTCAGCCCATAAACGAGAATATAATATGTTTAACTTGACAAAGTCAAATTGCAAATCATACTGTGGCTACGTTATTCTCAAAAATAAATTTGTATATTGTTATCGGTTGATAAATATATATATATATATATATTTATAATAGATTTAGGAAGTCTTTGTTGTTATACGGATGAATAGTGTATGAATAGTATTTACTGTTATAATACGGGTAAACAGTATCGTATGAATAGTACCTATCAGATGGGAATAAATAACTCTTCCTAATATTTACTATATCACTTTATTTTATTAGTGATTTATCCCATCTAAAAGACAAAAATACCGATTTATTATTCAACCTTCGATATAAAAAACTTAATGACTTTCAATGGTATAAAACAACATTTTTATCTAGAGTTATGCTCAGCAACGACTCTAACCAACCTTTCTGGAAAAAAAATTTTTTTGCCGGACTTCCAACTTTATTAGAAAAGAAAATAATGAATATTATTCGTGACACTTTTGGTAATCATATTATTTCATATGATCAGTTCACTTATGGTGAATTGGTCAGTTTCACGCAAAAGAAAGGGTTTAAAATCTGTCAAGATTTAAAACTTCAAAAATATTTAAAATGGGAAATGAAAAAAACTAAAAAATAATTAGAATCATTTTGTGATCAATTTGATCTTAATAAACATAAAACCTATAATGGAGAATGCAGTAAAAAACAATCAAAAAAATATTCTAAAAAAGAATATGTCAAAAAATTCAAACCCTATAAAAAATATAAAAAGGATTATTATAAAAAACCTTATAAGAAATTCCGTAAAACTAAACAATATAAAAAGGAAGAAAAACCTTCAATTTTAAAATTATTAAAATATATAATATGTTTCAAATGTGGAAGAAAAGGACACACTTCTAAATATTGCAGAGTATCCAAAAAAATTAGAGAATTTCACCTAAATGAAGAAATTCTAAATAAAATCTCAATTTTATTAGTAGACAACTCTGACACCGATACAATCAGTTCAGAAACCTCTACTAGTAATCCTCAGATTGATGAACTCATAACCAGTTCCAGTAAAATAGAATTTGATTCCGATTCTTCAGATTCAAAACGTATAAACATGATAACCAAAAAACAAAACCTAATTCTGGAAACCATTTAACATATAAACAATTCGGAAATTCAGAGAAAATGTTTGGATCAATTAAAACAATCTCTAGAAGGAACATCTGAAAACTCTTCTAATACTCATTATATTAATACTGGTATATGCAATCTTACTTCCATACTAAGTAAAAAGAAATTCAATAAAAAATCATCTGTAACCATCACAGAATTACAAGAAAAAATAAAAACAATCAAAAAAGAATTAAAAGAATTAAAATACAAGCAAGAGCAAAATTCTAAAACCATTTTAATCTTATTATCTCAAATAAAAGCCAAAGAAGTATTTACTGATTCCAGCAATGATGAAGAAAATTCGGATGAGAATCCTTTAGATTCTCAGACCATCCAACATCTCGAAAAATCCAATAAAACCCTTTCTGAAGAAATTTTATTTATTCTGAAGGAAATCACTTCCAGAAAATATCTTATAAAAATCACACTAGTATTATCTGAAAGTTTTAAAATTGATACGGTCGCACTATTTGATACCGGAGTTGACTTAAATTGCATAAAAACAGATCTCATTCCAAAAAGATTTCATGAAAAGACCAGTGAAAAACTATCTGCGGTAAATAGTTTCAAAATGAATATAATTGACAAAATGGATGTAAGAATCCAAAATGAAAGATTTATGATTCAAACAATTTTTGTCTTAGTTTCTGATATTCGACAAACAGTGATACTAGAAACTCCATTTATCAATCTTATTACCCATTATAAGGTTGAATATAATGGCATTAAATCTAAAACCAAAAACGAAAAACTCTTCTTTCCATTTTTAGAACCTCCTAAAACCAGAAACTTAAATTTAATAAAAGCCGTCTTTATCCATGAGAACTCAATAAATCTTTTAATACAGAAAAAACAATTCGACATATTACACTTAAAACAGAATATTGATCTCCAAAAGATTGAACAACAATTGCAAACTAAATTCATAAAACAAAAAATCTCTGATTTTCAGAAAATAATCGAAAAAGAAATCTGTTATGATCTTTCTAATGTCTTCTGGGATAGAAAACAATATATGGTCGACCTACTGTATGAAAAATGATTTGATAAACGTGATATTCCTACCAAAATCAGACCAATTCAGATAAATGTTGAATTAGAACAATATTACAAAAAATAAATTCAAAACCTTGAAACCAAGAGATTAATTTCAAAATCTCGATCTCCATGTAGTTGCCAGTTTTCTATGTAAATAAGATCTCAGAAATAGAAAGAGGAACCCCAAGATTGGTCATAAATTATAAGTCTCTAAATGAAGTTTTAAAATGGATCCGATATTCAATCCCCAATAAAAAAGATTTATTACAAAAACTAAACTCCGCCACCATATTCTCAAAATTCGATATGAAATCAAGATTTTGGCAGATCCAAATTCAGCTCAAAGACAGATATAAAACGGCGTTTACTGTTCCATTTGGGCAATACGAATGGAATGTTATGCCATTTGATTTAAAAAATGCACATTCGGAATTTTATAGAATTATGAATGATATATTCAATCCATACTCAGAATTCTGCATTGTGTACATTGATGATGTGCTAATATTTTCATCATCAATAGAGCAACACTTCAAAAATGTCAAAACATTCTTCTATGTTTGTAAAAAGAATGGTTTAGTCTTATCGACTAAAAAAATATTTTTGTTTCAAACAAAAATAAGATTTTTAGGATACCACATAATTTGTGGAATCATAAAACCAATAGAGAGATCTCTGGAATTTGCAAACAAATTTCCAGACAAAATTCTTGATAAAACTCAATTTCAGAGATTTTTAAGAAATCTAAAATATGTTCTAGATTTCTTTCCAAATATCAACAAAATTGCACAATTTCTTAATAACAGATTAAAGAAAAACCCCAAATCTTGAACAGATAAGCATACCAACACTATTCGACTCATTAAAAAACAGATTTTAGAAATTTTTTGTCTTCATATTGCTAATCCTAACATCCCTAAAATTGTTGAAACAGACGCTAATGATTTAAGATATGGAGGAATCATAAAACAAATTCAGGATAACAAAGAAGTCGTAGTCCAATACACTTCTGGAGACTGGAATCAAATCCAGAAAAACTATTCTACCATAAAAAATGAAATTTTGTCAATTATTTTATACATATCAAAATTCCAAAGTGATTTATTAAATCAAAAATTTTTATTACGCATTGATTGTAAGTCTGTAAAAGAAATTTTACAGAAAGATGTTCAAAATATTGCTTCTAAACAAATTTTTGCACGATAGTAAACCCTATTATTTATATTTGATTTTGATATTGAAAACATTAAAAGTGATAATAATTCTCTACCTGATTTTTTAACCAAAGAATTTCTTCAAGATAGATAAAATTGCTATAACCTCTTTTGTAGATGGCTTATTGGAGCACATTGTCTGAAATAATGAATAAAATCCACCGACTAAAGGTTGAAAGAACAGCTAAAATATGAAAGGCGATGGGCGCATCGTAACATTTTCTATGCAGATATCGAAAACAATAAAATCAGAATCTGACTTATTAGACTACGAATGAAAGAATTTGCTTTTTAAATCTCTAAAATCTTCATTTGTTTCGTGCAAATACAATACCACGAAAAAATATAGGTAAAGGCAAAACCAAAATTGGAACAGACTCTGCAAAATCTATCTCTTTTGCAATACCTATAAAATCATGGTATGAAATGGTGACTGAACAATAAGAAGCAGAGAAAAGGGCCAAGCCCCAAAGTAAGGACCCATTTAAAACAGCAGTCCAGTCTAACAACAGACTATCCTTGATCCAAAAATGGGTCGAGTCGGTTCCAAATAAACTAGACCTATGGAGTCTCGAATTATTCAAACCCTTAAAGCCACCCTAAGTCTAATCCCGACTCATCAGACAGGTAAAACTTCTATTCTCGCCTCCCGAACGGAGAAAGAAGATTCGTCATCTTCTAAAACCCTATCTCAATCGGATCCAAAAATTTTAACTACCACCAGTAGTAAAACCCTGGTTTTAGCAGATCCAAAATCTTTAAAATTTTCTAGTTTTATTGAGAAAATATATTTTCAAAATATTTTAACTATTGATGAAGGGTTTTTCCAAAAGGATCATTTCCAGACTATGGAGGGATATTTTCTAAAAAATTGGTTTTACAAATCTTGGGATTTATCCAAAACAATTGACTATTATCAAACTATTTTGGAATTAACGGAGAGTACTGAATTCAAGCATTTTAAGTTCTCTTCAAATCAACAATTCCCCTCTTATTCAACTTGTAAAATTTTGAAAGTCTTTCACCCTTCTGATTGGGGATAGGAACTTTCCAAACCCAAAATCTTCCTAACAAACCTTCAAACCAAAATAAAATTTTGTCCTATTTCCTCATACTGGAATTATGTTCAAGTCTGGTATAATACATTTCTTATTCAAAACAGTAAAGGACCCATTCATGGCTATTTTATTTTCATGAAAAAACCCAAATTTATAAATATCCAATCTGGTTTCCCCATTGATGGAAATTTTTTGGTTCTTTGCCTGATATCCTTATTTCATTGGTCAAAGAATCCTTTGACCTCTTTAAAACCCACTATAAACCCTCAGAGATAGAAAAGAAATTCTCGCATCTATGTTTTTTTTGTACAAAATTCTATGTAGTATGGGTTAACCAATGGTATTTAGATTATGTTGTCTCTGACGGAACCACCATCCTTATCCGAAAATTTAAAATTAAATGGTGGAATTCCTTTCGCATTCCTGATAAAATTCTTAAACCGGCTGTTTCAGTTTGGCTAAAAAATCATGGGCTTTTAAAACCCAATCCTTCATATCAAACCTTTTTAGTTTAGAAATCTCATGCTTAGGCTCTTCTTGCCGCAGCCAAATCTAAGGATGAATATCTCCAAATCATGGAGCAGTTGCTCAATAGTGAAAGAGAATTATCTTCCAAATCTGAAATATCTGATTCTGAGTCAGAACCTATAATCGACCTGAGTAATGATGACTTAGACGCCTTTGATGTTCGTTATCGTTAAGAGACGAATAAATAAAAAATAAAAAAAAAAGAATTTAGCTGGATAGGATATCTTTTTCGTGCAAAATTGGCTCTGAGCCCGATAGGTTGAAAACCCAAAAGGGCAACCTATGCAAAAAAATCAGGGTATCAGGATGGAATGAAAACCCGAAAGGGCATATCTAACCAAATTAATAAAATTGTGGTCAATCAGTTGCCCTAAAACTGATAAAATTTTGTTAAAAGTCAATCAGTTATCTCAAAACTGATAACTCTCTCAAGAAAACCACATTGTATAATATTAGTATCATTTACTATACTTCAAAAAATTTTATGTGAAAATACTATTCATACGGTACTGTTCATACGGGTACTATTTGACACTATTCATAAATACGGTACTATTCATATGGTACTGTTCACCCGTGTTATAACAGTAAACACTGTTCATACACTGTTCATCCGTATAGGAACAGGAATTTCCTAAAACTTCTATAAAAGAAGACCATTCTCTTTGGAAATGGATACTTACATATCTTGAAATATTAGAGAGCACAACCTTGGGATGAGAAGTTTTGGGAGCATCATGAAGTCTTCTTGAGTGTTCACTCTCTTTTCCCCTTCTAAATCTATTGTAAAACCCCGTCAAGATCAAGGCGCAAGTATTTAAATGTAAACCCTTTTTCTTATCTTTATTTTATGTAATCATTTATCTTTATGAATAAATTGTTTATATTTCATACATGTTATTTAACTTTTCTCTTCTCTTAACTCTCATTCCAGAGTGCGGTCCACTCTGCCGCCCATAAATCTCTAGTCTTATTTTTATTTATTTATTTGTTTAAAGTGGTGATTAGTGGCCGGCTCTGCTGCTCAAGAATCCCATATTTATATTTCCTGTATTTCCAAAGTGTGGCGATTAGCGGTCGGCTTTGCCGCCCAAGTATCCCATTACTCCTGGTCCTTATTTTATTTATCTTTCTATTACTATTTATTACTTTTCTGCAACCCTATATATATATATCGATATTATATATATATATATATATATCGATATTATATGATCTAAGAACTCATTATAATAAAATTCAATAGGTATCAAACCCATTAAGCCATAATCACAAGGTTCGTAAATGCCCGAGCACACTCTCAGTTGAATGTCCTCTCGACCAAGCACTCTCACTTATATTTCTTGACCACCTCGGTTAAACTCTCTCAAGCAAGCCACTTGCTTACCTCTCAATCGAATCTCCACTCAACTATTATTAGTCTCTTAGAAAATAATACTATCACTTGACAAATCGAAATCATGATTAACTAAAAATTGAACTTTCTCTAATATCAAAAGCAATCTCTCATGATAAGGAAGAAAATCTCTATTATCACTCCCAATAAGATAAAGAAGTTCCGTGATAATTTTAGTTTCCCTTAATCAATAGAATTCTAAATATTATAAAAATCATTGATTACTGTTTTTATAATTTTTTGAAAAATTTTCAGTGATCTATTCATAAGAAAATTAGGATTTTTACACCTCTAAATACATACAAAACTTGTTATGCATGCATGTTATATATACTAAGCATAAACAACCAGTCAGATACATTCAATAACTCTATATTAATCACACAAAAGCAACATAAGGTTATATTACAGTTCTACTTAGTATATTTCTCTTTCTCTTATCACCACTCCTTTTGAATTGAGTTTCGGAGTCTACTCTAATGGTATTTGCAGATCTCATTATTTGCGGAGACTCAGAAGACTCATCAACAACAATTCCCCACTCGGGTCAGTAGAATAGATATATGTGGAGCAAAATTCACCTATAATATATATAACATATGTATTAGTGCTTTGATTTTCCTTAACTAATAAAATCACTAATGATAAGATAATTGATTGATTATTCTTTGATTCTCATTCTTTTTAGATAATTTAACAGGCAAAGGAACTCTATCTACCAATAATGGGTTCTAAAATACTTCAAAGAGCTCCTATTGTTCAAATTATGTGCAGATTTTAACATTAATGTTGAACAATCGAGAAATTTGGATTCTATTGATAATAATTCATGAAACTAAGAACAACATGAACTCTAGAAAATCAAGAAATATTATAGACTCGTTTAATCTGCTCTGAAGAGCACCATTGACAAACTAAAAACTAAAGAAGACTAAAAATTACATAAAAAGCTCTGACTGTTGTGTTGAGTTATACATCTTACCTAGAGTTCCCATTTATAATCTCTCAACGTTGATCTATTCTTAGATAACTTTTATTCAAATTCAAAATCCATTTGAGTAAATTATACTTTTCTCCTCTGTGATTTGATCGAAAATCATATACTATCTTATGATGGAAAAATATTCCACTTATATTTTTATGGTTTTAGAAAAAGTTAATTACTTGCCTAGTTCTTAAAGTTTGCTCAATTTTTCCAAATTAGTTTTTAAAGTTTAGAACGCTACCTTGGGGTACTCAAATTTAAAAAAATGTAACGCGTTAGTCCTTCTGTCACTGATGGCGACAAACTGTCCGTTAAATGCTGACGTGTTATGATGTGGCAGTATATCTAGAGTGGAGAATGCCGACGTGTCTCTGACGTGGACGTGGAATGACACATCATGAAGTTGCTAATGTGGCAGCTCGACACAGTTATTTTGATGACATGGCGGTGCCACGTCAGTAAAAGGGGGACATTTTCGTGAATCCGCATGACAGTCTCCGGCTTTACCTTTTCTACTCCATATTTCTACTCGTTAAAAGGCTTGTTCGACTTGATACAGAGAGAGAGAGGGAAAGAGAGGGAAATAGAGAGAGAGAGAGAGAAATGGAAGTATGAGGATGCAGTGTGGGTGATCTCTCTTAGTCTACATTGCACTCGTACTCTTGCCAATGGTATAAGGTGTGAAGATTGCTCTTGCACACACACACACACTCTCTCTCTCTAAAATTTTTGGGTTTTGAAATAGAAGATGTTCTGTTGAAGTGTAGATGTGATCTTGATGCCATCTTAGTAACTTCATGGACCTCTCGAAATCCTTTACGTAGGCTCTACGGTTGCCCTAACTTCTGGGTAAGTTGAGTTGTAAGTTGAGTTTTTTTTTGACTTTTTTTTTTTGCAAACATAATAACAAAATATTTTTGTGAATTTTTATGACACCATCTAATCTCTTTATTTTTAATATAGGCTGAGAATGCTTGTGAATTTTTCTAGTGGTATGATCCACCATTGTCTGATCGTGCAATTGAGATCATCTTAGGACTGAGGAACAAAATTGGGGAGGAAAAGACAAGAAGAAGTTCTGTCACAGTTGATTTTAACATGAGAATGGCAGCAACAAGTAGCATGATTGAGAGGCTGAAAGAAGAAAATTAGCTTCTGACATTGCAAAAGTTAGAGATGGAGGACATTTGTTCCAAGATGAAGACAGAGATTCAAAGGCTGCAAAACAAAGATATTCAATGACGACAATGTTTTGGGAGTAGATGTGTCTGGATAATAATAAGTATTACAATTTTCATATTTGCTTTCATTATGCAAAATGAAAGGAGTGTAGACTCTATGTTATCTTTGTCTGGAAAAGTGTAAATGGTTGTTCGTATGAAATAGAATGAATGAAGCAATGCTGTTGATCAGACTTGTACCATGCTATACTGGACAACATAGAGTGAAGCAATGCTGTTGATCATAAATGAAGCAATGTTGTTGATCAGACTCTATGTGTCTAGAATGAATGAAAACTATAATGTTTGAAAATGAATGGAAATATGGTCAAAAACATGCTATACTAATTTAAAAATGAATGGAAATTGGATACAAAAACATTACTCACATACAAAAACAACAGTAATGAATGGAAATATCCTGTACTATTCATTTCATTAACATCCTTTAGAAGTCAACACAATTCTGAATGGAAACATCACATACATTGGCAAAAGGAATTGGATTATAATTCAAACCATCAGTTCTTCCAGTTAGTAGAGTCAGAGTCAGGATTACAATACATGATACAGGATTACAATTCAAAGTCAGAGTCCAAATTACAATCCAGTTACACATCACACATTAGTTCTTGTAGGAGGTGTCGGGTTATCCACTTGTGACCAATTTTGTGAAGCTTGAGGAGTTGTTTGATAATCCTCATGGGACTGGTGCTGGAAAGTTTGGGATGAACTGGCTTCACCCTACAATAAAGAAAAATATAGTTAAAGAGATAAACTAACCAATTATAGCATTGAGGATAGAATAATAGATAAATATGTGGAATAATAGATTAAAGAATAACATTTTTCTTGCATGATCTCTTGTTGTGTCCAACTCCCTTGCAAATGGTGCACTTCATTTTCTAGCCAACTCTTGGTAGACGATGGGAGTCTTTTGGGGGAACTTCAGTAGCCTCTTTGTGTCTTTTCTTTGATGGACGCCCATGTTTCCTTTTGTAAATTGGAGGCAACAATGTTGGGACATCATTTTTGTCCCATGCATCGGGACCATTACAAGGATAGATAATGGGACCATAACATTCAACATAGACATAAGGAGAATAATAACTAGAGACATATTTCTCAAGCTTATCCTTCAATGCAAAAATACAGCTAATTGCATGAGAATATGGAATGCCACTTAATTCTCATTTTCTACAGCTGCATGTCCTATAATCCAAATTTACAATAAATTTGTTCCTATAATTTGAAACTTCATAAATTCCACCTCTAGCCAAGGAAGGAAACCAATGTCTACTCTGCTTCTTCAAACTCTCAAGTTTTCCTTGAATGACAGGACAAATTTCACATTGAAAAGTTGAAATCCTAGTCCTATTTTCACTAACTTGGCCATCAAACCAGTTCTGATAAACTTTAATAAACTAATGACAGGCAACTCTCTTGCTTCCAAAATTTTTACATTAAAGGACTCACATAAATTATTCACCAATATATCATATTTACTATATGCAGAAAAAGCTGACATTGTCCATATTTTCCTCTCCTTTTCCATCAACCAAGCATATGCTCTTGGGTCAGTATTTTGGACTTCTATCATGGCTCTCAAAAATTCAGCCTCATAAGTGACTCTTGCAGCAACATAAAACATGTTTTTCAATTTCAAGTCTGAGAACTGCTTGTGGAAATTGTTGTACATATGCCTGACACATATCCTATGCTCAAAATGAGGGAACAAAGCTGAAATTGTATTTATCAATCCCTACACATATTCTATGTTCAGTGTGCAACAAAATACAATTTTTACAGTATGCAACAAAACGGGTCTATGAGTACTTTTTGTTGATCATAAATGAAAGTCCACCTTCTGTCTTCCCCAATGTCTGTTAGCAAATGTTGCAAAAACCATCTCCAATAATCCGTCTCCTCTACCTCAACGAGGGCAAAGGCCAAAGGGAAAATCCTATCATTAGGATCTCTCCCAGTTGCAACAAAAAATTGCCCTCCAAATCTTGACTTCAAGAAACAGTCATCAAAGCCTATGAAAGGCTTACAAGCTGCCAAGAAACTTCTCTTACATGCCTCTAGACAAATGTAATATCTTCTGAAAATTGGAGTATTAGGGTACATGTCTCGCAAATGATGCTATCCACAAGGTACAATTGAACTTTTAATCTTGCATGTTTTCCCCTTATTCGTTCTCAAAATTTCTTCAAAATACTACTTCAATAGGAAAAATTACTCCCTATCATGCCCTTCTACAAGTTCTTTGGCCAATTTTTTGGCTCTCCATACCTTCATTCGTGTACAATTCAACCCAAATTTATCCTTGGCTTTTCGCTGCAACACATTCACTTTGATGTTGGGATCATCTTTAACCTTCTTAACCCATTGTTTTGCCAACCAAGCAGCTATAGCATGCTTGTTCTTCCATGACCTAGTACAGGTATGTCTAGACTTATATGTGACCAACATGGCTGTCTTCTCATGATCACGTAATTTCTTTGCATACACTAACCATTCACATCCCTCAACACACCCCATCCGGACCTTGGAGTTGTCATTTTTAATATATCTCAAGTTCTGCTCATTATAAACAGCGTAATCTTTCAACACTTGTTTAAAAAAGTCTAAACTCTCAAATAATTGGTCATTCCTCAATTCTATGTGCCTATCTTGTTTGAACTCCTCGTAACTCCTCCTACTTCCCTTCGGCTACATCCCATCATCATTACTATCATTGTCTGAAATAGTATAATTTAAATTTTCTTCATCTTCTATAGAGGGATCATTCCAATCATTATCACTAAGAAACAGCTCTTCCCCTTCATCATCACAATCACTATCTTCAAATCTGAAACTTAAATCACTGTCTTCTGATTCAGAATCAGAAACCAAATCCTCAAAATCACTTCTATGTGCTGGACTACCCTGCATTGCTTCTATCTCCTCCTTAAGAACACTTTCATCAACAAAATTAGCCTCATCTATCCTGTGCTCTATGTAGAAATGAACTTCCTTATCTGTTTTTAATCTTTTCTCTAAATATTCCAACAAATCAGTATCATTAGAAAATTCATAGAACTCATCTCCATCAATTTGGCCCAATACCCTTACAAAGTTTTTATAACCTAATTGTATTACCATGCTTTTCAATTCAACCAGAGACATATTATTTATATCACAATTATCAAAATAGGTCAGGTCCTCGCCTTCATATTTTTTACATCCCACAAATTTCCCCCATGATAAAATGCAGCAGTAAATTTAATGGAATCTATATCTGACAATGAAATGGAAATGTTTAATAATTTAGTGAAACAAGAACATCCCAATAATTGAAACATGAACAATACAATTGGTACCAATTAACTATGAAGAAGAACATTATTTAGTGATAGTCAGAACAAATTTCAAACATGAACAATCCAATTGGTAAATTAAGATTTGGTTAATTAACAATTACAACCCTAATTTAAAAGACTGTTTTATTTACAAGACTGTTTTAAAACCCTAATTTGGAAAAGTAATTTCAAACTCTAATTTTAGACCAATGGCTTAACGACCTTTTGTAACATTCGTCAGACCCATTTGTGCAAAAACTTTGCTGTATGGTCTGTAAAATGAGTAGAAAACTCGTTTTGTAACTATTTATTATAAAGCAAGCAAAGTGGTGCTAAAAATGTCATTTACATTTCATATGCTGATGTTGGTTCTAGTGCAATGATTTGGTGATTTCTGGTAAGCTAACTACTGAAACTTCAGTGATAAAGCTAATCATGTTGTTGAAGAAAATCATTTGGAGGAGAAGACAAAAACGAGGAGAAACAGAGGATTATCAAAAGCAAACTACAAGGCTGTTATGCCCTGACCCTCGACTCGAGTACGCAACAACTGCCGTACTATCTCGGCATACGGATAGTATCTCCCCATATACCGGAACAACGTAAGACATTCCACATGTTCAATATGTTTTAAAAACAACTCAACAGCATTCAAATGACCCTCATAGGTCATCAATTATCAAATGTATGCAAAGACACACAAACAGAGGATCTATCTATCCATCCCTATATATGCACGCATGCAATTTGGCCAACCCGGCCTTCTAGACAATTTTCAATACCCTCTCATCCATATACAACAAAAAATTTTAATTAAAAGTTCAAATGTCCCATTTGAAACAATAAGTTTTGCAAAAAGATAATTTAAACAAAAAATAATCAAATTTCACAATGAACAAGCGTGAATTCTATCAATACTTGCCCATCATCACATGACAAGTATCGATTAAATCCAAACCAAAAGAATAATATAAAGTTTTTCCTTCCATGGATTACACATCAATCCAAAATAAATCTTACATCATTAAATACCTATGCAAATCAGTAAAAATAATTCTTCCGTAACTTCCAAGTGAAATCTCTCCGCAAAGTATCCTCTGAAAAATGTAAAGAGATGGGTGAGTATTGAGAATACTCAGCGAGTGGAGTGTAATGGTGTTGTGGCAATAAATGAGGGGTTAATATGGGGAAGTCGAAACATATTTCATAAACAACTCTTTGAATGTAAAATAGTCTCAACAAATCAGAATAATTCAAACAAACATGCATATATTTAATTCATATTTCTCGAAAATCATGGGGCTTTCTATGAAAATACTCTTGTACTAGGTTTGGCCGAACTCGGACGAAAGCCCGCTAAGGGGTTTTCATTCCATATATTTCAAAATACCAAAATCCCCTTCTTTGGCGTTGAATCGTACCTCACTGGGGTGCATCCAGATATAGCTCGACATATAACAAAGGGAGTCACGTTTGTCTCCCCCGCTAATCTAATCCAACCCTCAACCACGTCACCCTGTCGAGTTGCTCCATGGGGGGGATGACTATACCATTAATCCCATGCACCGTTTCATTTGCAAATTTCCAATTCACAATTCATGTGCCAAAATTTCAACAAAAAAATTTCTAAATCATACCATAGCATTTATAATTCAAAATTTCCACAATATATGGCACACATTCATTTATAAACTCAAGGGATGCATTCGCAATTCAAATTCTCATTTCGGACATCCCACCATCACAAAACAATTTATATAAATCATGTAAAAATCATTTATAAAGAATTTTAAATCATTTACTCATTTAAAATCACAATGAACTATCCACTCACCTTTAGGGAGGGTATTCACTTTCTATTTCCATAATTACTCCATAATGAATCCTTTCAAATCTCCAAAAGGTTAATCTAGACCAATCATCACAATTTATTATCAAATAAAGTTTCATTAAAGGATTTTCAAATTTCCTCTTAATTTAATATAATCTTAATTTATACATTTACATTTCTAGATTCCCATTTCATCAATTTAGGATTATTTGCCTCACCAATGGCTTTAATTCCCAATATTCCTCAATTTTCTCTAATTTCTAACAATTTTCCCAATTTGCTTTCGAATTTACATAACCATAATATTTTTCATACATATTTTAAATTAAAATCTAAGAAAAACTATTCTAATCAACCCAACAAGACCCTATTATCTTCTAACATACTTCTTTCGTATCAGACAGTCTAGTTCATATAAAATTCTAGACTTAATCTTAATTATCACATATAGAATTTCAAAAAATACATTTTATTCAAATCCAACATACATTCTAGACATATACAAGACTTCTCACCCTAAATTAACCTTAAATTCATTCAATTTTCAAAGGGATTAGAATTTCCCTCACTTAGGGTTTTTGTAGTTCACAGCCCTAACTTCCGTGTACGCTCAGTTCAGTTCGGACTCTTGTAATGCTTCCAATTCGAAGCAAAGTTTAGAAATTAAGTCTAATCATCAAGAAAAATTGAAACCTAGAGCTAATGGTCAGAAACCAGCCCCTACCTGCTTAGTGGAGGGATCGCAGGAAATCGCAGCCTAAGGTTTTCGAGGGTCTCTTGACGACTGCCGGTCGAGACTTCTGCGAGGGTTGCAGAAAAGCGTTGCAGTGGTAGAGAACACCGCGCGTGAATAGGCGACGGAGAGAAGCAAAGGGTTGTCGCACACGTACGGGAGAGAGAAAGAGAGAGAGACGAACAACCGCTAAGGTTGGTGGCGGTGGTTAGAGGAAAACGCAGCCGTGGGAGGTAGAGGGAGATGGGAGAGAGTGAGTGGGGTTGAGAAATTGAGATAGGGAGAGATTGAGGGTGAGAAACGAGAGACTAGTGAGAGATTGGAAGGGGAAAAAATGTGTCTCGGGTAAGGAATTGGGAAAGTAGGGAGGGGAGAGAGTAATAATAAATAAATAAAAACTTTAACTTTCTTTTTTTTGGTCTTACAACACTTAATCTCTTAAAAAGAAATTTAGTTCTTGAAATTTAAAAGAAAATTATATATCAAAAAGTTGAGGGTGCTGTTTTCGCATCAATTTTTCGGTCTCCCAAGTTGCATCTTCCACTTGATTGTTTCTCCACAATACCTTGACCATGGGGATTTGTTTACTCCTTAACTACTTGATCTGTCGATTAATAATTTTCACCGGTTATATCTTGAAACTCAAATTTTTATTCAACTCTACCGGAGGCACTTCCAATACATGTGAAGGATCCGGTAAGTACTTACGCAACATTGAGACATGAAAAAAGTCATGGATCCTCTGCAACTCCGGTGGCAATTCTAACCGATATACCACTTTCCCTACTTTTTTAATGATTTTGAATGGTCTGATATATCGAGAGTTTAACTTTCCTCGTTTCTGAAATCGGATGATACCCTTCCAAGAAAAAACTTTCAAAAATATCCTATCCCCTACTTCAAACTTTAAGGGTTTCATTCTCTTGTCGGTGTAGCTCTTTTGGCAATCTTGAACCATTTTCATTCTTTCCCGAATCAAATTCACATTTTCTTTAATGGTCTCAATCAGCTTTACGCTTTCAATTTTCTTTTCTGCAATCTCATCCCAACACAATGGAGTTCGATACTTCCTTTCGTAAAAAGTTTCATAGGAAGGCATCTCTATACTAGTTTGATAGCTGTTGTTATAAGCAAATTCGACCAATAGAAGATGTTTATCCCAACTCCCTTGAAAGTCCATGACACATGCTTTAAGTATGTTTTCCAATGTTTGGATTGTACGCTCGGATTGCCCATCGGTTTAAGAATGAAAAATAGTGCCGAATTTCAGCTTTGTCCCTAAGAACTCTTGTAGCTTTGGCCAAAAGCGGGAAGTCAATTGAGAATCACGGTCCGATACAATGGATACCGAAATTCTGTGAAATCTCACGATTTCATCAATGTATAATTTGGCCAATCTCTCCAAGAAATAGGTATTCTGAATTGGCAAGAAGTGAGCTGAGTTTGTGAGACGGTCTACAATCACCCAAATTGTATCGTGACATCTTGAAGTACGTGGCAATTCTATAATGAAATCCATAGTGATGTGCTCTTACTTCCATTCGGGAATCAACAGTGGTTGGAGGACACCGGCTGACCTCTGGTGTTCGGTTTTGACTTGTTGGCACACTAGACATCTATCAACAAACTCAGATATCTCTCTCTTCAATCCGGACCACCAATATGATTTTTTGATGGTTCGGTACATTTTGGTACTCCCCTTATACATTGCATATGTCGAGAAATGTGATTCTTCAAGTATGGCCTTCCGGAGATTCTCATTCTTTGAAACACATATGCGTCTCCTATAAGTTACAAGTCCATCTTTCCAGATCTGAAACTCACCGCCTTCCCCTTTTTGAATCTTCTCTACTATGCCCTTCAATTCCTCATTGGTTGCTTGAAACTCCCGAATGCGGTCTACCATACCAGTATAATACATGGCAATTTCATATGCGGCTCAATTTCTCAGGTATTTCCCAAGCCTCGGAGACAGATAGAATTTCTTTCGGTTCTGAGATATTCTTGGATAATTTTGTTTGCTCGGGTCTGAAACCTTTTGGTGTTTAGTAGCTTCTTAAATACTATGCCAAATGTATTTTATTGTCGGATAATTTGCTCTTCTCGTGAAGCTCTAAGCAATTGGTTAGTAAAGAACAAAACACTTACATTTAGATGCATAGCCAATTCTTCTGCCAATGCAAATTCTCAAAGCTCTCTACATCTTGTATTTTCACAAACTGCCGGCCATTGCCATGTCTTAATCTATCACTGTTGCATTGAAAGATAAGCTACCTGGTATCAAAAGCTTTAACTTGGTCTTCATCTATTATATTCGAGGATGTTGAGCAGCAGGGACTATCTCAATAAAAGGATATACCTTAGTGAAAATTTTCAATGATTTGCCTTATTTGAATATGCAATTTTGCTCAGAGCAAGGTTCAACGGTATGAATTTGCCTTATTTGAATGATTTGCTCCATCATTAAAACTCAATCAAATTAATTCTCCTGCACCTACTCAGATTAAGTGCAGCAACATGCGCATTTAGAGACAAAAGGGTGTTCCGTTTGCATTCTTCTACATGCGTCTGTCAATTTTTTAGATTAACTAACAAATATGCAACAACAATTTGGCCGAAATGAACATCAATTGCACATTTCATCCAGACTTGAATGCCCTTGCTCTTGCCATGAATATTTCGCATGACAAAGTTAGAACTCCAGACCCTTGCTGATGCACGATGTTGTTGCATGCCCATTAATTATGTTATCCAAATCAAGTGAAAAGTTTGGTTAAACTCACGTGAGGAAAGCTGTTGGCTAAATTCCTGCAGCGAGAAAGGGATGTCATGAAAAGCAGCGCACATCTTTGTAAACAATTCCACAATTCAATGTTTCTGGGGGCAAATTGTGCAAAGCAAACAATCAAATAGCGACAGAACTAGAATCAGGTTATGGAACATACTCTGCTTTACAACCTTGTAGTGTGGTAGAGAACTGAATGTTGTTGGTGTTCATCCTATTTTTACAGGCGAACACCTTCTTATTCCTAATTCAAGGATAGGCTGCTTCTTGAAATTGAAATGGTCTTGCTTTATTTGCTGCTGAAGACAATCCGAAATGAGGAAATTTGGGACGACGTCAGTGACAATGCCTTCTTGCATCGCCTTGCAGAAAATCGGAAGTATATTGCTGCTGGCCTAACTTCTTACCTTCTAATCCATAAGAGATTTTGAAAGCACGGGAATTTATTAACTTACGTAGTGAAAAGTATTTCAAACAAGGGAAACGCGACAACTATTAGAAAGCTAGTTTTCTTGGACCCATTTTTCAGGGAAGATCATGGGGTTCTGATGTGGATGGCTTTGCTTTTGTGGTGTATATTCTATAACAAGAAAGCACATGCTTGCTTTTCATACAGTACAAGGTCCTTTCAGTGAATGACAGAGGTTGAAAGAAAAATAACAGTGAACTTGTACTAGTGGTATATGGCGGCACTTGGATCTCTAAACAATCTTTTGACTTGTAGTAGACTACAGATTTGGCCTTTTTAGAACTGACCGCAGGGCATGAGGTTTTTTTTTTTTTTTTTTCCTAATTAAATATTAATTAGTGCCCATAATAGAAGTAAAATGCAATGAACTTTAAAGCCTAATCAAGGGGGTCAGCTGAAAGTTGGTGGCAGAATCCGTACTTTTAAAAAAGTCATGAGCAAAGAGTGGCCAGAAGAATTTATCACTTCACAATTTTATGACTCGAGTGACGACAAGAGATTATGCTTAGTATGCCGTCACTGTTGTTTATTTTTCACTTTCCCATGTTTGATTTTCGATTTTTGTTGCTCAAAGATCTCCTTTCTGTTGATCATTTATTTATGGTGATGCTTTTGCTAACTCATTTCCATTAAAAACAGCTATAAAGTCTGGTGGTGTTTGTAGTCCAATTACTGACCAGGAAAAACGAGAAACTTACTTATCGACCCGACTAATATTATTCAGTCCGACTCGATCCCTCGCTGGATAGAACGGCAAAGGCATTCGAATGTAGGTGCTTCAGTTTTAGTCGCTTGAATTTATGATGTTGCTTTTTATTTCTCATCGAATAAATGACATCTTTTATATGGAAATCCTAACCGGCCTTAGCGTGATATAAGGGAATTTCATTGTTATTACTCCAACACGTATGAAATATATTCTTGTATATTCATTCATAGATTAAGCTGGATATGTAATTATTGGAATAATATTTAAAGAATCAAATGATGAATATTTAAGCATGTTAACATATATACTATTTTATATCTCCACGAATTTTTGAACTTTTGTTTGCATTGTATCATTTGGCCGGCGCACCGGAGAATAAACAATTGAGATCACAAGGGATTATATATGTGGAAGTTGGTATCGGTACCAAATTAGTGTAAGCTTAAATTTTATCTATGTCGTGTACATGGTTACCATTTTTCATTGGTGGATCCTCATCTCTTTATCACAATTTCCTTTTTTTTAAAAAACTTTTTCTTTCCTCTATACTGTTGGTATTTGATCCAACCAGAGTCTTTGTCCCCCGCTTTACCTTTTTTTCAACAGGAATGAGAATAACTATGTCCGGTGGTTGGTGTAGTAGTTTACACAGAGCTGTTTTGAGTAAAGGTACAAAAATGATTCTCTCAATTGCATGGAACTCTCAAGTAATTAAGCGGCACTTGTCAAAGATCAGATATTAGCAAGCAAGAGCACATAGGCGGTCAAGCATATGGAATACTTGTTCAGAATCCCTGAATCGAAACGTCTGCTCTTTCTTTTTCTAATTTTGCTTCACCTCTGCAAGACTCATAATATCAGTCTTCCCAACCTTCTTCCTCAAACTATCTGTCAATTTCACGGCATCAATTCCCTCTCCAATCACCACCACGTTATTCCTGTCTTCTCCTTCTAATCCCACAAAATCAACACCTGTAATTGTAATTCAAAGGCACCATCTTAGACATATATTCTTTCATTTGCAAACAGGCTATAGAGGCGAAGTAAATTAAATTTAGCTTACCTAGCCTTGACGTGAAGATGCTCAATCAATCATTTCCCTTTTTTTTTTTTTCCATAGCCATGTAAATAAATTCAACTTATCAAGGGTGTATCCCACGTCTTCTTGTTTGATAATTGTCACACAATAATATTTATTAGAGGATAGGATGAGGACAAATTGGGATTATGAACCCTATTTCAAGGTCACTTCATGTTCCACGAAACTTAGAACCTTTCGACGAAACAGAGTTCCCGATGATAACGATGATTTTATAGTTTTGTCGTTCTCAAGTGTTTAAAAACAACAATAATACATGAATCAAATAATTTTGTTAAATTATGATTTGACTAACTTAATATTTAAAATATGATATATAAATATAACAAATTTTCACCTTAATAGTTAATTTTTAAGTTATGAATTAAATTTTTTATATTGATGTAATTCTAATTTTATTGGTCCCTGGGCTGGGAGCCTTCCTAACCAAATCCAACGAGGCATGAGAGCAACATCCATTAATAGGGAATAAAAAAAAAATAAAAAGAAAAAAAATGAGGTGAATTGAATACCAACCACGTGTCTCGCCACAATTTTGAATGCCTTAGTACGGCATCTCTGGCAGCTCATACGTACCTTCATTATTTTCTTTTGCTGCCAAATATATATATGCACAAATTATAGGATTTAAATCATATGAATAAATGGTGACAGAACTAGAAAAACCGAAAATGAATATGATAGGGAGGGAGTAATCATTGCAAAGAGGGCACATGGTACCTTCATCTTCTCTGCAGATGATGATGTATGGTCAGCACTGCAGATTATTGCTTGTCGAATTGATTAAGCCCTAGTTTCTAGTCTCCAAGTGGTATAAGAAACACATCAAATGTTGGAGGCCGGAGCTATGTACATGTACTAATTATGATTCAAGGCCAGTCAATATCATTTCATATATAGAGCGAAGAGTTGCAAATATGAAGAAATTTCTCCAACGCAAAGCTGGAAAGAATAGTCTTCCCTCGTCCCACACGACACGTCTTGTTGACTGACCGGGTCTGCAATGCAGTATGCATGCCAATGACTTCCCTCTCTCTTTAGTCTTAACAACCTGCTGGGGCCGAGCCGGGTGTTTCCTTTCATACATACCGTTGACATATCATTCCAAGTTAAAACACATCAGTAATGTTCAAATGAATGACGGGTAAAATCGGCAGTCCAAATGACTATTTCTTACTAAAATTATAAATATATTTTAATAAATATTTAATTAAAAATCGACTAAAATATATGGTAATATAAATTGTTCTATAAAATTTATTTTTTGGCCAATGAAAATACTTTACCTACCATACCATTTATTTTCTTTTTAAACCATCTCATTTCCAATAAAATTAAAAGCTTCGCAGTCTTCTATTGAAACTCAAATTTGAGTATTTTTCTTTATTATATAAGAATTTGAATTCTGAATCTTAAAATCAGAGGAGGGGGATTATAACTATTAAACTATCCTTTTGGGGACTAAATATCTTCTTCCATATGTTTATGCCGGAAGAAATTTTTAAGCATCACTTAGTTTGTAAATCTGTTTCAAATTCATTGAACCACTGCACCCGAGAAGCTGAAAATTTGCAAATTAATTGTAAATTTTGAAATTGGGGTGTGGGTTTGGCAAATTCGGGAATGAGTAAGGAATTGGATTCAAATGCGCGTGATTTAGGGTCAACGATTTCAGGGTTTAATATCAAAAAGATTGAATGTTCTGTTAGGCTTGTCTTTTTTTTTTTTTGTTTATATGGGGTCTCGAATCTGAGGGTATTATATAAGGAGAGTGAATGTGTCGATTGAATCAAAACTTATTGATTTTGTTGGACTTGTCGGTCCTTAGTTGAAGTGGCCGAAGCCCATGTGAGCCCATTCTTTAATGAAGGTTATATTGGTCAAGAGAATGGGTAAGAGCTCCTTCTTGCATCAGGAACCGAGAGATGTCTTTTGTCCTCTACAGAGAGAGGACCGAGAGACATTTTTGAAAAAGGTTGAGAGAGAGAATGGGTTTTATACTCTCTTGTGGAAAAACAAAGTGGTGGCAGAAAAAGGCATATCTGGGATTCCATTCTGGTGTGAGAAAGGCGTGACCAAAGGTGGGAGAAGACAAGAAAAACTTTGAGATTTTCTTTATAGCTTGTTTGTTTTGTGATTCCAATCTCACATTGTTCCAAGATTTGGTGAGATCTCTCCATGTTCTTCCTTTTTCTCATATTACATGTTTTATATGCTAGAGTGTGTATCCTAGAGTTGATTGGAACATAGATTTGTGGTTATAGGCAGAGTATGTGTTGTTCCCTGGTTGTACTAAAATGTAAACCTTATACTATACCTTTTGTTGCATAATGGATTTTTGACTGAACTAGGTTTCGGGGTTTTTCCCCTTACACTGTCGGGTTTTCTACATAAAAAATTCTCAGTGTTGTGATTGCATACTCGTCGTTTTTGTCATTATTTTGTTGTTGAGATTGGTTATATTTACTATATAGTTGTGACGCTTCATTAACAAATTGTCTGGGGAAAAATATTATTGTAGTTCAAGAAAATTGTTATGCCATTCACGATTCAAAAGTCATAAATAGTCGCCCGTTAGCTTGGATATAGGTCCAACCGTGCCATGTATTCCAAAGCAATGCAAAGCTAATTATAAAACTGTCACATATATTTTTAAAATCATTTTCTCAAGTCATTTTTAAACTTAAAATACTAAATATAAAGTTCCCGTATATTTATACAAATTAGTTAGTACAAATATGAATTTCAATCGAGAGTTCCATTACTATATACAGTCAACCCATATGATCAACTAATAACCTCAAAATACAGCATAAGATAATTACCGTAAACGATTTCCGATATTATGTACATCAAAATAAGTCAACGTGTCTCTCCAATGACTATTTCTATATAGATTTAAAAATATCGAGAGGTGAGTGTAATTAAATACTCAGTGAATGAGAAATCCTTAACAGATAATTAATAAGTGAAGTGAGGATGGAGTGTCAAGATCATATATATATATATATATATATGTATATCCATGCAAGACATATTATCAAAATCATAACAATTTCAACACAGTTTTTCATCCAATCTAAACATATATATCCCAAAATCTTATGTTATAAATCGTAAGGTCATGCCAAATCATGTTCTCGGTAAAAGTCTACCTCAACCAATGACGAACCACTAAGGGATTTTTGTACGTAAACGAAAAATAACCCCAAAACCTTGGCACTGGCCTCGGGTCTCCCTAAATGCTAAACTGAAAAATCATTCAATCTTCCAATTTCGGTTCAACTTGACTAGTGCGAAACATAGTATCATATATATGCCACCTAACCATGTCGAGTGTCTGCGTCTCGGAGACATTGCAATCGTTCGACTATCTCTATATCACGAGACGGGTCTGCTATAGCATACGAGGTGACTCTGTGCAGGACAACGCCTATCATATCATAGTATCATAGTTATAAGTATTATCCCCGATCTACGATCAAGGGGATTCAGGTTTAAGTTCATACATCTACAAAAATTCAAATTTTTAAATTCTACTCTTGCGCAGTTTTAGGAAAAACATCATACTTTCTCTATATAACTCAGAATCGAATGATTCAAATTCCTAATTAAAACTAAGACATATATCTATATTTTTCGTGTTCAACTCATTTCCAAATTTCCATTGCACGAATTTATAAAATTCTATCTTCAATGTAGTTTGTATTTATATAACTAAATTTGCATAGTGTTGGTAGAAAATTCATATCTCAGAATATACATGTTCAATTTATATGATTTCAAGTTTTACGAAAAGATAAAAAACAGTCATACAACTTTCATATTCAGTATTTCCTTTAATTCTAAGCGTAAAATTTCATAAAATTTCATTTCTATCTTAGTTTTAGTTCGAAATTATGCTCTACACAGTTTTAGTAAAAATATCATAACTTCCAGTATACTACTCCGATTTAAGTGAATTTTATTTCATTTTAAAGATACGATAGAAAGCTAAAACATTGATATTTTAAGTTTCTCTAAATGTTGTACAGAAAATATTTTAAAAATTTATACAACAAACTGGCCGTACATAGAAGATGAAAAACAAAACATGTTATTTTGTTGTCCCTTTCCAAAAATCACTATAAATCACATTTTTAAAAGAAATTTTTGTGCCATACCTTATTTTAAAGCTTAGGGAGTCTTGTTTTCCCAAAACCAAATCAATCTAAATTTCGATTATCACAGGATAAGATATCGTGGAATTACTATAGTTTGCTGACCATGCTAGCTTACTTGAACAAACCTACTTCATGAGACCAATTTAATCCAATATATACTCAAAGAAAAATGTATTACCTCTTTAATAAGATCTTGATATTCACATATTCATCACCAACACCATCCTTTAGTACTTGATCACCACATCTTGCGACACATATATATCAATATAAAAAAAAAAAACTCTATATCATATCAATACTATCTAACAATTAGAATTTTATCAATTAAAAATTTTCCTTACCTCTTCAACACCTCAAGTGCTTGGATGAACACAAGAAATTTTTACTTCCTACACTAGAGCTCACGGCCAAGAGGATAAATTTTGAAAAGAAAATGAGGTTCAATGCTTGAAATAACTCATTTATGCAAATCTAGTAAAAATTTTAACCATTTATTCATTTCTATGTAAAATCTCTACTCTACACTTGTCAAGACTTCTCTTATGTACTTGAAATGGCAGTAAGCAATCTCCATGTAGAGATGCACCTGGGCTAGTTTGGGCCCGAAAATCGGCCCAGTCGGCCCGGAAAAAGTCTGGCCCGTGAGCAGAACCAGAGCTACAGTAACCCGGCTCGGCCCGAACTTGGTACTGTAGTGATCCAGGCCGGTTCAACAGATTTTGGAATTGGGAACCGGCCCGGACATGGAACCGGAACAGGCCCGGCCCGCCCGGTTCCAACGGCTCCTTGTCCCTCTTTTTTTTTTTTTAATTTTTTTTTCAATTTTACCCCTCCTTGTCCCTTCTTTTCAAGCCAAACCGGCCCAGTGTGAATCGGCTCGACCCATTGTGAATCTTGAAAACTAGTATATTGAGTTTTTAAGACTTGACATACTTAAAAAAATTAGCATGTCGAATCTTGAAAACTCAACATGCGCTTGAACAGTGCATGTCGAGTCTTGAAGACTCGACATGAAAACAGTATACCTCAATATGAAATTTGCAAATTCTATACCGACTATATTTACAAACTCCAAACTCCAAACTCTAAAGTATTTTTTACAACTAATTTTCAAAACAAAATCATATTTGTGTATAATATACCCAAATATCATAACAAAATAGCAAATCCGATAAACCAAAGATATTAAATAAAGTATAATTAATAGAAAAAATAAATAAAAGAAATTTCATTAAATGAAAAAAAATGTACATATTACAGAAAATAAATTCAATGTCGTCTTTTTCTCCTAGTATACTGTTGAAAATCTAAATCAGCTTTACTATCTGTATAATCTTCGTGAGATACTAACCCAAAATCATCTATTTGTGTGATATAGGAGGGGCCTACATCCTATTGGTGGGAGTCGGAGAAAATAAGCGGGGACACGTGATACACTGGTGGTGCATCATCTTTCTCAACTTGTGTCAGTCCCTCATCTATAAAAATATTGGGATGAGCTCCCCTCTGAGGAGCTTCCAAAGTGAAAATCTAAGGGAAGTCATCACACATGGGTGTATAGAAAGATGAAAACTCATCATATGTAGTAAAAGGTCTTGCGACATTATCCGGCTGCTGAAAGGGTAGCGATGACGCATGATTGGATGAGGGTAGAGATCTCGTACACCGTCCTCTCCTTTGTCGTCGTCCACGTGCTCTGTTTACATCACCACTGTCATCGCCATCTCTACCGAGTCTAACTCTCAAAAGACATGTCATATCATCTGTTAGAATCGAGATAGTTGAATCAGTAAATCCACAAATGTCAACATCCGAACTGTCTCATATCTCGTGTAAAATGTCCCACTACAAGAAATCATGTGAAAGTTAGTTAAAATAACAAGTTAAATTTATTGATTGAGAATGAAAATAAGGTAGATGTAGAAGATTTACCACGTAAGTTAAAGAAGCTCCCCGATGACTGACGAATATCTGGGAGATGGTGCGAAACCAGACTAAATAAGCAGGATCGAGAGCTGGTCCAACAGAAGTGTCAAGTACAACTAGATGGTCGTGTCGATGAGTTCAAAAATCAACATAGACTGCATGCTCTAACGACCAATCGACCTCTAATGTACCTCTCGTGCTCGAATCGTGGAATCTGTTCTTGGTGTCATAGTTAACCAAAATGTATTGAAATCTTCCAAGCTACCATAACACTCTATTTGAGAAGTGCTACTCCACGATACTAAAACAAATCAATGGGATCCGCACGTGCCAAATATCTCTCCCCTCATGACAGTAGTCAGGGAGAGATGATAGTAAGTTCTTACTGTACGGGATCCATACATCCTGATCGATCGTCTGCCTATCTAGTGTCTCCCTATATACTAAAACGACGTGAGTAGGGAATAAAGTCATATCAAACTCTGCCTTCCACTGCAAAGCGAGTGGACCATCTCTATTTACGTGCAAAGATCATCGATAAGAAAATCGCTCCCACCCCCAAATCTGTAACAAAACTAGTATGCCACCAATCTCACGTGAATCTATATGCGATGCAATACAAAACTGTCTATATAAATATGTCAAGCACACAGACTCCCAACTATAACTACCCGACAACTCTAAATTCTCTAAAAATAATAAAATTTGTAAATATACATAGTATGTTGTTTTATCACAAAATAGCATACCCTCTATCAATAATAAAATATAAGCCCATATCCACCGTAAAATTGCAACATCATCTACACCATCGAGCAAATCAGAAAAAAAAAAAAAAACTCAGATAACCACGGCAAACTGAAAGTATAACCTCAAACGAAGACCGTGAGGGTCTAACACCTAAAAGCCTTTCACAGGCATCACCCCACGGCACTCCCGTCGTCCTAGCTACGACGGGATGACCATCCACAGGTAACCCTAAAAGTACCTCAATATCTTGAATGGGGATAGTCATCTCACCGTAGGGGAGTTGAAAAGTATGGGTCTCTGACCTCCATCGTTCCACCAAGACCATAATCAAATACCAATCTAATTGATTGAAACGCAGTCGAGTTATGCCCAAAAATCCTGAGTACTCCAAAATAGGAAACACTCCTCGTCGATGTGACCGTGCTCTCAATGGCATAGCACGGCCTCACGTCGACGGCAAGTGAGTGAAGTAGTCATGTTCTGTCCCTCCCAAACCGTAGAAGAACGGTGGCATCGCTGTAAACGGAGAAGGCTCGAATCAGAAGTTCTGGATTCATCTACAAAATACAAAAATAAAAATTAATTAAGAAAAATATAAACACTTAATTAAATAAAAAATATCAACACACATTTAATTTGAAAATATCAACACTCAATAAATACAAGATCTTACAATAATTAACAAATATAAGAAAAACCAATAATTCATAAGTTTAACAAATACATGATGTTCATTATAATAACAAATACATGAATTATAAATAAAATACAAATACTATCAATTTTCATGCGATATGGTTAGGCGTGTCTTCAGTTGTGGCCCTGTCTCCCACAAAGACCACATCTCATTTGTTTCGTGTATCTTCTCCGATTATAGCCGTCTGCACTACAACTGTCACATGATGCCCGTGAAGATGATTCTTGAACATCCATCTCGTTATGATATCGAGATGACTTTGGTCTCCCTTTCTCACACCTTAGTGATATATCGGGAATGATAGTTGGGTACGAACCCAATGGCCACCCAGATCTATCTCCCATCAGTGAAAAATAAGACTCGTACACTCAAAATTGTTGCTCCCATATATACCATTTTCCTACGATCATATACATGTTGATCATCGTATATGTTAGTGTAGCGATTGCATGAGAGCAAGGTATTCTATACATTTGCCACTTGCCGCATGTGCAATGTTCATTATTGATATTGACGATCTATTTATTACCTCCCTTGTGACCATACCGTGTTTGTCTATGACCTATTTCTATCTCGAAACTCTCATTCTCCCTACTAAAAGAGACAACCGTATAGAGGTTTGCGGTATTCATCCACCTTCCTAGCATGACATTCGCGTACTTTGTATACTGTTCTCCTCTTGCCATTCCCGTTTTCGCCTCACCAATTCTAGCCTCAAAGTAATTCACCGAATTATAAAATGTCTTAAGTACAGGTCGATTCCTTGTATCTTTTAGTACGACATTATAACTTTCACTAATAATGGTGGTCATATACCTAAAACAAAAGCCACCATCGTGAAAAATGGTCCACTGTTCAAGGGCAATATTCGCAAAGTAATTGGGGGCATTATCTTTTATCACTTTCATCCTCGCCATATATAGATCAAATTTCTGCCGTTGTAAGGGTAATGCAATATTAGTGGCGACTCTCTTACAAGCTTGACTTTTGTGATGCATATTAAAATTACTAGCGATATGTCTCATGCAAAAGCGTCACACAGCATTTGGAGGTGACCATCCAAACTCCAGTCGAGCAACTGTTGCTCTTATCCCTTCATGTCGATATGAAATCAAGCAAACGGGACCCTACCTATCTCCAACAACATAGTTTTGCATACACATAAAAAATCACAACCACGACATAAGTAACTCTTCATCCACCAAGTCAAATGTCAACGGGACAATATGATTCGCCCCGTCCATACTATATGCAATCAACAAGTTGTGCTTATATTTCCCATACAAGTGAGTTCTATCTATACTTATCAATGGCTGACAACTCCTAAATGCCCTGATACTATGACCAAATACCCAAAACACACTTTCAAAAACCATTTCACCATTTCCTCGAGGAGGACCGAACTTCCATGATACTTGTGATCCCAGATTCCTCTGGACTATTGCATTCAAAAGTTAAGGTAGCTCTTTGTATGATTCATCCAAATTCCCGTATACCATCTCTATGGGCCTTCTTTTCGTGGTCCGAACTTGTTTTCGGGAAACTGTATACGTGGTTCGCTCCGTCATAACTGTTCATAGGAAAGAAACTTTTGACACTTATGTCTTCCCTTACGTAGTTAAGAAAATGTCAGGCCATCAAATTTGAATCCAAATACCTATGTTCCTGCATCAACCCAACATTGATACATGTGTACGGTCCCTCCACAACAGTTATCATAAAAGTACCAAATAATCTTGTTTTACATGTACGCAACCTCCACCTACAATCTTCATCCCTTTGGGTACATATCGTTGTCCAAAGTGTAGGGGTTGATCTCCAAACATGAAATTGATAGTAATACTCCACATAATGCATTTTTACACAATATATAAGTCGCTCCTTCGACTCAAAGCTCATCCCTTTCTTCAATTCATCACTAAAACTCCCAATATCACATGTCAATCTACAATCTTCATCAAAAATCATATCACCATCTCCTCCCGGTACAGTTCTCATGAAAGGAATTGAGTCATCAATTCCACTATAGACATATTTCCGACCACCCCCAACGGGTGGAGGCACTGAGGAGGACGCCAACATTACTTGGTTTCAGAAGTACCACTACTACTACGACCAACTTCTCCAACATCTTCTTTTTCATCATCATTCTCTTCTTTTACCTCCTCTTCTGTCTCTTCTTCCTCATCCACATCGTTATCCGCATCTACGATAGTAAGATCCGCTCGACATTCGATATGTGGATATTCATCTATATAATCGCAACCTTATTACACGGATATTTCAGCATTGTATGCCTTTATATACAATTCACGCGTTGTACCCACTCTCATACTCACCACAAACTCCATCAAGTTAAAAACATCGTTGTCGTCATCATTAATTGATACTAATTCATACTGTACATTTCCTCTTATATATGTGACATGGGACAACGATGATAGGTCTCTACATGTTATCTCATGGAATTTATCCGACCCTTACAAATCATGGATACCAACTCATAAAAAGATGCATTTTTCTCACCCAAATCAATTTCGAAGGTTCACAATCATAACCATCTACATTCTCACCCATCACAATTTCACTATTTGTGTAATATAATAATCTCACCATATCCGTCATTTCTACTCAACATCAAAAAACAATTTATTACTATAGTATGTCGATATCATTTTAAGAGAATACAGAATTCAATTCATTTTTCAATTTACTAAAATCTTTAACTAAAACCCTAAATTTAAATTTTAAACAAATCAACAAACAATTAATCAAATTAGTTAAATAATATTAATTTAACTACAAATATTAATTTGAATAAAATTATTAATTAATAAATATATGAAAAAAACCCTAAACCCTAATTTTATCCTAAATTTAAAAACCCTAATCCCTAAATTAATATTAATTTCCAACAAACATAAACCCTATACTAAATTCAATTCATTTTTCAATTTAACTATAAATAATAAATTTAAATATATTAAAACCCTAAATTTCACTATACATAATAAATTTACTAAAATTTTCAATTAAAATCCTAAATTTAAATTTTAAACAAATCAACAAATAATTAACCAAATTAGTTAAATAATATTAATTTAACTACAAATAATAAATTTACTAAAATTACTAATCAATAAATTTATGAAAAAACCCTAAACCCTAAATTTATCCTAAATTTATAAAACCATAATCTCTAAAATAATATTAATTTCTAACAAACCTAAACTCTAAATTTCCTAACTAAATCTGTGCAAAATCTAGTTCAATGGACAATAAACACATCAATTTAATAATGTACAAAAAAATTGAATCAATATAAACATATAAAATTTCAAAATTTGTAGAGTACAAAAAACAATTTACCTTTACCAAATTTCACCGTGTAGATTTTGCAAAAGCTTGGATCGTGCTCAATTAACTATACACCCCGAGGCTACAGATCTCCTCAGATGTTACAGATCGTGTGCACAACGGGAGAAAACGCAGTCATCCACGGTGGAGGGAGGAGAGAAGAAAGCAGAAGGGAAGAAGAAGGAAAGAAAGAAAGAAAGAAGAAAGAAGAAGGGGCAAGGGGTTTATGTCCCGAACATGTCGAATTTTGAAAACTAGACATGTACTGTTTAAGAGCATGTCGAGTTTTCAAAACTCAACATGCAAATTTTTTTAAGTATATACTCAACATACATGAATAATGTATGTCAAGTTTTGAAAATTTGATATAAATGTGTTACTTTTAGAATTTTTTTCGTAATTGTGTTATTTTAAATTTTTTTTTCTCCAATGGTGCCAATTCCATACAAAACTTAGAATAAAATGCGGGTAGCTTTGTTGGGGGGGGGGGGAGCTTGTTCTTGTGGATTTGATGACATGGATATGGGTGTTGTTGATAAGGGAGTCAAGCTCGACGGGAATAGTAGTAAACTGGGGTACCATCTCCAACCATAGGCTCTCCCCTTCCACATGGGTCTCTCTCCTCAAGGACAACCACATTCAGGTCATGGTAGGCATACCCAATGACCTGCTCCCCACACCCTCAGCTCCTCCTCTGCCACTTCCGCCTCCTGGGTCCGCCAGAATGTCCCCTCTTACTTGATTGAAGGTGGCGTCCAGATCAGGTACGCCACTCTAGCCCCCACCCCCAGCCCCCCAAAAAAAGTTTCTCTTTGCCCCGAAATGCCCACTTGTAAAAATTTGGTGTTAGCAAGTAAACTATCTGTTCTCATCTTCAAAATCTATTTTCTTTTCAGGCTTAGATCTTATTGTTATTAACGCTGGAATGATATCTGGATTAAAAATCATATATTGGGATGGTTTCCTCTTTTTAGCCACCCCCAACTCACCGATTTACCATTTTGTTCCTTTTGGCTTTTACTAGTGGGTGACTAGCATTTGCTAAACTTTCCTTACTGTCATCAACTGGGGCACCTATCTGATCTCTGTTAAAATATTATCAAGCTACGCAAAACAAGGGGGAGAACTCTTGTGTAATTTTGGACTAAGCAAGCATCCAAAAATCTAAAAAGTACTGTTACAACAATCTTGGACTATTGCTTCCACTAGGTACAACCTTAAATTTAAAGCACATATGTTCTTATGGATGTTTAAATATGACGTGAAGATCACGATCAGATTCGGAACCTGGGATCAGTTCCTTCTCAAAATATAGTAGTAGCAGTATTCTCTTCTGTAGCCCTCGATCCGTGTCCCAGTCCCAGGAGAAATTCAAACCTCAAAGAGAAGTGGAGGTATGTTGCTCACTGTCTTTCTTTCTTTTTTTCCCCTCCTTTTGTCATCCTTTACTCCAAAAATTCCAAGTGAAAATTATTTCTGTAAGGAAAAACTACTACATCATAATTAACGTGCTGACAGAACGGAAATAATATAACATAAAGCACTCAATTTTAATGTGGTTTGACCAACATGTCTACCTCATCAATGATTACTACTATCATTCATTCATATGTCATATTCATTCCATGACAACAAATTAACCACTGAATCCCTCACTTGCCATTACTCTTAGCCCTACCCCAATTACATTCTCACTTATTCCTATACCTATCTGCATCATATGACATTCTTAGTCTTATCAATCATACACCAAACTGGCATGGCATCGTTCATTAGAAACACTTCCTGTAATAGTTGTTGCTGATAATAAATACTAACTTTTTCCCGTTTTCGAAACGTTTCCCGTCTTCGAAACGTTTCCACATGTTAAATTAATTAATATTTATATAAAATTTTTTATATTTCTTTTATATTTACATATTTTTCATATTTAATGAATTATTTATTTATTTAATCATAATTTTTATTTTTTATATTATTTATCTTATGTTTAATTATATATTTGATTATTTTTTAATTATAAAATATGGTTATTCTATTAATTTTGAAAAATAATTAATATTTATATAAAAATCTTTATATTTTTCATGTTTACATATTTATTCATGTTTCCATTTCCTATATTTTTATAAAATACCATTCCACAGTATCGTTTCATATCCGTTTCCGTTTTCCCGTTTCCATTTCCGTGCAACATAGGTTGCCAATAGCCAACCTTATCCTCGCCCATCTTTTTGGTGAACCTCTTGGACCACATATTCCCAACTGGTGAGTCCCTCTTAGGCCACTCTCTTCTTAGTAAGACCTGAGTCGGCCAAACACTAACCCTAAACAACCTCCTGTATTCATAGAATACAATTACTTGTCTACCAGATTATTTTCTCTTTCCAAATACATCCCACATTAATATTTTTCCTTTTCCATCTTGTAACTCTATCTCTCTTTCAGCCATCAAATGGTACATGCTTCTTCAAAATTCACTTTTAGCTTTTTCTTCTTTTCTTACTACTTTTCTCTTTCTAAATTTTTCCCACCAAAAAAATTACTTTCTATTTATGTTTTAAATTGGACCAAAACCTAAATCTTTCCCTTTGCTTTCTTCTCCCCATCTTCCTTCTCAGTCGTACTTTGTCCCTGGCACATGGATTTGGACCATGTTTGGATCGTGGGTTTCGTAACAGAGGAATGGGAATGAAGCCAGACTCATTCTCATGCCCATTTTAATGCTACATTTTTTTTAGAAAGGGTGTGTTTTGGTGAAAAGTGGACGGATTAAAGAAGAAGTGTATTTCATTCCAGTGTTTCTCTCTTTTGGTATATGGCTCTCCATTGAGCCATAATCAATCCCGTGGGGGCCCCAAACCAAGGAGATCCCTCTACTCCTTTTTTTTTTTTTTTTTTTTTTTTGTTCTTTTACCTTTTTATTTTCATTTGGTTCATGAAAATGCTGAGCAGGATGATGGTTCCATATTCAGTTCAGGGTTGGTTAGGATGTTTTCAGGTGGAAGAATGGGTTGATGGAATGGTTGAAGTCTTATCTTTTGTTTGCTAAAATCATGTGTATTGTCAAAGTGAAACTAATTCTCTATGTAAGAGAATCCCTTCCTTTTTTACTTTGAACTAGTCTCTTGGTTAAGAGTAAATTTATATTATAGCCTGCTCATCATTAGCAATGTATCTTTAGCCAGCATTTTTGGGTGTAGATTGAGAATTTGACTTTCTCTTGTTTGAATCTTGGCTCTTGGCATATAGTATAAGGAAAGGGCTACTTGGGATGGGACAATGGAAAGGTTTGAGGGGAAAAAAATAAAATAAAAGAAGAGAGAAAAAAAAAAAAAAAAGACTAAATGGAAGAGAAGCTTCTTATACGATAAGGCTTACTGGAACACTTCACTTTTGCAGTGGCTACAAGGACTATGTGCATTCATAGAAGATTTGTAATGGGTAGATTAGTGGTTAAGTGGGCCATCTATTGTGATGTCTTAGATCTTGGTGTTTGATGGAGTTTGATAAAGCCTTATTTTATTAGGGAAGTTTGTGTATCTCGGAGATTTGATGCTTAGATGGAAGTTGGCATAAGATTTTATTAAGGGATGAAGAATAATGGTTGGATGATTGAAATGTTGCATGCACCCAATTCTGTCCCAAAGTTCTGATCCCCCCATATCTTTTCAACGTTAGATTGATTATCATGCTCTGAAAAATCTTTTAATATATAAAATCTCTTTTAATAGATTAATGATTTAGGCAAAGATTTTTTTTTTCTTTTTGTTAAAGTAAAAAAAGGCTGATGTAATTAAAGTTTTGTGCACGAGAGCATGAACAACAATAAAATCTGCTCACAGATGCATGAAAAATGGCAGATAAGGAGCTGAACAAGAGCATCTGAAAGTGATCCTCATCACATTCCACCTTCCCCTCTATGATGCGCTAAAGATGAGTTTGATTAAACATCAAGCTAATCATACAACAATTTAATCATTTCGTCTCCCCCCCCCCCCCAAAAAAAAAGTATTTTAGATCTTAAATTTGCGATAATTCCAATCCTCCATAATGGCAAGAAGTTGGAGATGACAATGCGCAGAGTTTGAAGCTAGACCAGAAATTCTTTCTGGAATTTTTTTTTGGGGGGGGGGGGGGGAGGGTGGTGGTTTCAAAAGCAAGGTGTACTCGTATGTTCAGCATAGTGCACTTACAGCAAAAACATTTTCCCGCATGCATGTCTTCAGGCAAACTATATAATACACATTACAAAACGTGGAGCATTGAAATGCTGATTGTTATCCCCTAGGATAGAGATCGAGTTGATTATTTGCAGTGCCAAACTCGAGACTCAAATAATTAAGAATTGTGGGGTTCATTACCGCAGTGTTCAGAGCTGGTTCCCCGAGACCAAGCTCACCAAGTGAAATCAAAAGGATCAACCTCACTCAAGCATATCTCAACTAATTGTGGAGTCTAAACTTGAAAGTAGTGCAATTTCCCATACGGAATGGAGCATCAGAAAGGTTACCATGGGCTCTCTTATTGTCATAACCAGGATAATCACCCTTGAAGAAGGGCACACTCTCGTGCAAAACCAGCCCTATCTTCTGAGCTTTCTTAACTAATTCCCATTTGTCATAAGGGTCACCTTCTTTGTGCGTCACGTGTATCTCCCCGTTTTCCCTTAGCAACACTTTGGCATTTTTAAGAAATCCCTTTACTAGGCGCTTGTTCAACCTGTGCATATCAGCAATGTCAATTAGCCCAACGGAAACCATAATGCTGTTTCTTTACCCGCTAAAGATCACATACAAGTACTTCCCATTTCAGGATCATCACTGAATTTAAGGAGTATATTCGAGTCAAAGAACAGAAGTAACAAAAACTACCACATCAACTTAAGAAAATCAGATACACATCGAGTATGAAGAATACTAGTATATCGCCTTTGGTTATTTAAGTGTTATATGGAGAATCTTCTCTATGGTTAGCAGAGCAACAAAAATGGCAATTCATCACTAGAGAGATTATTCAGTAAGCCTTTACAGAGATTAAGACCCTTTAAAGCTCGAATTACGAAATTGTAATATTTTGTATGCTGAAAGTTGGAGACATGTACAGAAATGCTCTAAAAAAACTAAAAATTCCTAAAAAAAACCCACTGCGGAAAAAAAAAAATTCAAATCTGATTCAGGTTTGTTGAGTGTTGAACACTTGACAAACGTTCATCATTTGTCGAGTCTTCAACACTCAGTTTTGTCGAGTGTTGAAGACTCAACAAACGTAGAGTATGAGAGAGAGAGTGCTTACAAGTGGACATGGAGGGAGAAGCGTTGAGATTGGGGACAGTGTCAGCAGCGGAGGAGGAGATGGAAAGTCAACAAGAGTGGAGAGAGGGTTGAGAGGAAGAGAGAGAAGTGGGGTTTCGGGGAGGAGGCTTAGCAGAGGAGGCAGTATTGAGATACGGAGGAAGAAAGGGGATTAGGGTTCGGGTGGGTGGGGAGATGAAGATATGGTTTCTGCAACAAGCCATCATTTTCTTGTTGCTCCCTCCCCCTCAACTCTGGCTCTCACTTTTACTTTCCCCACTCGAAGACCCTCCATCTCTATCATTCGCTTCGTCCTCAGAGGATGCAGTGGAGAGATTATGCGAGCATGTTGGACAGATGTCGGGGTTTGTCGAGTGTTCCAGACTCAACTAGCATAGGTCAATGTTTAACACTCGACAAACCTAGATCACATTTAAAATGTTTTTCACCGTAGATCTTTTTAAGGTCATTTTTGCACACGTCTCCTGAAAGTTGGTGTCATTTTTCTAATGATGATTCACCGATTATTTGGCAGCCGACAAAGTTCTTCTCATGAAACTCCCAAGAGGAAGTGATCTTTGCAATTTCAGGAAATTCATGTGGGTACTAATCTTGTTCAGTTCTCATAGGAAGAATTCATCTCTCTCTCTCTCTCTCTCTCTCTCTCTCTCGACTATCTTTTCATATCCCAACAAGGTTGATGAATCTACATTTTATTTCTACTTTCAGCAGGGTTTTGAAATGGAAACAAGAGATGGGATGGGGGCTTGGACTTAACTGGATCTGGCAGTAGCTTGCCTCCGGGTAGAGGAAACCAACGTGAGGGAAGTTGTAGACGATGCGATCGAAGCGCTGAGTCTTGAGGAAGAAGTGGTGGCTCATCTGGGTGGCGTCCACCCCGTAAAGCACCACGCACCCTCTTTCCTCCAGTTCTCTCACGTTCTCGTTCCCGTTGCTGTATTTCCTCGCTAGGTTCTCTTCATTTATTCATTTGTATATTCACAAGTCAAGTCAGGGCATTGTATAGAAATCACGAGAAAGAGAAAGAGAGTAATCGCAGTAGCAGTACTAGAGATTTGAGATTACCTTGGTTATCAAGGGAAGTGGCAACCATATTGGAGGCAGATCCAAAGCCTCTCGCCAAACAGAGGGAGAAGGAAAAATCCCCTTCTCCCACAAACAGCATCCTGTGCTTTGAACAGTAGTGCTTCACCCACTTCTCACTTTCACATTCTTCTTCTTCCTCCTCCTCCTCTGATTCTTCCTCCATTTCTTGTGGTTGTTGTTGCGGCGGCGGCGGCGGCAAAAAGAGAGATGATGCAAAAGACGGGTCTACCTCTTCCATTTCCTTTCCGATCCACAAACAAAGTTTCCGATGAATAGAGAAGGCCTTTCCTTTCCCCCTACTGTACGAGGGCAAAGCAGGAAGGCAAAGCTGAGCCAAGCAGTACCCCTTTCCGTACGAGTTGCCACGGGAAGCAAGACTGAAGTCGAGAGAGAGTCGTCTAAGCTCTAGCGCTCTCGCTCGCTCTCTCCCTCTCTCCCCCCCCCCCCCCCCTTCTCTCTCTCAGATGACCACTTGGTGAATGCTGATCTTTGCTTGCCGCCGTGGCTCCCGCGTGCGCATGGGTGGGTCCACAAGACAACCAAATCGGAGCTTTGTTAAGAAATGCCCAACAAATAATAATAATAATAATAATAATAATAATAATAATAATAGTAATAAATAATTTTAAATAGACCTGACACGAAAAAAATTACAAAATTCATTCAGATACGTGAGTATAGAACACTCGACAAACATTGAGCTTTTGTCGAGTATTCAACACTAGACAAATAGTATTTATTGAGTGTTTAACGCTTGACAAATATAAGTGAGACGTAAAGCACTTACGAGTGGACGTGGAGGGAGAGACGTTGAGGGATTGAGGATAGTGTCAACAACGGAGGAGGAGATGGAAGTCAACGAGAATGGAGAGAGGGTTGAGAGGAAGAGAGAGAAGTGGGGTTTCGGCAAGGAGGCTTAGCAGAGGTTGTAGTATTGTGATAAGGAGGAAGAAAATGGATTAGGGTTCAGGTGGGTGAGGAGATGAAGATATGGTTTCCGCAACAAGCCATCATTTTCTTGTTGCTCCCTCCCCCTCTGCTCTGGCTCTCACCCTTACCTTCCCCACTCGAAGACCCTCCATCTCTATCCTTCGTTTCGTCATCAAAGGATGCAATGAAGAGAGTAGGCGAACATGTTGGACTGATGTCAAAGTTTGTCAAGAATTGAAGACTCGACAAATGTTGGTTTGTGGAGTGTTCAAACGTTCGTCCCGTGTTCAATACTCGACAATTCTAAATCACATTCGAAATTTTTTTTTTCACGATAGATTTTTTTAAGAATTTTTATTTTTTAAAATCATTTCCGGACATGTCTCACCAAATCGACATACTATGCCCCTTTAATTCCATATTTTTCGCATACTCCGTCCACTCCCCTACCTTGGCCCCTCGCTGGGCTGAACTGTATTACAAGAAACAAGAATGGTAGAATAGTAAAATGATCAATCAAGATGATAGAATAGTATAGTGCTCGATCTTGTTTGTTGGATAACCATTCAACCTTTACAAATACATAAATACAAACCCTATGGACATTAATTTTGGTGATGCCAATACAACCAGGGATATTGAAAAACCTTTGTAGTAACTTGGCAACCCCCCAGGTCTGTAGGCTATCATTTGAGAGTTCCCCCAACCGCCCTCCCTTCTCTACCCCAGCAATTTTGAATCAACTGAACTTGTATACACCTTTTTAGGACAAAACCAAATAATTTACAGCACATAGGCCCCGCAAAATACAGTATTAGCCCGATCTCAACAAACAGCAGCAAACTAGCAACTGCTACTGTATGTAAAAAAGGGAGGAGAAGAGGATTGGTTCCTTTCTTTCACTTTTTTTCTTCACAAAACCAACCCAGATACAGAACATTCCCAGAAACACTCATTTGCCGATTGTGGGCCCTGGAATTACAGGCAAAGTGTGCTATATCCAGGTAAAACTGTATCATACATGGCATAGCTGTCTCGGTTCATGTACCAAACAAATCCATGACCCGCAATGTCTCACATTTAAAAGCCGTTCACGGTTCCGTGCATACCAAACCCATGCAATGCAGACTCTTGATCTGTAACAATGGTCTCACAATTTGGAACCATTACACTTTTGCAGAAAAGAAACAAATTTTTGCATCACCAATTATATCACCCGATTAGTTTCACTCTATCCAAAAGCAAGCATGTTCCCATGCATATTCTCAAACATCCTCCAATATAAAGACTAATTTCTTTGAATTCAGGCTAATCAATACACCATTAAAAAGTCACATCACCGGCAGAGCTACAATTTCTAAACCCAGATTCCTCATGAACAGGAAGCCAAATCAGTGAATGATACATCTCCATCCTGATAACAGATTTCTCAAACGATCAACAGGACCTGATGGACAATGAAAACCACAATTGTCACCAGCAAAGCAACAAAATGCATGACCTTTCTTTCCGTGTGTGTGCATAGAAGTATGCAGCTAAGCATTTCAAGCAGTCACTACTGGTTGTGAGAAAGTCATAAGCTGTAACAGAAAGAAAATGCCGAAACTAAGCCCTTTCAACTTGTGCAGCAAAAAAAAAAAAGAATATTTTACCATACATCTACAGGTCTAAGGATCTAGGTAGAGTTCCTAAGCTGGACCAACTCAGATACTGCATTCTTCAGGGGTTCTTTGAGCTTGCTTTCCTTTCTCTGAATGAAACATAGCTATAAATCATGATGTAGATGACATTAAAGAGACCAAATAATCTTACTAATCTTACAGAAGTCAGATAGCAGTATGCTATGCCAAATTTAGTATAATATATACATTGTGTTCGTGTGTCTTGTGTGTGGGGAAAAGGGGTGGTATTTAAGAACAAGTCCACGTGTGTCTAGGTATGGTGGCAGCAGGGAAGAGATCAATGCACAAACATATGTGTATGTCCATATATACAGGGAGAAATTCAAGGGCCATTAAAGAACCCATAAGCTCCTAACTTTGATGTCTCAGACTGTACTGAATTTAATACTAAATTTTCTTACATAATTAGGCGAAATAACCTAGCTAATTTCATCCAAAACAACATACAGAAGCTCATGGTCTGTCCATAAAGAGGGCCGTATCATCAAAATTTTACAGCTCGTTACCACATTTACAGTTTACCTTAGCAGGACTTCCAATAAAAAAATTTTAATAAATAGCAGATACCTTCAAGGATGGAACAAGTGCAAAGACTTCATCAACTGTTTCTGGACAGATGTTAGCAATCATGCAGATCTGCAGTTGCAAACATAACAGTAAGAACAGTGCCTAATTTCCATGATTAATGAACTCAAGTTCAGATCAAAACCTCTCCATCAGAAGCTCCATGCTTTGTGAGATTTCTGTAATTTGAGTTAATGGATAAACAGATGGTAGTGACGGAATATTGCCACATACAGTAAAATATCCAACAGGAAATCAAAATTACTTTCAAGATTCTATTAGTCAAAGGATACTCCAGAACTCTTCTGAGAGACTGAGGATCTGTGTAATGGTTACTTCTCTTAGCATACTGCAATCCCTGTCAAATGGTCTGAACAACAGATATGCTAGAGCTCTTAACACGTGCTTTTAAATGTCTAAATTGCAGATCCACTCTCTTCCAGAAGAAAGTTAAGAACTTTAGACATGTTTCTTATGCAGGAATTTTAATTGTTGGATCTTCAGACAATACAATCATCTGCTCTTGAATTCCTTGTAAGATGTCTGCAGCCCCACTATTCATCAGGCATTTAGCATTCTTCGGAAGTTCTGCATGGATTACAATAAGACAAGAAATAAGGAATTGCATACAAATTTTTATACTAATCATGATTATCTCTCACCAAGTATTTAATGATATCACTTAAGGGGAAAAAAAAGAAAAGAAAAGAAAAAACTAATGCCAAGACATTCATGGTACAATTGCCATTCGCTACCCTTCTTAGCACCAAAATACATAACCTAACAGATAACCATTTGAAAAAATGCCAAGATTTCACTCATACAGCAGTAGGCACATCTCAAACCTAATCTGCCCATCAAAGCAAACGTATAACTTGCTGTGTTTCTTGTTTGGCTGGGGAAAAAAAACTTTCCCAAACTACAGCAGTTCAACTAGCAAATCCATCACAAGAACAAAGTAAGGGTACAAATAAATGTTCTGTATTTAATTAACACAAATTTACAAAATCATAAAAAGATATCCGGCAGACCCCATATATAGTCTCCATAACATCATGAATTACCAGCTCCAACATCTACAGAAAGCCTAGCAATTTGAAAGCTCTTGATTCCAACCTATGGAAACTAGTAACCGATGACTAGATACCAACAGACCAGTTCATCCACTGGAGGCATTTTGTTCTCAACCAAAAGTTAAATGGAAGGGCACCAGCACAAAACAGATCCTAATTCAAGATCAAAAGACATGTTAAATCAAGCATGCTACTAACCGTCCTCAATTTTCAGCTCCGGTTTGGATCGCTCTTTCAGCGCAGCACTCTTTCCTTCACCCATAGTTTTGCCACCTTTTCCCGCTCTGCCCAAGTCTGTCAAAGATCCAAGCAGAGATGAAAGTTAGGCTAAATGAATACTTTGGATAAGTAATGAAAACAACAATGAAACAATTGAAACAAGAATCTACAATCACAAACCAAAGAGAGGTTAAAGGTTGGACCTTTAGAACTAAGGGCCTCAAATTTCCCACAGAGTTTGAAAAAATCTTACTGTTAACTTCTGATGTACCTACAAAATGTGACAGCAAATAATTGCAGGATATAAATCAACAGCAAGCAGTATATATCTCTCTGAGGGATTATACAACATCGGTGCCAAGTGAAAGGAAATTAAAGGGGCAAGAAAATCAGATCAATCAGGTAAAAAAATGGCGACAAGAGAACATTATCAGACAAAAGATCAGTCAATCTACCTTCATTGTCAAATTGAACCTTCCTCCCCCTCTTCGATTTTGCCGAGCCCTCATCCTTGCCCTTTGAGGGTGCTGCATATAGGAATTTAAAGAAGTGAATATACAAAATAAAATCAACTTAAAACTAACAGGACGAAGAAAAGGACACAGTGAAGCAAGAAAAAGAAGGTCAATGGAACCAGCCAAGATAAGTGCACATTGCCATGCCACAAACTCAGTAGAATAAGCAGGTATGCTAGAAGTGAAATCTCACTAACCCCGTCGAAAACATTGTGAATGTGGCTCAGCAATCATCAATTTTTGGAAAAGGAAGGACTCGGTGCCTTAGTTAAGTAGAAACAAGGGACCTCATCATGATTGGTGGTTTGTGGGTTTGTGCTGCATACAAATTACAAAACAGTGGAATGGATGGTAGGTACATAATCATTTCCATCAAAGCGTTCTAATAGAATCAGTAATGACACCCATATAACCCCATTTGCCAAGTTGAGCCACATTAAAGGCAACTAGATTTAATAAACAGCAATCATCTTTATCAAAACCCAAAAAAAAAAAAAAAAAAATTTTAAGAATTCATGATATTGACAAAAATTCTACATAGAGAGCGAATGGTAAGTGACCTTGGGAAGTATTGAGGGCAGATTTTGGTGTTTTGGGTGCAGAATACCCTTTTCCTCCTTTCTCCCACATCTCGCGGGCGTCGGTGAAAGGAAAAGAGAAATGCTGATGAAAATCAACAAGTGATTAAGAAAGAAGGAGACGGAGATGGAAGCCCAAGGTGAAGAATGAGAGAGGTACAAGAGAGCCTGAATCCCACCCCGGAGAGTGTGTATGAAAAACCCTAACCTTGGGTTTGCAAGCAGCAGACGAGCAAGAGCTCGGAGTTTTGTTCCGAATTAGTCTTAAAAATAAAAAAATAAATTTAAAATAACACCCTTCAAAAAATATTTTCAAAACTAACACACATATGTCGTGACTTGAAGTCACAACATTACTATTCATTAAACAGTGTCATGTCGCGACTTCAAGTCACGACATAGGACTATTCATCACGGTCTCATGTCGTGATTTCAAGTCACGACATGATACTGTACAAGTCACGACATGACACTGTTCATTAAACAGTGTATATTGTTCAATGGACAGTATTTTTACTGTTCAATTGACAGTATTTTTACTGTTCAATTGACAGTATTTTTACTGTTCAATGAACAATAATGTCGTGATTTCAAGTCACGACATGAGTGTGTTAGATTTGAAAATATTTTTTGAAGGGTGTTGTTTTAAAAATTTTTTTAATTTTTAAGGTTAATTCGGTACAAAGCTCCGAGAGCTCGACCCTCGCAATGCTTCTTCTACCAAACCAACCGGTGCAGTGTGCATTTTTTAGTATTTATATATTTTCTTTTTTTGGACCGATCATTTGCTCGGATATTTAACAACCTTTTATTTATATATGGTTTTATTATTTGGGTTGACATCAACAATAATTATTATTTTTTTAACTATACAAGGTTCCTCGTTATTTCTTGACTATAGAAAAAAGGAAAAGAAAAGAAAACCCACGTCAGCACGCACCAGTTAAGCAAATTAATTCCCCCTTATACTTATTTTTCTTGACTATAAGCTACTTAATGAGGTAGGCGGTCTGCTTCGAACTTGGGAGATTTAAAAAGATGCAAGATCAAAACTCAATCTATTCCAGAAAGATGTAAAGATCAAACTCCCATCTAATCCAACTAGGACAAGAGTTTAATCCAACCCCACAGCATGAGGCGGATAAAATGACAGGAGAAAACGTTTTCAGGGACATTGTTCCTTAATAAAACAGTTTACAAACAATGACAATTTTTCAAGTTGCATCAACCATTTTTGCTTACACACTCAATCTTGAGTCCAAATGTTTATTATTCACTTAATAAACCCAAACCTGTCCAAACCACTCAACTCGAGCTCCCGTTTGCATTCTTTAACACGAAGTCAGTTTTCCTTTCGATAATAACAAGGCAGATCAAAGCACAGCCAACTCTGAAACATCATGGAGATATTCAATCAGATGCCAATGAACATTTAATCAATCAGGTCATCTTCTCCCTGCAACATTTTTTCTTCCACTTGTATATACTAAGAACATAATCAGGGAGATATTCCTCTGATCAATCAAAACCAAACAGCAGAAACATCATGGACCATAGGAAACGGGATGAAAAATATCTTTTGTATCTTCCATAAAGCTCTAAACAGAGAACAAACGAATCTAATTTGTTCAAACTAAGGTCGCCTCATCTCTCAAAAATGATGATGAAATAACAGCTTAAAGTTACCAAGACCAAATATCCAAAACAACAATAACTTCAAAGGCAATAACCTTCCGGTGTCTATTTCAACACAAACTTCCTTCAGACCATTTTGCACACAAAGGGGACAAATCTAGCAAAACAAGGTCCATCAGCAATGCACTCTTGAACTCGAAGCAGGCTGCAATTTCAGGTATCGTCAACTTGTGAATGAAATACAAAACTTGGGAATGTGGTGGTGATGTCTCTGCAAAACAGGGAAACAAAGGAAAAAGAGGAACAATAAAATTAGATGTAATTTTCAACGAGATTCTTTCTTGAGGCCTCGTTTTAGAACTGTTAAATACCATTCAACCATTTCACAGGCAACAAGATAAAATATAAAAATCATAATATACATTAGTGCAGAAGTATGACCCCAAATTTACTTAACCTTCTGGTCCTAATTTTAGAAAACATGGTTTAGACCTATCATTTCTCTTTCTAGTCCTAGCAGGTTATAACTATCATTTTTCTATCCTCCGCAACAAATTTACAGAATAAAATCTCTTGTTTTCTGAATTGAGCAAATGTTGCAGCTTCTTTCTCTTCTTTTTTCATAACTAATTTTTATGTTCAAGATTATCCTTAATTTTACATATATGCAATTTTTTAAACATGTTGTCAAATGAAAAACTGCAACCAAAAATGAAAAAGTAAGTTACAATAATGGTTTCAAACATGTAGAACAACACTTATAATATTCCAATGGTACCAGCACTCCAAAAGAGATCCATTAACTAATTTTCCCACCAGAGGACCGGGACATCTAGAAAACATATAGCGACAGATCCTCTTTAAGGAAAAGTTTTAACACACAATGAATTTTTTTTTGGGGGGTGTGGGATAAAAGCATGCAGTTACTAATGCATAAAGACTTACTTCAGGTATTGAAGAGTCATGTTCTTTAAAAGCGAAGGATGTCGCGAAACAAGATTTCGCCATTCTTCCTTGTCAATCTTCCCATCATGTTTGGTATCAGCTTCCTCAAAGGTCTGCAGATTTTTTTTGGGGGGGGGGGGGTAAGCTATGAGAATGTCTGCTGAGAACTTGATTCAACATGAACCCTATTAAAAATACCAACTCCATGATTTAGTTGGATTCAGGTATGCTACCATCCCAAGGTCTACCAACTTGCATCAATGTTGGTAATTCTTTACTTCACAATGGGCAGCACACATTTTCTTCATTATGAATATCAGAAATGTTAGTAACTTGAACATGCGTTTGGAGTATTACTGAGTGGAGGAGGGGCCTTGTTATGAGTCAAAATATCATCATATAAATATTGACCTATGATTATTATTTCAATTTGTTTTTGAATTGCATTAAGTCTCTATAATGTGCATTTTCTTGCACACGTCTGAAAACCTGATGGTCTAATGCAAGAATATTTCTCTTTCTTTTCCATTCTTATTTTTAATATAATAACCACAGTCTTAACTACTGGTACCCTATTGGTTGACTTTTCTGAATCATATGTCAAGCAACTCTCTCAAAGTAATCCAACTGACTCAACAGCAGCGGCAACTTGCCGGAGTCTCTTATGGTTTAGGTGTTGAAGCCCTCCAGCAAGTCGCTGCAGTCAGTTCCCTCCTTTTCCTCTCCAAGCATTGCCATTGAAGGAGTTGTAGATATCAGTGTTTTTCTTTTTTCATCTCTTGCTGCAAATCATCAGTTGCAATTTCTTAGCCTCCCTTCCTACCATTCTCACCGAGTGAATATTTCCTTTCAGAAACCATTACAAAGAATCCATTACTTTAATTATTTATTTACTTTTGGATTCATTGATTTTCTGCATCCTATCATTTTCTTGACTAGATTTGCAGTGGAAAATTAGAATAATTTTACTCCTTTGTCTCATATCTACCATGGAATGGATGGTGTTTTGAGTTCAAAGTACTCAATTTTAAGATAAACTGAGCACTAAACCAATTCCACCGAAGAATTTTGGCCAGCTGATTTCAACGGTCTGCGTTCCTTACATGGTTGAACTCTTTCATCATTGAAAATACTGATGAAGCTGGTTTGGCTGAACTGGCCAATGTCCAACCCCTACTACCTATGGATGTTGTGTCGAAACAGAATCCTCAACAATTTGGCCACTTTGATTTAGCTATTAGGAACAATTGTAAGAAGTCTCCTGTTTTGATAGATAGGAACTATAGAGTGAACACCTTCTATGGAACTATGTGAGTAGGAGGATATCCAAGATCAGATATCTGAATAAAGCACAGGCAATGGCTGAGAGAAGGAAACCAAGCATGCGCACTTAGCATAAACAATTCAAAATCAAGACAGATTGAATAGGAAGTCAGATCCATAAGGCACCTTGTCAATAATACTTTCTATTACATCATCAGAGAGATTCATTCCAGATTCAGCAAGTGTAGCCACAACCATTTGCTTTACCTATGCATTAAGGAATCAGCAGTCAATAGTTGCAATGCGCATTTAAATGAAAAGGCATGACAGAGAGAGTTGCAAGAAACATAATATAAGATCTTGCAAAACATTTTAAAGCATTATTTACTGATCAAACATCAACATGCTGATGAGGTAACAAAGCAGCTTAGACCAATATAGTCCATGGAACATCAACAAAAATGTCAATAATTACATGAGAAAAGGATAAACAATGAAATTTGTCAAAGTTGCACTTGAATTTGAACAGCAACATTGATAAGAACTCTGCAACATCAATCCAATTATGGTGAATTTTGTTTCAAATACTAGTCAGCAGTTGATTACAATTGTCTGATAAACTAGCAGTCAGTTTCTTGTCCATTATTTCATTATCACAATGATTGGCAAACAAATAACGCAGATAGGTGTTTGGTAGATTATTCCATGTGATAACAGCCCGCATGGACCAAAAAGAATATTTGGTTAGCTGGTTTGGGCACTGATATTGGCGATAACCTAACCGACCATTGAAATATATGCTCTATTTTTTATTTAAGGATACACATATTCATTTATTTTACAAACCTAACATATTTTCCACCTTCACTTCTCATAGATGCACTCTTCTCGCCCTCTCTCTCAACACCAATTCATCCATTTTTCAATAACTTGCAATTGGTGAAGCTGAGGCCTTCTCCTTCTTGGGCAAAAAATAGCAACTTACAATGGAACGGGGGGACGTTTCATGTATCCTAATTTGGTACATTGTTGTAGTGTTGCCTCCCCTCTCACTGCAATTCTTAATTCTTATATCCTCTAAAATTTTTGTTTTGATTGTACCATTATTAAGATCCCGACCAAAGCTGACCACTACCAAGCAAAACCAATTGCCCCGAATCATACCAGTTTGACAGGTCTTCAGTCGGCAACATTTTCACAAATTTCAAAACCAGAACCTAGATTCAGCTTGAAATTAGGGAAATAACCAGCCTAAACTGACCGTGTTCACCCATACCCATACTTATCACCATTAGAAGGGGAGAAAAATATCTACTTGTAGAATGTACCTTTGCTCAACAATTTGTCTATGAAGATGCATTTCTCCCCACTAGAAAAATATGAATGGTATTCATCATGAGTTAAGTGCTCATAAAAAAAGTTTTCATGACTAGTAAACTATTATTATAAAGAATTTTTTCCACATGATTTCATCATCTGACCTACATATACCAGAAAGATCCACCACGGAAGCAATCCACCTGTTAAGACATTTGATAGAAACATATAGAGTATAGAAGAGAGACCTATATATAGTATTCATTGACCTAAAATAAACATATGATAGAGTTCTTAGAGACTTATTGTGGTGGGTGCTAATGAAGAAAGGGATGTTCTTGAGATACATTAATCTCATTAGAGATATGTATGAGAGAACTGTAACCGGCGTAAAAACTTACGAGGGATTGAGCGATAGTTTCCCCGTTAACATTGGGCTCCATCAAGGTTCGGCATTAAGCCCCCTCCTCTTTGCAATAGTGATAAACGAAATCATAAAAAATATCCACGACAAAATACCATGATGTATTCTTTTCGCAGATAATATAGTACCAGTTGATGAAACTAGGGAGAGTATTAGTGCTAAACTAGATTTATGAAAACTCACACCGAAATCCAAAGGATTTATATTGAGTAGATTGAAAACCGAATATATGAGATATTGGTTTAACGACAGTTATCGGAATGATAAAAAAACAATTAGATTAGATAAGCAAGATATATTCAAAAGTGAGCGATTTAGATATCTAAATTCTATCATTCAAAATTATGACAATATAAATGGAAATGTCAATTATAGGATTCAAGTAGGTCGGATAAAATAGAGAAGGGCATCTAGAGTTCTTTGCGATTGCACGATACCATTGCATTTAAAGGAAAAGTTCTATAGAACCGTGTTTAGACCTACAGTATTGTATGATACTGAGTGATGGACAATTAAACAACTACAATAACAAAAGATAACTATACAAAAAATGAGGATATTTAGGTAGATGTGGATGTGTGAAAAAACTAGAAGAGATAGAATTAGAAATGAAAAAATTCGTAATAAGTTGAGAGTTAGTTCAATTGTGGACAAAATGCGAGAGTGTTGTTTGAGGTGATTCGAGGATATACAAAGAAGAACCCAAAGATGCACCGGTTAGAAGAACCGATAACTTAAATATAAGAGATCAAGTTAACCGTTGAAAACTTGGATACAAATTATCCGTAAAGACATGGAAGTTAAGGGTTTAGAAGAGAAAATGGTCTTGGATAGGAATGAATGACGTAAAAGAATCTACATAAATTAAATCAATATATTTTAGATATTTATTTATTTTTCCTTTTGTTTTTGTTTTTATTTTATTTTTATTTTATTTTTATTTATATATATTTCTTTTTATTTCTTTTTTCTTTTCTCTATCTTTGTTAATTTTGTCTCTCAATTGGCCAACTCCAAATATTGGAATTAAGCCTCACTTTGTTGTTAATGTTGTTGTTGTTGATTTCATTATCCGGCAACATACAAAATTGTCCAATACCTTTAAGCCACATCAACTAATTAACTAGCCACCCACATAAATCTATGTAGTGGAGATTCATAGTAAAGAACTGTGTGTCCTTGATAAAGACGATACTTTTAGATACAAGCATCGGAAAGCAAATTGTACCTCCTGCCTTTCGATGAACCCTTGCTGCTTCAGATCGTAAAGTTGGAATGAAACTGCAACCAAATAATTAACATTGTATAGCATCATATGCATTCATGAAAAAGGAAACCCTAAACAGATCTAATACCATGACTAAGAACAATAAGATTGCTTAAACTATGCTTCCGAAGGCATTGACAGATGCATAGGCAAATTCTCTCTCTCTCTATCTCAAAGTTGATTCCGAGCAATTTTTTTGTCCTGCTTGTTGGCTGCACCTATTAGCATGGAAAGCAAAAGGGACCTCCAGCATAGTATAACTTACACTCAATTTTATCATCAATGGGTGCATTTGGATGAAACACGGAAAGAGCATGCGCGAACTCATCAAAATCTAAAATCCCGTTGTGCTTTGTATCAAACAAATCAAATACCTAAAAAAATGAATAATGAATGAGTACTAGTGGTGCTCAAATATTCCATGAGATTGCATAGAATCCAAAAATTGTTTGAATTTTCCAAAGATAGTAACCTAGTGTTATCTATTGAAGCATCCAACATAAAATAAAATGCACGGATGTGATTATGACATCTATTAAAGTTGAGGACTTTCTTATTTTAAAGCCAATGTAAGTTCAATTCAAATTCTTTACAAAGGAAACTTCAAATTTATTTGGAAGAACTTAGCTCTCTCAGATATATGAAATTGCAACGAATCGACCTGGTTATTCTACTAACACAGCAAGTTGTCAAAATGCAGGAACTTTGGAAAATCTAATTCATGATTTTCTAAATAAAACAGATATGTAAAATACCCGATCAGCAAATAAGCTCTCCTTTTTGTTTGTCTTAAATAACGCCAGCTGGAATTCTTCCTGTTACATATTTTTGTAAGGATAAACCAAAAAAATAGTAATAATCAGCGGAAGGCAAATAAGGAACAAACTATAATGCTCCTTAGCTCAATAACCAATAATAAAGATGCCAGAAGATAATTCTTTTACCTTGTTAATTAGCCCGTCATCAATTACAGCACTACTTATCTTCTTGAAAAGTTCGTAGAGGGCTTCTATTTCACTGACACTAACTGCAAGAGTAAGATTTACATATTAGTTATCAGCTCACGGCTGCAAACTGAAAACAATTTATGGGCACAACTTTTGTGGCCCTCTTTTGAAAGTTGTTTCTAAACACACTCACACACATGCATATATTGCTAGCGTTTAACCTTCATGGGAAGGAAGGATGGTACATGCAATACGCTCAATTTCTCACATTACTTGTGAGCAACTAATGAAAAATTAGGTGTTTTTATATTAAAAAAACACATGGTAATCTTTGAGAGACTTAACTCTCAATCTATAGATAGATGGTTTATAGGCAACAAGTTAAAAAAGAAAATGAATGTTCATGCTTTTTTCCAACCTTGTTTCTCCATATTATAACTTCATTTGAAGTAAATATTTTTTGGCAAATATTAATATAGAAACCCAAGGAGAAGGACAAAAATAATAGCACATCAATTTGATTTCAGGCGAACTATTTTCTCCAATAGCCATAAATAATGTTTTCATGTTCTTTTTTTGGGGGTATTTTTAAGATCTTTTAATCCATAAATTGCCATTAACAAATATGGATATTTTTCCTGAGAAGCAGCTGCAAAATTGCAATTAATTCCAAATAAATTAAGATCGCATCTATTAGTTTTGACTTATTGGTCTCTTTGGCTCACATTGAGAAAACACTCACCAAAGAAGTAGATTATTTTTCCCTGACCGCTAGAATGTATTATTTATGGTATGCCCTCAATGTGTATTTATAGTTTCATAGGACGTAGATTAGATCTACAATTTCCATCCAATAATTCTAGAGTACACCTACAAACAAAAAATGTCCCCATCTTTGTACCTTTAACCAATGTATGGTTTTTAATTCTGTTGAACATAAATGCTGCCACTTCCTGCTAGGAGTATAATCTTCTGATTCCTCAAAAATGGAACAAATATACATCTTGACCTTTTAGTTTCTCTAATTTTCTTTACCTATCAACCCAGCTCGCAACTTTTTGTACCCTTTTAAATCCACATTTGGACCTGACAATTCCGAAAGTAAGTCCTCGGATATCTAAATCTACATTTTCAAAATGAGTCGATGATACATTAACCAGACAGGGCAACCCATACTGTTAAAAGTCTCTACTAAAGATATAACTTATCAGTAGTAGGTTACTTCTAAGGGGAAACCTTGTTCTTTGGTAGGTTATTAACAATAAAATAACATGAAAAGAAATTACTAATGTGGGGGAAATGAAAATCCATCAACACAGAGAAGGAGAGGAGAGTAACGCACTTTTACAATGATAAGTATGCACAACCACCACAACATACTTTTCAAGGTAATGATCTTACCCGTATGGTACCAATTGATTTTCCACTTCTAATTCAAACTAAAATAGGTGCCAGTATGACCCACAAAAGCTCCATCTTCTAAGGAAGAAATTTTACCAACATAGAAAAGAGAAATAAGAATGCGAAAAAGGAGGCTAAATGATTCTATAGGAGTTGAGTAATAAGTCATCCAAGCTTTGATTGTTTCCTGAAGTATTGGAAATAATAGGGAAACGACCTCATATTTTTTCTTGTTGTCCCTCATACATCTTAAGAGACTATTATCCAAAAAGATTGAAAAATCAGGGAAAGCATCATGAAAAACTTTTGAATAATAGTCTTCCAAACCACCCACAAGCCATAATCTCAACATAGTTGGGCTGGCTATGAAGATGTGTCTTTACCATGGAAAGGCATGTCACAAGTCATCTTTTGCCATCTCTCTTACAATTCATTAGTAATGAACTACATGTGGAGTCTATTTGCAACTAAAATCCTGCGCTTTCTTAAAATAACAAAAAGTAAAACATGGAATCCATTTCTAAATATTGTTATTTACTAGATTACACTTCACTCTTCGTTTAAAAGTATTATAAATTGGGGAAAATGTAAAAGCCAAATCTCGACATGCTTGTAAATTAATCAAAACAAAGATTTTCATAGCAATATTCAAGAAATATTAATACCACACTAACATTAAAAAACATATATAAGGGAAAAGATGATTCATTTTGAGCCTAATCTCAAGTGTGCTAAACTAACATAGATGAAGAGAGTAGAAGTGTTTATGGAGAATAGGTGAAGAAAGAGATGGTCATATATAAAGTTATTAGGAGAACTAGTCACACATTTCCCTCCAAAAGAAATTAGGTTCCCTAAAAATACTTAGGAATTCCCTCCATATAAAATTAGGGTAAGATAGCACTTAAAGTAATTTTAAGTGTACCTACAAACTCTTGTGTTGTTTATTCGCAAATTTTCTTTCTTTTATTCATCTTGTGGAGTTAAAAATGAGCTCCGCATTTTTTTTTTGGTTTCCAAGTAACAAAACTTGGAATTAGAAATGAACTTACAATTTTCATGAAGTTCATTTGGTTCCAAGTACAACCTAGAGTTTTTTTGGTCCTCTTATTTTTTGTGTACCTTCAACTTGTATGCTATCACTTATTCTATTGGAGCATTAAGAGAAAAAACAAAAACAAAAACAAAACAAAAAATCTTGTGAAGCTCACTATGAAAGGTTGCCCAAATTGTAATGCCAGATCCTTGTATGCACTTCCTACCGTGTTACCTGTAAATGCTACGAGGACGAGTTATTGGGATTGAGTACAAATGCCTAACATAAAAGACCTCCAATCACTAGCCTCACTCTTTTCCAGAAGAAATATCATGAGACACTTCAGAAAACAACATGCTGCTGGTGGAGCAACAAAGTCAAATCGTCCCAAGCTAACATGTTGCATTTCTTGCGACCTACCCAACTATTTTATTCATGTTAAAAAAAATGTACATATTACTAAGGTGACAACACCAGGTACAACATGGAAATTTTGTTAGAAAAGCACAAATTGCTAAAATTATGTCCTTCACAAAGTTATTTTACATAAAGAGATAAGTGACATAAGAAAAATTGGCCCCAAAATTGGCCCCAAATTGACATAAGAAAAATATGCCATAACATCCCTAGGGAAAATGTTGGCCACAAAATAAAATGAGATGTTAAACACAGTCTGTCTCCCATCAAATAAAAGAAGTGTCTCTTGAAAACTTAGTGATTTAAGAAACATGAACCAGAGAGTAATTGGGGCAAAATTGAACTGCGAACTGCATAAATGCTCTCGAGCTTTTTAAGCTGACTAAAATTTGGAATAATGGATATTGTTGACACGCCTTAAGAAGAATACATGTAGTTTTAGTACCTAGATGTACGAGGCAGAGCTTATAGAGTGAATCTCTCAACAAACCTAACTACAGCAACACCCACAGAAGGTATCACGAGCTTAGGAATGGTTACATATAATATGTAAGGAGAATAAGGGCCAGGACTATCTCAAAAGTATCTACAAATATGACTTCGAGTCTGACATAAACACCACATTCAATATCTACAACCCTAGTATTCAACAAAGACAAATAACATACAGACTGTCTCCCTTGCAAGAGCTTCAGGATTTTCCAGGCCCCTAGGTTGCTTGTACAAATCAGCGTCACAACAATTTACTAAGGCAGCACACAGATGCTTCACACCGTCTAGGCACTGCAACATGATCTTTCCCTGATGTCAAAACTTCCATACCTATGAATCAAGAAAATCTTTATTTAGAAAAAATAAAATAGTAAAATGAACAGGAAAAAAAAATTAACACTCACACACAGAGTACATGAAGTAAAGGAAATAAAATGCAATGGTAGTATCACCATAGAAATCCATGCTGAATCCCCAAGGTTACAGCAACCTACTACATCTATACGCATGGGCTGAGTCGGAAAGCATGATAAGACACTTTCATGATCATGCAAAATGACAAGAACAGATGAAATGATCTGAATAGATCAGCAGTCAACTATCGTTTAAATCAATCTCAAAACATAGGATCAATAAGATGAATTAGAATCCATTCCCTTTGGTCTTCGAAGAGAGCAGGTGGCATTTAATTTTAAATCCCGGACATGTTTGCTTGGGGTTGCAATAAGGATTCAAGGGGTATGGATGTTCCCAAATATTTGGAACCAAGGACCTTCATCTGATGCTCAGTAATTCGATGTCAATAGTACAATTCTCTGTCTTCCTGGAAATGGCATTGGACAAGAGAGCAGTGTGAGGTTGTTCGGCGTGTGATTTTGTAGTAGGTTTCGAATATCAAGGACCTTTTGGAATTATATTACCAAAAACAAGCATATCGAGACACTAAGACCATGTGATCCACTAAAACAACAAATGTCAAACAAGAGGGACAAGGTTAAAAATGTCTATCTGTACAGGCACTACAAGAACAGGCAATGATAGAAAGAAAAAGCACCTGAATAATATTGCAGAACCCAGGCATAGGGTATACATGCTTCAAAATTATGTTAATGCAATTAACTGAATGTGCAACTTACACAGTATAAGGATAAGATGGAAAGAAGTGTTTCAGATAATAGATAATTATATCATGCATTAACCTAAAATGGAATGACGTGCAACACTGAAAATTTTGCTAAGCGTGCATGATACTTAAACAAGCACCGCACTAAAATGATTATAAGATTCAATATTACAAAGGAAAAGTAGAATCTCCCACATCAGTCATTTAGATAACAGAGAAAAAGAAAAAAAGGGATTCTATATTTTTCTTTTGCTTCATTGTTCAAAAAAACAAAAGAAGGGATGTGGGTCAGCAAAAAAAGCATTTACCTTAGTAAAATCGCTTTCTACTGGAAATTCAAAAAAAAAAAAAATCCATCAAAATATATAAGCAATCAAACATTGGAAAAACTTGAAACTCAAGATACATACATACATACATATATTACACTCGCACACCCCCATATATATTTCCCATTTAATTTTGAATCAATTAAAAAATTAAAATATATATACGTAATATAATAGAAAAGTAATAAAATCCAAATACCAAATCCGATGAAAGGAATGGTATGTTCTTACAAACAGAATTTGTCATGAATAAAGAGGAAGGATGTCAACAAGCATGGTATGGTATGTTATGTATTTCACCCCCACACCCGCCCCAAAATGGACGGGCATACGTCATCATCGTTATCCCATTGGGCATTCTAACAATGCCTCGGAAAATCCGATGTGAAGACATATCAATTAAAAGAAGAGGACATCATCAAAAAGCCAATTGGGGTCGGGGAACCAGGCAAGGGCACCATGAAAACATTAGCAAAACTCAAAAGAAGATAATGGAGAAGGAATTATAGATTGGGGGAGGGGGTATGCTCATGGACGAAGATATCGAGGGAAATAACAGACCATACCATATCGAACAGAGATCAGAATTGATCCTTAATAAAAATTAGGGCAACAAACAAACAAACAACAAGGAACACCAAAGCAGCAAAATTTCAGCCATAAGAATAATAGAACGAGAGAGAGAGAGGGAATTACCTTAAAGGAGGGGTGAAGGCGAGAGAGTGAGAGAGGAGGAGCAGAGGAGATTGTGCAGCATCATCATCAACATGTCTCTCTCACTGTCTTTCTCTTCTTCGATGATGCATAAACCCAAAGGGAATGGTTGCGATTGCTTGATCTTTAATCTCAATTCTTTTAATTAAAAAACAGAAAAGAAAATTGATGTTCCACCCAGACCAACCCACGAAGAGAGAGAGAAGAAAGAAGAGGAGAGAGAGAGAGAGAGAGAGAGAGAGAGAGAGAGAGAGAAGAGGAGAAGAAAGAGAACTAACAGGAACGGGGACGAGGGGTTTGTTCTATGCTGTTGCTGTAGTTATGTGTACAACCATGCGGCCGAAATTTGATTTTAAGTTGAAGGGAGGGCGAGGGGGGACACCGATACTTGCCGATGCAAATTACAATTCCAAGATCCGCAGCATTGCCTTAAAAATCTGATTCCCCCAAAATCTTCACATTTTAACCTTTTTTAAATTTCATATTATTTGTAGATTTTTAAATTAAATACAAATTTCAATATTAATATAATATTATACAAAAATTAATTTTTATCAAAAAATTTAATTATTATAAAATATTAATAATTTTTTTTTTATTTTAATTAGCGTTAACTTGTGTGTCTTATCACATTTTTACTCTCAGACTAGTCTCTTTACCTTTTTTATTTCTTTTTTCTTTAGGCATTGTTATACTATACATACAAAATAAATTTACTTTCAAACTTATAAATCAAATAAAAAATCTATTATATCTTCTCTTTATTAAAAAAAAACACCTGAAAAATATATGAAAATAAAATAGGACAAATTCAAATTTTTTATTATTTATTACGAAAATATTAACATTTAATAGTTTCATAAGTTTATGAATAGTAGTTAAATTTATCCACACGAAATTACTCTTTCTTGTTGGCGTCCAGATTAAATGCATACACCCAAATCACTTGCAAAAAATGCATACACCCAAATCACTTGTTACTCGTATATTACTTTATACATTTTCTTGGGTTTGGTAAAAAGAGAAAAATTAATATTTTACAAATACTTCATCCCTCCATCAAAACCCCCAACCCCCGGGCCCAAAAGAGAGAGAGAGAGAGAGAGAGACTAAGAAAAAGGGCTTCACCCTAGGTAGAAGATTGTAACAAATCCATCACATCATAAGTGAAAGAAGCTGGATTGGATCTGCTTAACTCAGAAACAACAAAAAAACAGAGTTTGCAAGATATAGAGGAAAGTTGAGTGATGACACCAATTAAGAGGTGAACTTGAGTTAGTTATTGGTGCTAATGCATAGTATGAGAGATGGACTCATCATTAGTGAATGAATAAGAGAGAAGGAGAGCATAGAGAGAAGGGGTTAGAGAGAGAGAGAGAGAGAGAAGATTGAACAAAGCGAGAGGGAGAGAAACAGAGGGGGAGAGAGGGAGAGAGAGAGGGAGAGAGAGAGAGAGAATAAGGGGGAGAAGTAGAGAGAGAAAGAGTATGAGAAAGAGAGAAGCTAGAGAGAGAAAGAGAGAATCACAAATCCATCATCTACCATTTTCATTTCTTCTTTTACATTTTATATAATTCAGCACAATAACAAACACATCAATTAACCTAACTATCTAATTAATATCGGTTGTAAGAATTTAACTAATCTTTCTATATTGTTACAGTACTATCTCTTTTAAAATCATCCTTGCCAAGGATGAAAGTTTGGAAATTGGACAGAAATAAAATCCTTATCTTGCTAATCATTTTGGTTAGAGCATTAAACCTGGTTTCCATGTTGGCTTCAAGTTTCTGGTTTTGTTCTTCAAATTTGAGCCCTACCTCTGTCCGGAAATCTTGCATATTCACTTTGTGTTTCTTAATCTGCTTGCCAATGGCTTTAAATGAGGTATCTTTTATTATTTGGACGATTCTTGAATTCTTTCGTCGAGAACTATAGACTCTGATACTATTTTGTAACAATCCATCACATCACAAGTGAAAGAAACTGGATTGGAGCTGTTGAACTTAGAAACAACAAGAAAACAGAGTATGCAAGATACAAAGGAAGGTTGAGTGATGACACCGATTATGAGGTGAATCTAAGTTATTTGTTGGTGTTAATGTATAGTATGAGAGATGGACTCATTATTAGTGAATGAATCAAAGAGAATGAGAGTATAGAGAAAAGAAGGGGTTAGAGAGAGAGAGAGAGAAGATAGAACAGGGTAAGAGGGGGAGAAACAGAGGGTGATAGAGGGAGAGAGATAGAATAAGGGGGATAGGGCATGTCATGTAGTTGTAGCCCCTTGTCAACCCGACCAAGTCATACATATTTGAGTTGAATTTAATTCGTTATATTTCTTTTGATTAGGATCCCCATGAACCTAAGGCTTATACAATGGAGTGTAAGTATTTTTATATAATTATTAAATAAATTATTGACATTAAAATTTAAACATTTTAAAAATATTCTATTTAAAAAAATTATCAGATGTACAACTATAAAACTATTTTTTTAGTTTTAATTCATTTTTGCACTTTGTTTAATAAGTTAAGTCTAGACAATGGCCAAAATTTTCAAAATTTTCTTTAAAACAAATTTACATCAATAGATGGTAATAAACTGAATGAACAATTTAATAAGTCACTTAATTTCACGTACAAGCTTAGATTAGAATTTAAATATATAAACATATGTTTATTTTAAAACATTTCATGCCAAGTAAGCTGGTAATGAGAACTCTTCTTTGCTTGCAATTGCCTAACTCGGTCTATGGAAGGGAAATAAAGAAATTTTGTGAATGTCTAGGGCAAGGACCCTTGGAAATTGGAGAGGATCCGTCCATATGGATAGATACAAACTCTTTTAGTTTAAATTTGGATTTAAATGGGGAAGTGGGTTTTGATAACCACGTCTCAATTCCCTCTTTCCTCTAACTCTCTCTAGAATAATCATCTAGTGGCTTTTAGTTTTTTCTACGAAGGGATGTGCAGAGCATCTTTAAGAGACTGAGAATAAAAATTGAAAATTGTGATAGAGCTTGAAAAACATTGATCATTCCACCAAAACTATTTGGACAGTGAACAAAAAAATATGATACAATTTTATGAAATTTTTTAAACCTAAAATACCTGATCATCAAAAGAGATAAATGATTTTAATCCAATTTAGATTTGAGAATTTTATGTATGAGAATTTTATTTATTGGTATGTTTTTAAAACCCCATATTGGTATCAGAGTCATACATGGGTGTTTCCTGTTTTTCTTGGGTATTAAAGGAAATGAAAAATGTCACTAATAATGTTTTATAGTTCATTAATGGCATCTTGCAATAAATTTGACAAAAATGCTTTTAATTTTATACAGTAAAATTCTTATTAGATGAGAATCGAATTTGTAAAATTTGGTATATATCTATAAATTACATTATGAGATATTTTGAACTCTAAACTCTAACTGAAATTTAATGTACTCGTATTTTTAGGTATTGTGTTTCATGACTTGAAAATGGTTAAAATTCTCACAAAAAATATTTTTCAACTATTTAAATAAGTCAAAAAATGGTTAAAAATTGAGAGAGATATGACCATTTGAAAATTGAATCGAGTTACAAAATTTTGATAATTTAAGAAGAGGAACAGTGTCCAGAACCCAGTCCTACACTTGGCGAAAGCACGTGAAGCCCAAATCTTAGACTAGAGGTGTCTGATTAGAAAATCAAGATAAATATCGAACTCAGAGTCATCGAAAATGGGGATATCCAAAATTTCATAACCGAATGCCATCGGAAAGGTAGCGCGTGGTATGCACACGCTAGCCAGGGAAAGTAGGCCCGTGTCCATTTCTAGACAGCTTCTCGTGGCAGCGCAAGGAGGCACGTGTGGCATTGTTTTTGGTCAGAATTTTCACTGGAATAAATTTTTTTTATTTTGATTTTTTTGTGAATTTTAATTTATTTTTTGGAGTTAAAAAATATTTTTTATCGATTTTTAAATAATAAATTGTTAGAAATTATAGAAAAATCATTTTTTAATCTGAAAAATTCTAAAAAAAAATTTATAAGTTGAAAAATTATTTTCTTACTATTGGCTATTAAATGTAAATTGTTTACACTCTTTTGATTTTATATTTTTTTATGTGTAAAAAATTTGTTTTTAACATAAAAGTAATTAGAAATTAAGTATATCATTTAAAATTAATAATTTTGAATTTCTAGTTTAACATTTTGGTTAACCGTGCGCTTGACCTAATATTATTTTCATTTTTTAGGAAAATGGTAAGAATCAGACGCACTCATAGAGCTTTCTAAGGGAAAGATAGAATATTAAGAAATTCAAAGCGTATGATGAAATTAAATCAAATATTGACATATAAAATTAATTTATTTCATGTTTTGCTGGATCATTTGGAAATCATGAAAAAAAACGTTTAAAACTTCTTGAATTAGGTCATTCTTTTTTAGAGATGACGTATATATTTTAAGAAATTCTCTAACTCCTTATTGGGTTAACATGGTTGATGACATTACAAAAAAAACACGATATTAGTGATGGATTTAGTGACGAAAATTTTAGAAATATTTGCCGCTAATATGACGTCGCAGAAATTTAGCGACGAATTAAGAAAATTTGTCGTAAAATTAGCAATGAAAACAATTTCGTTAGAAAATTTCATGACTAATTTAGCCACGAACAAGGAAATCCGTCATTAAAGTAGCGACGGATGGCTCTCGTCTGTCGCTACACTTAGCAATGAATGGCACTCATTCGTCGCTAAGGTTAGCGACGGATAGCTCTCGTCCATCGCTAAGTCTAGCAATGGATGTCTCTCATCCGTCGCTAAGCCTAGCGATGGATGTCTCTTCTCTATCGCTAATTCTAATGACGGATGGTACATGTCTGTCGTTAATTCTAGCGACGGATGACACATGTCCGTTGTTAATTCTAGCGATGGATGACGATTTCATCGCTAACTGTAGCAACGGATAGCTCTCAGCTAATATTTAGCGATGGACTTTGCGACAAATATGGAAACTGTGGCTACAAAATTGATGACAAATTTAGCAATGGATTTGTAAAATTCAGGAGAAAAAATATCAATTTGTTATATTGTTTTTCCCTGTTTAGAAAAATAATACTCTGTCCAACCAATATTCTAATATGCAAATCCAACAAAAAAATCCACAAGTATCCATCAAATCCAACCAAATATTCCATCAATATCCGATCGAACGAAAAAACCATCAATATTCATCTAACAACGTTCATCCAATAAGTGAAAAAATTTTACAATCTAAGCATCTATCAAATAAAAATTTATACATCGAACAAAATGTCAATAAAATCAAAACGAAACAAATATCAATATAGTCTATCCAATATCGAAAATACTATATAATAAAATCAATATCGTCCAATATCCAAGGAAATAATAATAATATCGAAAAAAACATATATCAATCATCATGTTCCTCATCGGCATCGGGGTTATCAGTGGGAGGTATAGAAGTGGGAACCTGACTTTGCGAGGGCATAAACTGATTGGCATCCAATTTAAGGTGTTGTAACATAAGTCATTGCATTAGCTCAAGCGATTGTTGCGTTTGCTGAAGCGATTGCCTGAGCTCATTCATTTCATCGTCTTTCTTTGTAAGTTGCACTTTGAGGTTCAGCACTTCTTCGTCTAGTTCCACTTGTCTCCTTGAAAGGGCCACGGTGGAGGAAGATGGGCTAAGTGTATACATTCTCCTCAACAATCTCTTCCTAAATATTCTTTCTTTCTTTACCCCACCAGATGCCTTTAGCCACAAATCTATATTATCAACGGATGGCTCAGAGGAGACACCCTCATTAGCACCACTTGATTGAGTCAATAGAAGTTAATTATATGTCTCCTGCAAATATAAAAATAATAATATTATAAAAAAGACAAAAAAATATATACACATAATATAGTGAACTAGAATTAAGTCCAGCATATAAAACCATATGAAATGAGCCTAAGAAAAATGAAGTCCATTAAAATTTAGAAAAAGAAAAGACAAAAAAAAAATAAATAAACAGATGAGCAAACAAATAGTGGAAAAAATTGGATGAACAATAAACGCAGTGAAACAAATTAGCATAAAATTAGTAAAATAAAATAAAACAAGACAAAGAATACTAATAAAAATAAAAGAGGACAAACATTAGACACAATTGCATTATTAAAATAAATTAAAAACAAAACAAACAATAGTATTAAAAATAAACATCACTTTAAATTAAGATAATCATTTTCCAACCACCTTTTGACAACAGCCACATTCCAAGTTGCCACACACAAATGCGAAGGTCTGTAACATTAAGATTCATTAATTGTGCCAACAATAGAAGTAACAAAAAGATACAATAAGTAAAGCCATGTAACATGATTTATAGAGCAACATCAAATCACATGTGGCAAACAAATCTAAATCAAATCCACCTTAACCTAAGTAGGAAAACATGTCGGTGTTTATGAACTGTAATTATACAGTTGAAATCAAACGCGGAAAATTATGTATGTGCAACTTTCCCAAATGAATAGTGTCTAGCCAACCACCTCTAACAATCAACAGCAGCAAAGAATTAAAGAAAATTTACAAAAAGTCGTGACTAGAACCCAGTATACCGAAGAGTCCTCACAATGTACCAAAAATAAATAAATAACAAGGATGTACAAATAAGAACCTGAAAATGAAGATCGTAGTTTGATTTGCGAAACAAGTGATGCAAAAAATTAATGAAGGAAGAAAGACAAAGCGCATAATAGTTCACCAAACATCAGATACAATTGACATTGGAAGCCACAATAACAACCTGACAACTTCTAGCCATAGATGTGGAGGGAAAATAAGAAACCAAACCAACTTACTTGTTCTAAAACAAAAGATAGAGAAAACCTCAATATGGTCAAACGAAATAACAAATGCAGGACAGCAGCTAACAAAAAGAACCGTGTGACAGGATACTAAATGACTTTCTTAATTTTTTTTTTTAGCAATCTAGATGTACTTCTATATAATGCACAAGCGAGGGATCATCCAGGTAGTTCAAAAAAAATAGAATCTGTGTAATGTACAAAGGTAAAAAGTTTTAACCAAAAATCGATCAACTGACTCAAAAATCACTCCTTCCTCGGAAAAGCTATCCTATATCTTTCCTTTGGCACCATCAGAAATATCGCGGGATAAATTAGGCAACACTCTTGTCTTTGGAAATGCCCAAACATTCCAAGATGAAAGTGCCTCTTGAAGTGTCCAACGAATGTAGGAGCAAAGAAACCTCTTGAAGTGTCCAATGAAATATAGGAGCAAAGAAATCTAGTCTTGGACATGTGTGATCTTGACAAGCAGGGAAAAAGTCCTAGAGTAATCAAAGCCATACTTTTATTAATCTCCCTTTGCAATCCACCAAGCTTTCAATAAATCAACAATTCCATTATACACTCATGGACAAAGCACTATTGCTTTATCTATCTTCTCTAGTTAATGAAGACGAAAATAGTACTAAAAGGCATGAACTCTACTAGAAATTCTGACCCAAAGGTTGTGGATTTTGATTGGTATATGTATGTTAATAAGGAAAAATTATTACTGAAAAACCACCATTGGCAAAAAACAATTGAGGGTATGACATGATTTGGCAGCAAATTAATAAAGGTTAGAAGTGGCAGCAGATCAAGTCACTGATGGAAGCTGAAAAGAGCATTGATGGAGACACTGATTGAAAAGCAAACATTAGATTTGCAAGATATGGGGGATAGGAAGCCTACATGACTCTCAATATGTCAAAGATGATAAGAACCACAAAAACATGGTAGTGAACGCTGAAAAAATGCAAGAGATGGAGATGAAGCAAGCAAACCTTTTAGAAGACAGCAGCACAGCAAAAGTTAATGAGGCAACAACTTTGGAAGGAGCCAACATGCAGGAATCTCAGATTTCATGGAATTACATTGTCTGACTATTGGACAAATGTGAGTCATGGAATTACATTTTTAATGTACACAATAGGTCAATTACATACCGATATTGCTTTTGCTTTATCCTTGCTCCAGATCTTGTCCTTCTTTTGAAATGTGCGCTCAAAAGTATCCATATACGATGGCTCAGATCCCCTTTCCTTAGCCTTAAAAAAAGAAATAAAATTTCACGGTTACCAATATTGAAATAGTAAAAAAAATTTAATTGATTGAAAAATAAATAAGTGTTTTTAATAGTTACCATTCTTTTTTATACTCATCGATATTGATTGAGCCCCGGCATAAGTGGTAGACTGTTGGCCAGAATTGCAAGATCTATTCCTCTTGTTCTGCTTACTTCTTTTCTTACTCTCCTAGAACTCCCAAATTACCAGCATTCTCATCCAATTTTCCTCGGTCACACAATTTGGCTTTGTCCGAGTTGTTTTTGCTTTATTAATCACATTTCGAATGTGATCACCAACTTTCTTCTTGAAAATCCTTCTCATTTCATTCTCTTCAAATTTATTCCAACAAAACCTCTGCTACAATAAATAAAAATGTATTTAACTTTATTAAAACATTAACTTATTGATGCATCAATTGAAAGGCAAAACTTATCTTAAACTATCTCCACCATAACTCATTTGTTTCATTTGGAGTGCTGGTATAATTGATCGATACCCCTCCCCAATAGTTATTAACAATCTTAATGAAAATACACACCACATTTACTGGATCTGAAAATCTAGATAAAAACAACTTACAAATGAGGAATGAGAAATAAAAGGATCATATAAAATTAAAATTTAAAATTAAATACTTACGAATCTCCACTTGTGGATATGAAATTTCGGGTATCTTCTATACTTGTATCCCCCGTATCATTTGATTGTTGCACTGAAAGTGTAAGTGAAGAAGATGGGACTAAAGAAAAGTGCAGAGGGGAATGGGGACGACAAAGGTGAAGGGGAAAGGGAAGTAGTAATCATACTTGTGACATTCGGGCATGTCCTCCACATTTGTACTGACAAATACAAATGTCAGACAAATGAAGGAAACAACTTTTGCATGTTTTACCAAAAAATAAGAAAACAACTTTTGCATGTTTTACCAAAAAATAAGAAAGTGCCTCTAGAAACTTACCATATTCAAACTTTTGTAGTAAATAGAATATCAATAGCACTCCAATTAACTGACCCGAATGATCTTCAAGAAGAAAGCAAAGTATTAGAGTACGAAAACGAATGATATACAACAGAGACCAAATAATTGCTTTATTCAAAAGAGACCAAATAATTTGTAAAATGGAGGCTGCAGAGTATATACTACAGAAACTCTAAAAAAGTGTAACCCACATTGCAAAACATTCAAGCATAATTTGCACTCTTCAAAAGAGACCAAATAATTATTCATCAAAGAGACTGAGTTCACTGAAAACATGAAACAACACTAAAACAACTAGCAAAATGCCATATAAGAAAGCAAATTTTCTAAGAACAGAAAAATATATCAGAGGAACTGAAAAAATGGTTATATTACTACAATATATAATTGAAATATGTGAGTGTTGTCGAAACATTATTATCATATAACAGTAGTATAATAAATTACAACTTTCATATGTTCTTAAAAGGAATAGGCTTTAACAAAAACATTTTTTTATAGATTTTTCGTTATGCTTTGGATAAAAAAAATTGGTTTTCTTGTTAAATCAAACTACTTTTGTAATAATAGTGATGAATACATGTTAAATGTTATAAATGTTATAAATGTTAAACTATTTTTAATAGTTCATGGTGAAAATATTACACTCTTTTTGAGTTATATTTCATGGTGAAAATCAAAACAAGCATGCCATATCCATAAAACAAAGTAAGCATAAAAATATGAAAATCAGATATCACAAATGAAGCCAAAACTATAGATTTAAGATTGAAAAAAAAGGAACAAAGATAATTTGTGATCTCACATTTCCAACAAACACCGAACGTGAAGCCGCTTCCTCCTTGCTGGCCTAAGTTGCAGCTAAACTACCAGGATCTGCATTCAATGATAATTTCAATCCATGTTTATATGCTCCAAAAACTTAAACTCATGCAGTCTTGTTCTTTATTATTTTTACACCTTCCAATATATCCTCCATGACAACTTATAAGAGTACCCATAGGACTTGAATGAAAGTTATCTCCTCCAAAAGCTTAACCATATGGAATAAAGTGTTTAATTATTACTTTCAAAGAACCTTAAGAGTGGTTTTTGCAAAATGAGCAAACAACAAAGGGTTCCCACCCCGAGCTTTGTACGCATATATCCACAAAAAAAATTTTAAAACATCTCCCGTAGAAAAAAATTTTCAAAATTGACACAACATGTCTAATTTTGAAAACTTGATGTGTTTGAAAAAAAAAGAATAGTGCATGTCGAGAGTTCAACTCTCGGACATACACTATGCTCTGCCTCCCCCTCCCTCTCTGCCTCTCTCTCTCCCTCCCTCCCTCCCTCCCTTGGATTTCGGGAGGAGAGAGGGGGAGGGAGGGAGGTGGGACCCACCTCCCTCTCTCTCTCCTGAAATCCAAGAGGGAGGGAGAGAGAGAGTGGAGGAGGGAGAGAGAGAGATAGGCAGAGAGGGAGGGAGGGAGAGAGAGAGTGGCAGAGAGGGAGGGGGAGAGTACATGTCGAGAGTTCAACTCTCGACATGCACTATTCATTTTTTTAAAGTATGTCGAGTCTTCAAAACTCGACATGTATGAACAGTACATGTTGAATCTTAAAAACTCGACATATTGTGTCAATTTTGAATTTTTTTTTTCGGGGGAGATGTTTTAAATTTTTTTTTCCTGATAGATATATATATGCATACAAAGCTCTTCCCACCCTACCCAAAAAAAAATAACAAAATGTAAACAAAATAAATAAATAATCAAGCAAGCACCATGATAATTTTGTAAAACCTCTAGGTCAAATAAAGAGAAACTCACCAATGGATCAAAGGGATTTCCAACAGTCTCGACAGGAACAACACCTAGTGAAATTAAAACCTCCACAAATTGCTTGTTTATACTTTGGTAACTGTTGTTGATCTTCTCCTCTCCCTCGGTCTCCGCCTTGATCTGGGCTTTGGCTCTCTCAAAGTTGTCTAGTATTGGCAAGAGTTTCAAAATTAATGAGCATGTCTCGTTTAATGTCTCCTAAACTTCTAAAATCATGAGCATCAAGATAAGAAACACAGATTAGGAACAAAATTGAAAGGAATTGAAACACTGATTTCACTAAAATTACTCACCTAAAATTGAGAAAAATGAAAAATGAAACCCTAAAGTTGTGAAAAATGAAACCCTAAAATTACTCTTCGAATCAAAGAGGGAGAAGACACAGAAAGAGGAATTGCGTACGAAAAATGTAACCCTAAAGTTACGAAAAATGAAACCCTAAAATCCCTCCTCCCCTCCATCTCTCTCTCTACGATTCAATGCCATGTTGCTGCGACGGTCGGCGAAATCAAGCAGATGACAAAGAGCGATGATGCGACAAAGAGACGATGATCGGGGATGAAGGATGTGATGTGACAGACAGAAGATGCAAGGTAGAGCAAGTGGCTAGGGGAGTGGAGCAAGTGGCTAGGGGAGTCGAGATAGAGAAACGAAAATAAGAACAACCCTAAAGTTTTAAGTACGTGCCTAGCGACGGATAATGAAATCCGTCGCTAACTTAGCGACGGATTCATCCATCCGTTACTAAGTTGGCGACAGATTTGTGCTTCTGTTGCTAAGTTAGTGACGGATTTCATAATCCGTCCCTGATTCTTTTTATTTTATGATTTTACTACTTCTTTATTTTATTTTATTAGTTCATTTTTTATTTTATTATTTTACTATTATTTTTCTTTTTTTTCTTCTCCAACCCCTACAATAGTTTCTAAATGAACATTAGCCTCTCATTACCCTTTCTAAATGAACTATTCTCTGTCTGCTTCCTAGAGAAGATGGATCGCCGGCTACCCATGGAAATTAGCACATCTGCAAGATTTTTAGCATTCCAACGCATAAATGTAGATCTAACAAGAGAAATATACTTTACGAGAGAGCAGGATATAGTAAAACCCAACTTCCATCTTGAACCAAATAATTCATAAAGACTCTAATTAAAATAAATATTAAAAATTTAACAACAAGTTCAAAAGCAACCTACCATTCAAACTACTACATCTAGTCAGGTATGCATTCAAGTTACTCCTTAGGAAATAACATATCAGAAAAACAGATCCAACGATAAATGAGAGAGCAAACCATCGATAGAGGGTAGGAGAGAGGAGAGAAAGAGAGAGCACGGAAGAAAGTGGATGGTTGGATGTGAAAAGAATGGTCCTCATTTTATTTTTTGATTTTATTCAAATAACTTAGCGACGAAAAACGAAATCTATCGCCAATTTCGTGACGGATTTACAAATCTGTTGCCAATTTAACGACGAAAAATGAAATCCGTCGCTAATTTAGCGACGGATAACAAATCTATCGCCAATTTAGTGACCGGTTATGTATTTCGTCCCTAGAATTTTCGCGACGGATTTTGTTATCTGTTGCTTAATTGGTGACAGATTTCGTTATCTTTCGCTAAATTAGCAACGGATAATCTCCATAGCTAAATTGGCGACGGATTTCATTTTCTATCGCTAAAATTTTAGCGACGGATTTGATTGTCTATCACTAAATTGGCAATGAATTTTGTTATACGTCGTTAAAATAGCAACGGACGCCAACTTAGCGATGGATCATTATGTCTATTGCGAAAATTAGGGACAGATACTGCTATGTTGCTAACTTAGTGACGGATAGCGACGGATCTATCCGTCGCTACCTAAGACACAAATATTGGAATCCGCCGGGGGGATGATTTCCTTAAATGTCACTAACTTAAATTTTTTTTTTGGTTTTCCTCCACAAGCATAAGTTTATTTGAAATAATAAAATCATAATAAAATAATATTATTATTTTTTAAATAATAAAATAATAAAATAATAAAATAATAAAATAATAAAATAATAAAATAATAAAATAATAAAATAATAAAATAATAAAATAATAAAATAAAATAAAATATAAAATGTTAAGTTAAAAAAAAATTAAGTTTAGCAACGGATTAAGGTATCTGTCGCTCAATTAACAATGAAAATCTTTCGTCGCTAAATTGGCATTAGCGACCAAATTTGCCATGAAAAACTTTCGTCGCTAAATTTGGTGATGGATAACCGGATCCATGGTAAAATTTTGCCATGAAAATTCTATTCATCACTAATTTGTCACGAATTTTGTGATGAAAAATTTTTTGTCGCCAAGTAGCGACGGATTTAGCAACAAAAAATATTTTGTCACCAATTGGCGATAAATTTAGCCACGAACAATATATCAGTTGCTAATTTAGTCACGATTACTTTTCCGTCGTTAATTTCATTGCAAAATAGCAACGAAAAAAATTTTTATCACAAAATCCATCAGAAAATAGCAACAAATTGTTTCCGTCGCTAAAACTGTGTTTTTTTTATAGTGTGAGATAATTGTCAAAAGAGAGAGTATGATTCTTGATAATATGAGGTCAACATAAATAGAAATGTGGAGTCAAAAATCTAGAAATCTAAATGAAAAAAAAAGATCATCTCAAAGTATAAATAATTTCATCCCACATGCTATAACGAGATTTTCTCATATGGATAGATTATCTAATAGAATGGTGAATATGATTACTTGAATGGATATGTTTTGAATTGAAATAATAAATTTTCATATTTTCTTTTGCACTTTATTTGAACCATTATCATGTATTAAATAAACTTTTTAAGTTTTCATATAAAGTTTCTATTGAAAATATGATAGGCAATATTTGTTCTTTTTCATATGATCATATATGCAAAAGAAAAATAGGGTCCCTTGACACGCCCCGAACCGGGGTCATGAACAGCCGCCCATTGCCTTGGATGTCAGATATATTTTTACAGAAAATCGGATAGAATCTCCCCATATTTCGGAGTTATCCCAAGTACAATTTGACCTATATATCAACATTCGTTCTATAAAATAAATAAATGGCCATCACAGCCTCTCCAAAATCAACCAATGTCACAGCCAACATCCAAAACAACGCAAGGTTATAAAAATTTCCAGCAGACCTAGCCACAGACCTCTACTGTCATGCCCAACTAGAGCATGAGCAGCCGTCACAGCTAGCGGACCTAAAATTTTACATAATATATAATAATTTTTCTAAGTGACATTCAAATACGTACAATCGTCTCAATGCAAATAAACTATGAGAGTTTCACAAATAAATATACATAAATTATACAGTAATCCCAAAAATAAATAAATGAGTGCATTTTATCAAACTAAAATCTCCAATAATCGTAGCGAAAGATATGATAACATCCATACCTAAACCCGAATCTATCAAGTCCACGTCGCAAGAATACAATCACAATAATACTTTCTCAGTCCACGACTAATCCTGTGGGAAAGAAAGTGAAGGGTGAGTATCTATGGGAGCATACTCAGCAAGTAAGGGGATTAATATCGTGCTATCAATATCGAGGGTGAACTTGGAGTATCAAAGCATATAATATAATATCGACTGTGCGAAAATAACATGTTGTTTCAGAGTAAAACATATCTCAAGGCACACATCAGAAAATAACGTATACATCCATCCATATATCAAGTCACATATGTAGAGCCGACCGAACAAATAACCCCGACAATAGTCTACTTAGACCAATGACAGGCGTATTAAGGGTTTTCACTATGCAAATATCAAATAATGGCTCTCTACCCCAATGTTGGTCACAGACTACTCCAACTAACCTGTAAATAATAATAATGATACGTATATATAGTCGGCCGTGTATGGTATCCCGCTCAATGTTAGACAGAGGTAAACTCACATCCTCCCCGATGAGGGTCAACTTGGAACACCCATACACATGACGATCTGGCGAATACTTCCGGCCGAAACGTATCCGGGCACAAGGGGTACCTCTACCAAATATCCTTTGTAGCTACGAAATACTATAGAAAGCATATCACCATATCACCAAGTCACCAAGTCAGCCGGGCACGTAGCCCATGCATCACATCATCATGTCGGCCGGGCATATAACCCTATGTATCGTAACATAATTTCGACTGGGCACGTATAACCCAAAAAGTACATGTAAATACATTTAAAACTACGTGTCAATACAGTAGAAACATTAACATGTGTCAATATGTTAAAAATAATTGCACAATATCCGGTTATCAAACTCATGGATGCAGATCAATAAAATCAACAGTTGGAACACTCCAATGGTCACAAAAATATGTCTATCAAAATCTAAAAATTTAGTTTTCATATGTATAGAAATCATGTCGTTTGAAAATCGATAAAATATGATTTGTTAATTAATAGAAGATGTCAAAGTCCCACTCACTGCATGGGAGAGGGTAACGCACTCTCCAATAATATCACGAAACGAAGAAAGAGTGCTCCCCTCAATCGATCAAGCGCTATATCACTACAATAAAAGTTTACACATAACACATTAAAGGTGTTATAGCATTTGGGAATTAAATGTCACATTTTAACTATTTATTTCAATTATCCAAATAACAACTCCAATCACACATTATCAGAGATACCCAACGCAATGAATGCGATACTAATATCAACTATTTACATCATCATTCACATCTCCAATGTCTTCTCTAAATCATCAAAATGACAACATAGGGTACTACCATGAAAACACCCAATTCAAAATAAAACCATAATGCTATTAACCATCAAATGCATCATTCATTTATCCAATACAACACCATAGCATATATCTACCATATATGCATACTCACACATGTTCTTATAAAATCTTATTATTTACATATTTTCAAGTCACTTAAATACACCAATATTGGAAATACATGAATGCATAATCATACATCCTTATACCTACATATAAACCTTCATTTTGCTTATTAAACACCATTTCCAATACTCCTAACAACATGCTATACTTGGGTTCCCTCCAATGTACTTGGCCAAGGCATTGCACATATATAGGGTCACAACTTTCACATCAAAAATCAGCATGCATATACCCATAACTTCTCATGCTCATGCCCTAAATTTTATATGCATATGGTCACTAATGCACCACAAAAATCTGTACACATTTGGACTCCTTTAGTGTAGAAAATCCTGCACTCATTCCTACTCTCTTTTATGCATTAACACACATATGTACACATTTTACTTCATGCCAAATTTCTGCACGTGTAATAGCACAAAAATCCTACATTTAACCTAATTAACCACATACAACGTCGGAAAATGCATTATATTAGAATTTAGTTTATATTTTAGTATATACAGGACTTCTTATTTTAAATTTACCATAAATTCGATAATCAAATCAAATAGATCTGAAATCCCTCACCTAGGGTTTTCTCGAAACGCAAACCTTCTTCCGAATGTCTCCTCGATCACTCCAAAATCTGCAATACTCCCTATCAAGACAAAATTTATTAGTTAGATCATAAACACTTATATCATAATCAAAACCCTAAGTCAGTTACCTGCGTGGAGGTTCGCGGGTTGTTATGGGCTCACGGGCCGTCGCGGGCTTGTGGGTTCGCGGGTCAGTAGGCCAGTGGGCTTCGGCTAGCGGGCTCGCGGGTCTGTGGGCCAGCGGATCAGTAGGCTAACGGGCCGGCAGGCCTGCGAGTTGATGGGTCTACAGGCTGGCGGGCTTGTGGGCTGGCGGACCTATGGTGGACCTATGGTTGGCGGGCCTATGGCTGATGGGCCTACGAGCTGGCAGTAGCTCGTGGGCCGCAGTGGTTTGCGGGTTGGTGCGCTTTCGTGCGTTGGTGCGCTCATGCCCTGGCTCGCGCTCACGGGCTGGCTCGCGCTCGCGAACAGAGGCATGCTGTGTTCACACGGGGAGGATCGCGCAGGGCCACGCTTGTGCTTGTGGAGAGGAGATCGCGAGGTGGCAGAAGGCGCTGCAGTCGCGCGCTGTGGCGGAAGGCGGTGCTCTCGGGATGAAAGGTACGATCGGTAGCGGCTTGTGGCCGAGGGATGCGAGGCGACGGATTTGGGCGAAGCTGAAAAGAGAGAGAACGAAATAGAGAGAGACAGTGAGCGGGGTAGAGAGAGAAGACAGAGAGGGAGAGAAGAAGAAGAAGAAGAAGATGATGATGATGAAGAAGATGATGATGAAGAAGATGGTGGTAGGCTATTGGCGGCGGAGTTCGCTGCGAAGGAGGAGTGGCGCCGCGGTGGGGGAGAGAAACGAAGAGTCGGGGGGACGTAGCGTTTTGCCCCAAAACACTGCGTCTCCTTTTTTTTTTACACATACATATATTTCGTATTCATTTTTTGCTAGAACGTGAATTTCATGCAAATGAGATTTATTTCGATCGCGAACCCGACAACTTAAGAATATACCAAAAATAAAATTAAAAAACCCCCAAAATCAAACACCAATTTAAATTAATAAATTTCTCTCTATATAATTAAATTACAGACACCGTAGTGTCGGTGTTACATCCCTTGAGTAAAAATTTTGGATTAGTAAAATTTGAATAATTTTCATCAAAAATTAAAATATTATTAAAATATTTTGTGTATTTAAAGTGGGAGAATTTTTTGTTGAAAGAATTTAAAAAATTCTCACACAAAATTTATTAAATTTTGTAGTTTTAAATTAAATTTATGATTGTAATATATTAAGATCATAAATGATGATACATTATGACCATAGTTTTAAATTAAATTTTGTATTTATATATAAGGAGATTTTTTTGTTGAAAGAATTTGAATAATTCTAACTCTAATGTGGCTACTACTAAGTATAAGAGAGATCAAAATGTTTAGCAGATATGGAAAAGGATAGATCTACTACTAGAGTGAGCCTAGTAAACTTTGTGATTGATGATGACATGATACCCGAGTGCACGCAATAGGCGAATGCTCATGATATCTAGGTGTACCTCAAGAAAAAGTATGGAAATACTAGTGTGACTCGTCATAAACAACTGACCGCAAAGTTTGATACCAAAAACAGATGAAGTAATTACAGTATCAAACAATATTTGAAGATCACGTCTAACATGATTAAAGAGTCGTAGTCAGTTGAACATATTTTCTTTGATGAACAACGAGTTCAAATCTTGATTTGATCTCTTCCTGATAAGTGGGAATACTTGAAAATCAACTTGACTCACAATCAGTGTAAAAACTTTGTCGGATGCTATTCACCATGTTGAGTTTAAAGATAAGCGGTTTTGTGTTGCAAGATCCATAGCTAATACCTTTTGTTGCAGAGACCAGTTCTAAGAGAGTCTCAAGCTTTAAGAATGAGAGGAATCGGAACAAAGGCAATAAAGGAAAGGAGAATAGAGACGAATCACAAAAGAAAAATCTCGGATATAAGAACAAATTGTAAAGCATTTGCGGATTTTCGTCGAGTGCCTTTTGATACGAGGTGGATCTATGTGAGAAATAATAGAAAAGTAAAAGTTTGAGGATTTGACACTTATAAACTGGAATTGTAAAGTGGATGAACTCTTATTTTGCATTATATTCTTTGCATATCAGAAATCTAATGGAATAAAATCTGTTATTGTTCTTTCAAAATTTGATTATGTTATGAACTTTTAGAAAGATAGGATTGATTTGTATTTAAATGACATGTATTTTGGTTGTGGACAACCGGTAAATAGTTTTATGGTTTTGTAATATGACAGATGAATGTTTAACTATTATGATTGACTGTTGTCTTTCGTTAAATGTTTGTTCATGTAGTAATGGAAATGTTGATGACGTGGCATGACATGCTAGACATGGTTACATAGGGTAAGACAAAATGAATCGACTAGTGAAGACAAAGCTACTAAGTTCGTTCACAAAAGTCAATTTGCAAGTGTGTGAATATTGTCTTGCTTGCAAAATGATAAGAAAACCATTTGAAAATGCTATATGGGCTGACATTCTATTGCAATTCATCTATTTGGATATTTGTGGTTCAATGAATGTAAAGTCTAGACATTAAGTTTCATGTTTCATTATATTTATAGATAATTTCATGCGTTTTTGGCATATTTATTTGATTTCTCATAAATTTAAAACATTTGAATGCTTTAAACATTATATAAATAAGTTGAAAAATCAAATAGATAGGATAATAAAGACCATGAGAATAGATAGAATGTGTGAATATCAATCAAAACAATTTAAAGATCTTTGTAATGAAAGAATCATAACCAGACAATTGATCATTTCTTATACAACTCAGCAAAATGGTATTGTAGAGAGAAAAAATAGAACATTGTTAGATATGATAAAATCTATTATGGTGCAAACTAACTTGGCCATTTTCTTTTGATGGGATATTTTGTTGTCTACAACTTATATTTTGAAAAGAGTGTCTTCAAAATTAGCACTAACAACACAATATAAATTTTGAATTGCTAGAAAATCGTTTCTGAGTGACCTTAGATTTTGGGGATAGGCTATCTGTATTTAAGATTTTTCTAATGAGTTTGAAGATTTGGATTCCCATGGAAGAAAGTATATTTTCATAAATATTCTAATCAATTTAAAAGTTATGTATTCATTAGTGAGCAAAAAATAGTATAGTGAGAGAAATTGGATTACGGAATGTCACATTTTTAGAGAATAAATTTCCTAGTAGTGGTGAATTAAAGAACATAGAGCTTTTGTTTGAATTAATTAATTTAGAGGATGATTTTGTCCATTGTGAATCATTAAAATTGCGAGAAAATGAGTTAATTGTTGATCTTATTGAGAGAAATTCAAACTCTAACAATCAAACTGAATTATAAACTCGAAAAAATTTCAAAAAACGGTGATGTTCTCAAAATCAAGCGTAAAATAGAGAAATTATTAAGAGATATAAAACTCAACCGGAGGCAAAATGTTATACTTAATAAAAGGGTGTTGATTATAAGTAAATCTTTTTCCAGTAGTGGATTTATTTTTATTCGTCTATTGTTGGCAATAGTGCTAACTTGAATTTAGAATTACGTTAGACGGATGGGAAGACTACTTTTTAATGGAGAACTTGAGGAAAAAGTCTTTATGATACAACCAGATAGTTTTGTCATTAAACATTAGGAAAACAGGATATGTAAATTAAATAGATCAATTTATGACTTTAAACAATTTTCGAAAACAATGATAATTGAGATTTCACAGAGTTGTGATCTCTAATGATTTCGTCATAATAAACAAAAACTATTGTGCCTGTATAGTGAAGTCCAGTGACAAGTTTGTGATTCTATCCATATATGTCAATAACATATTATTAGTCGCAAATGATAAGTAATATGTCTTTCAGATTTTAAAATGGTTGTCTTCCAATTTTGTTGATATGGATGAGAAAGATTATATATTGGGAGTTAAAATTCATAAAGATCATTTTAAAAGATTATTAGGATTATCTCAAAAGTCTTATATCAAAAGATTTTGAAACAAATTTGAATAGAAATTACAAACCTATTGATACTGTTGTGAGTAAAAGCGATAGTTTAGGTCATGAAATGTGCCCTAAGACTCCTACAGAAAAAGATAAAATGTCTAGAGTAGCATATTCTAATGCGATTGGGAGCTTAATGTATACTATGATGAGTATTCGTTTTGACATTTGTTAAGATATAGGTTTGATCAGCAGGTATCAATCCAACCCAGGGAAGAGTGATTAGATTGTTATGAAAAAGATATTGAGATATTTGAACGGAATTACAAATTATTTCCTTTGTTTATATTTTCTTACTGAACAGATGTACATATACCGGTTGTGGAGGTGATTTAGATGAGAAAAAAAATTTACCTTTGGTTATATTTTCTTACTCAATGATAGTGCCATCTCATTAAGTAGTAAGAAATAAAATTGTGTTTCACTTTTTACGATGAAAGCATAATTTGTGATTTGTGTTTTCATAGTTTATGAATAAATTTGATTGAGTAAATTTTTGTAATAATTGAGAGAAGTAAACAATTCAATAGGAATTGTGACTATTTATTATAATAATCAATCAATTATTACTTACATTAGAGACTCCAAATATATTAGTAAAACCAAATATATAGACACAAAATTCAATTTTGTCAAAAATATAATTAAAAAGAGGGAAGTGATACTGAAATATATGTTTACGTATTTGATGATTACTAGTCATTTTACGAATCCAGTATCTAAAAACATGTTAAATTACTTGAATTGCATAGATCGTAACAGTATTTGTGACTGTAATTGTGATTGTAATCATAAACATAGTATATATGATGTAACGTTCACATTCATTGTCATTTGAATTTTAGTTGGTACCCAAAATTCTTGTGTCTACATTTGAGAGTATGTTGGGCAAGTTCTTGAAATTATCTCTCTTACATAAACAATCATCTCTAATGTTTGTGTAACATGTATAGATGAGTCAGTGTTAATTTATAGTGGATTAACATATAAACCATCTTAATAGAATACTAAAATGAGATTACCGGTTGCGTATACTACATATATGGCAGTCGAAATGGATTTCCCACAATCTATTGGACTTGTATAATAGCCATGTATGGGTTTTTCTTAATGTGATGAAATTTTAAGGAACTTGTAAGAAAGAAAACTCAAGTCAAGTGTTGTGTATATTTAAAATAAGATCTATATGATATATTATTTTTAGAAAAGAAGACATATAGTTCTAAATAGTAAGAAAAAGTGTCGTAATACATATTTCATATCACATGTGCTTATATAACTATATACGTAATGAGATGGTGTATTCCTCTTTATCTCATTGTGTAAGATCAAGATGTTTATACTCAATCTTAATTTATACCCTTAAAAATTTTATTTTCTCTTAAAATTTTATTTTAGTGTTACTATTTTACTATGCTACCAAAAATAATGGTTAATTTGGTTTGACAGTGTATGTTTAGGAAAACAATTAAGATAAAGTTGAAATATAGTAGTATGGAAGGAAGACTGTCTTTGACTAATATATTGTTTTGTATTCACAGGTCGGCCAATTATGTCTATGACTTAGTTTTTAGAGGCGTAATTGTAAATACATGAATAGATTTGAATCAAGTATGCTCTTACATTGTTTTGAGAAATGAGAGATACGTTGATTGTTTCTAATAAAAGAGGTTTAGGGTATAGCGAGATGTGATGTTCTTATTATCACATTGAAAGTGAGCTACTATATATTCTTAATCGGTGTATAACTCTAAAACTCTTGGCATTATCGTAGGTCACACGATCCACTTATTTGTATGAAATTGGTGTTTGATAGTAATAATCACATTGTATGCAAGTTTAGCTCTAATATGTGAGTAGGAGATGTTCGATAGTAATGATTAAGACACTTAGATTTGCCCCTTTAGCTCTCCAAAAAATACCTCCTCACGCATACTATTCCTTGTAGTGAACCCATTTGAGTTTATATCCTTTTTCCTATGTTTATAACCTCATAAATTGATACATGGCTTTTTTTTTAAAAAAAACTTAACCTTCTTTTTGGCCCTTATATCAAAGAAACATGTGATTAGAACATAAATTGGGTGGTTATTTGTAAAAGAGAAATATGGTAATCTTTATTTTGGGATTATTTTTAGAGATTGAATCATATGATTGGGGTTAGTTTATATGAAAAATGATAAAATGTATGTCATATCCTCATTCATCTTTGAACTTGTTATGGTTCAAAAAAAAGAGAGCAAAAAAAATTCCTAAAAATTGTGATCGAGGAATGAATGATTAAGGAATGAGATGGAATGAAAAAAAGGAAGGTGGATTACATTTAGGTTAAATTGATATTCCATAATATGGGGTATATTTGATAGTAGGAAATGGATTTTGTGTTTTTTGACATGTTTCTTTTGATATATGCATTATATATCACATTTACCCTCTTATGCTAATTTATCCCTAATCACGTTACAACCAAATAAAAATCTTTTGATTGATGCATGAAATTCATATGTTTGAGTGGTAAAGATGTGATATAAAAACAATCCTAAGATAATACCATTTCATTCTATTGATTTGAGTATCATATATATACCATTTCTCCAAATGAGTGCATTGAGTGAATTTCTTGTGAGAGTCATTGAATTTTGCATATTCTTGATTTTAAGGAAACTGTTTGGAATATTATAGTTATTTTAGTATTGAATGCCATGAAATATTGATTGTCTTGACTATAATTTTGGTTTGAACTCGTTATACATAAAGGTAGGAATTTGAGGAAATTTAGATACTTGATAAATATTTTTGATTTTGATTTTGATTGTGATTGGAATGCTTGAAGACAAATATTGGTTTAGGTGTGGGGGAGTTTGATGAGATTTGAATTAATGTTATTTTTGTGATCAATTTCATTATATTTTTAAATGAATACTATATTAATCGGATATTTTATAATAAATTGTTCAATTAAATTGTTGGAAAAGTCGATAAAGGAAATATAAAAAAGAATGAAGGAAAATTGCAACAACTTAAAAGTCAAAATTGCAAAGTGTTGAAGATGAAATTTTCTACAAGAACAAAGTCTTGAAGTGCTAATATTTAAAAAAATTTGCATTTTGGAAATTTACCTTATCTTCTCTTATACTATCCTAATTTTAGAAAATTTTTTCTCAAACTAGTTGGTATTTTTACCATTAGTAACTCTCTTTGAATTTTAGGAATTCTCATTTTTTGGGAACTTTATTTAGATTAGGTTATTCTCTCCATAAAAAGAGAGATTCTGAGGGCAACGAAAAAGGCAGCCAGTAGGGATGTGAAATATATATTCCAACAAAGGCTATTGGTTGCAGTGTGCTTCTTTTTTCCTTTTCAAGAATAAACATTTTTCTTCTTTTATTTTTATTTTTATTTTTTGGAATTCAAGAGATGATATTTTCCACCATAAGTGGTTAAGTTTTATTTTTTAATTCAATGTGGATTTTATTTCAATTGTTTTTATTGTGAGATTACGTGTTTCATTTAATTTTTTGCCCTTGAATTCAAGTGTCCGTTGATTTTGTATTTTACATAAAATATTGATATTAGTTAATATGATAATTTAATTCAATATTATTCTTTCTATTATTATCCATAAGTTCAGTGATCCATAATTATCATGAATAAATGGTATAAGTAGTAATTAAATTATTTATATTTATGAGTATTTAGTCAACATTCATATTTAATCTAAGAGAATTGATGGAACAAAATTTAATAATTGTGGTTATCCCAATTATTTTGGATTTTGGTTTAAATATTTTCACAAAACTTAATGTTATCATTATATTGATATGGAACGTTATCATGTCTAGGCGATTAATGATAAATATTGACTAAATACTATATTTGTTCAATTAATTTAGGAAAACACAAAATTTATTATAATTATTCTAATAAATTTAAGGTTAAAATTTGAATTGTAAGATAAATATTTTTAACTCGTGATCAGTGAAACAATTGAATGTGGTGAAGCCTTGAATAAGACTTTGGTAAATTGATTTTCCTTCAAATTTAATTTGTTTCTTATTTTTTTAGGTTGTTAATTTTAGTTTATGAATTTAATTGATAAACCCTCTTTTTTTTTTTTGTCATTTAACTAAGAAATTAAATCAATTTAGTTTCCTTGGAATTCAACCTAATACCACTATTGCTATAAAATTGTTCTCATTTAGGAATCAATATTAATTTTAAGGGTTTTGACAACCAGTCAAAATTTTAGCGTCGTTATTAGGGAATTATATTAATTTCTTAGTTTGTATTTTTCCCTTGTATTATTGATTTTTGAAAAGAAAGAAAGATGGAAATCAACAAGAGAACTTTGAAAGAGCTAATTACACCAGATCTGAATTAACAACCTTTGTGCATAAAGTACACCACTCAAATATAGTTTAATTCACTTACGTCCTGTTTTTCGTGATCTTTTGATTAAGGAACAAATAAAATTAAAGGATTTTCCTTTTTCTACTTGAGCGTAAAGCCCTAAAGTGTGACCGAGGAACAAATAAAATTAAGAGTTTTTCTTTTTCTTTAAGGATAAGGCAAAATTTTGGTTGTACTAACTATCCACTGTTTCGATAAATACATGGAATGAAAAGCAGAGACTATTTTTGGAGAATTTTTTTTTACATCTAGAGCTGCCAACATCAGAAAAAAAATGTGGGATCAGGCAAATTAGTAGTGAGACATTGTATAAATATTGAGAGATGTTCAAACAACTTTGTGCTAGTTATCCACATCATCAAATTCTGGATCAACTCATGATTTAGTATTTCTACGAAGGGATTTTACCCATGGACAGAAGTATGGTAAATTCAGCCAGTGGAGGAACTTTAGTCAACAAAACTCCTAAAGCAACCAGGTTGTTGATCTCAATTATGGCAAAAAAATTTTCAACAATTTGGAATGAGAATGGATGGATCCATTAAATGGGTTAATGAGGTAAACCATTAGACTTTTGAATATTAAATTTCTAAACTAATTGTTTTGGTTTGTCAGTTGGTTACAGGGCAATTGTAGGTAGCTAAAGTTTGTGTTATATGCTTAACTCCTGGGTATCCTACGAATATGTGTCCAATATTGCAAGAAGACCATATTCAACAAATAAATTTCGTAGGAGGACTTCTACTCAATCTCAATTAAGTATGATCTTTACTCTAACCATTACAATTTTGGATGGAGGGATCATCAAAATTTGAGTTATGAAATTCAAAGAGAACATCCAAGATATTCATTCTAACCTCTTAATAGAACAGCACCACAGCCGCCACCTGCACAGTCATCAAATTCATGTATATCTTTAGAAGATATAGTGAAAGCTCTATGACTAACAATCAACAATTTCAACAAGATACAAGGACGAGTATACAGAATTTGAGAAATCAGATTACCCGACTAGCGACCTCGGTTAGCAAGTTGGAGGCACAAAATTTTAGAAAATTGCCCTCACAAACGGTGGTAAATCCCAAAAGAAGGTCTGCGCAATAATATTGAAAAGTAGGAAGGAATTTCACTCGAGCTCTGCTCCATCTAAAAAAGTAGATGAAATGAAGGATGTGGAGAAGAAAGATGAAATTACTCATGAGAATCCAATCAAGGTAATATCTAACCCCTTTAACTAACACTAATATTGCAATTGAGTCACATTTTCCTAGTAAATTGGAGAAATCTAAAAAGGAAGAGTGTGAAAAGGAAGTTTTGGAGACATTTAAGAAAGTAAAAATAAATGTAGCATTGTTATATGCTATCAAGCAATTACAAAAATATACTAAGTTAATGAAAGAATTATGTACAATTAAAAAGGAAGTTGAGAGGTGATGAGAAAATAAAGATGGGAGAAAATATGTTTGCTATCATCAAAAGAACTCTACTTGAAAAATGTGTAGATCCGGATATGTTTATTTTATCTTGTGTTATTGTACAATAAAATTTGAATGTACCATACTAGACTTAGGACTATCCATCAATATCATGCCATACTTATGATATTTCTAGCAAAATTTTACATCTTGAAAATGGAATAAAACACTTTCACAAATTCAATTCTACTTTTATTAGGAAGACCATTCATGAGAATAGACAAGACAAAAATATATGTGGATGAGGGTATTCTATCCATCGAATTCGATGGTGAGATTGTTAAATTTAATATTTTTTATATTATGAAGTACCCAAATGTGTGTCATTTAATTTGTTTTACTGACATTGTTGATTCAATTGTGTAGGAATTTTGTAAAGAATAATGTAATATTAATTTTGAATTAAATGCACAATTAGATATTAAGAAGGAGTTATATAAGACTCCCAGATTACAGTTGAACCCTTCTTGAAGAGAAACAAATGGAGAATGTTGAGCATAACAACGTTAAACAATTGTGTTTGTTCATAGACAATCCAATATTTTTCTTTAGTTTGATTAGTTTGATATTTGATTTTTTTTAATTCAATTTAGGGGTATTTGATTGGTATTATTAGTTTTTTTTTTTTTTAATTTTTGTAGGTGTACAAAGATGGAAGATAGAAAAGATGCATCTAACCAAAGTTCAAGTCATATAATAGTGAATTCCAAGGTTTGGCAAAAGCACTCACAGAAATAGGACATGATCATGTGGCTGCTCAAAGAAAAATTTTCATAGTTGATAGAAGCACTCAAAGGAATAGGATGTGATCACGTGACTGTCACCATAAGGGAGTTATCTCTCTTCTCTCTCTTTTTATTACCCTACTTTTATATGTTGAGTATAGTTGAATTAGAATGATTTTATAAGACTTGCTACTGGTTTTAGATTTTGTGCTACTTTTTTTTTAAATATTTGTTGTTTCGAGTTATGTGATGGGTTCCTTTTCTTTTTTACCCTTTGTATACATTGGGGACAATGTATATTTTAAGTATTAGGGAGTTGAGAACATTGGTTACTATTTATAAAAAAAATAGGTTTTGCCCTCAAATTAACGAGATGTACTCAAGTTTTATTATTCATTGTATATGTTTGATTTGGACCAAATTGCATTATAAATAATTGATATTACTAGTCATTATGGTACATGATTAATTATTCATCTTTTAATGGTTATCTTTTAATGGTTGCATTGAGGGATATAATGGCATGATTCGACACAAAACCACCAAAGTGTGGATTGAGCCTTTTAGAGTAATGCATCTTTTATGTTCTCTTTTTTTAATGAGTGTATGTCACCATTGGAGTGATCATTTTAGAACTCATTTTGTTATGACGTCGAGAACACAATTTTGATTTTCATGTATTAAAATGATTAAGACACCTAAATTTACCCCTTTAGCATTCAAAAAATATCTTCCCATGCATACTATTCCCCCTAGTGAACCTATACAATTTTTCTTTGTTTATAACCTCATAAATTGATACATGGCTTTCTTTTAACATTTAACCTTCTATTTGACCCTTATATCAAAGAAATATGTGATTAGAACATGAATTTGGTGGTTATTTGTAAAAGAGAAATAAAGTAATCTTTATTTTGGGATTGTCTTTAGGGATTTGGTACACGATTTTGATGCCACGAATTCGGACAAATATACCCTAGTCTAATATTGTGTATAGTGCGAAATAAGTCACTCCATTAGAATATATTGTACTATCAAATATGAATAAATATAATCTAAGTTGGATAAATTAAATTAGAAATGTGAAATTATTAGAAATTTCTAAAAACAAGATTTAATATACGAAATCCTAATATGATGAAAAGTTTAGAATATCAATTACATCTATTTTTAATTTTTTACATGGTTGAATTTTTTCATTCCTTAATTTCATTGGCTAATGAATTATTATTGATGATAACAAATTTTTCTAAATTATATTCATTCAATCGTCATGTATTGAATCCCTGATTCGGCTAACCAAAACCCAATGGTGATGTAGTTTTGACCGGACCAAATTACATTATATTTTAAGGATAATCTGTAATTTAGGGTTTCTCATAAAATCCCACATATGAAATTAATCCAATGGTTATACTCATAATCTCATATAGATTTTATTGTTTAGACTAATATCTTGCAATTATATTGATTATATATACATTCAATTTCAAATCATGCAAAACGGAAGTTTAAACATTTTGAAATATTAAGTTCAATAATAAAATTTCATTAAACAATAATTATGCCAATAAAACTCAAGGGAAAAAATTGAATCAAGCCATGAAATTAACTAAAATATAGAATCTATCAAGTTCTAGGATCAAGAAATTTAACTAGACATTAAAACAAAAAACAAAAATAAAATATAAGTCATTACAACCCTTTTGCATATAACGAAAGAAGTTGAAGTCATTCTCAATAATAGGTGGTGGTTGTTAGGATTGCAAGTGGTGGAGGAATAAGAGAAAATAGAGAAGGAGGCGTGAATAATGAGTGATACCTGCGGCTACCCTATTAATGCTATATATATAGGAAACTACAACCCTAAAAAATTTGGAAACTTGATGCTTGACTTTGAATTGGAACCCCACTATTGTTGGAATGATAAGGACCTTTGCTACCTCATAAATTTGGAAACTTTCTTGTTATCTTGATTCTAGAATAAATTCTGAAATAATCAGCAAAATTTGGAAATTTCCTTGTTATCATTGTAGTGATTTCGACTCAATTTTTTGACATACTCCTGTATGAATCAGTCTCTGAGGTCTTCACAAGATTTGTAGGGCTTGAAGTTTTCTTTCCAAGGCCACAACAATCACCTCAATAGGACGTCATAGCAAAAAATTATACCAAAAATACTGAATACTATTTGTCCAATCTAAAAATAGAAAGTATACTCCATGTTTTCTAATTTATTAATCACGAAATAAATTAGTGTAAAATTATAAAATATGGTTTAAAACAGTCCTAAAGTTCATAAATAAATACTAAAAAAATATAATTCAAATATATAAAAATATTGTTATCAGATTGAATCAGACGATTGGGGTTGGTTTATGTGATAAAATGGTGAAATGTACATCATATCCTCACTCATCCTTGAGTTTGTTTTAGTTCAAAAAAAGAGAGAAAAAAAAAAGAAAAAAAGAGAAAAAAGCTAAAAAAAAAATATCGAAAATTGTGATCAAGTAATAAAAAAGAAATTGTGATTGAGGAATAAGATGGAATGAAAAAAAAAAGAAGAATTACTTTTAAGTTGGATTGATATTCCATATTATGGGGTATGTTTGATAATATGAGTTTGTTTTAGTTCAAAAAAAGAGAGAAAAAAAAAGAAAAAAAGAGAAAAAAGCTAAAAAAAAATATCGAAAATTGTGATCAAGTAATAAAAAAGAAATTGTGATTGAGGAATAAGATGGAATGAAAAAAAAAAAAGAAGAATTACTTTTAAGTTGGATTGATATTCCATATTATGGGGTATGTTTGATAATAGGAAATGGATTTATGTTTCTTGGTATGCTTCTTTTGATATATATATTACAAACCATATTTACCCTCTTATTCTATTTTGTCTTTAATCACGTTACAACCAAGTAAAAGATTTTTTATTGATATAAGAAATTCACGTGTTTGAGTGATAAAGATATGATATATTAGCAAATCTTTGGTAATACTATTTTATTATGTTGATTTGAGCGTCATATATATACTCTTTCTCCAATTGAGTGCATTTAGTGAATTTCTTGTAAGGATGGTTGAATTTTGCATATTATTGATTTTAAGGAAACCCTTTGGGATATTATAGTTATTCTAGCATTGAATACCATGAAATATTAATTGTCTTGACCACAATTTTGATTTGAACTCATTATACACAATGGTAGGAATTTAAAAAGTTTACTTAGAAATATTTTTGATTTTATTTTTGATTGTGATTGGAATATGGACAAGCATTGGTTTAGGTGTGAGAGAGTTTGATGGGATTTAAATTAGTACTATTTTTGTAATCAATTTCATTATATTTTTAAATAAATATTGTACTAGTCGGATATTTTATAATAAATTGATCAATTAACTTGTTGGAAGAGTTGATAAAGAAAATATAAAAAAAAAAATTGAGAAAAATTGCAACAAATTGAAAGGTAAAATTGAGAAGTATTGAAAATAGAATTTTCTACAAGAAGAAAGTTCTGAAGTGCTGATATTTGAAAATTTTCATATATTGGGAATTTATCTTATTATCTCTTATATTACCCTAATTTTAGAATTTTCTTTCTCCAGTTAGTTGGTATTTTTACCATTAGTAATTTTCTTTGAATTTTAGGAATCCTTATTTTTTTGAGAACTTTATTTAGACTAGATTATTCTCTCTATAAAAAGAGAGATTCTTAGGGCAAACAAAAGGACAGTTAGTAGGAACATGAAATATATATTCCAAGAATGGCTGCCGGCTGCGGTGTGTTTCTTTTCTTCTTTTCAAAAATAAACATTTTTCTTCTTTTAGTTTTTTTTTTTTTTTGGAATTCAAGAGATTATATTTACTACCATGAGTGGTTAAGTTTTATTTTCTGATTTAAGGAGATTTTATTTCGATTATTTTCACTGTGAGATTATGCATTTCATTTAATTTCTTGCCCTTTAATTCAAGTATTTATTGATTTTTGTTTTAATTTTATATAAAATATTGATATCAGTTAATATGACAATTTAATTCAATATTATTCTTTCTATTACTATTTCATGAGTTTAATAATTCGTAATTGTCATGAATAAATGGTACAAATAGTAATTATGTTATTTATCTTTATGAATTTTTAACCAATATTCATATTTAATATAAGAGAATCGATAGAACAAAATTTAATAATTATAGCTACCCAGTTATTTTGGATTTTGATTTAACTATTTTCACAAAACTTAATACTATCATTACATTAATATGAAACGATATCATATTCAGTCGATTAATGATAAATTTTGATTGGATGTTGAATTTGATCAATTAATTTAGAAAAATATAAAATTTATTATGGTTATCCTAATAAATCTAAAATTAGATACTTGAATTGCCAGATAAATATTTTTAATTTGTGATCAATAAAACAATTGAATGTGGTGAACTCTTGGATCAGAGTTTAGTAGATAGATTTTTCTTCAAATTTTGTTATTTTGCATTGTCAATTTATTTTTTATTTGTTAATTTTAATTTAGGAATGCAATTGATAAACCTCTTTTTTTATTTTTGATATTTAACTAAAATTAAATCAATTTAGTTCTTCTGTAAAAAATTGCATATTAATTTTGAGCCTGTCATGTTCCTTCGTCTTAACGTTCCTTATCTTAATTTGTAGTAAAAGTCTCTATTAACGTAGAATTTTACCCTGTTATAGTATTCCATATTTTATTTTGCCTTAAAGGTGTCTCTCAGGTATGTCAATCACTGTCTATTTCTCTCATCTCACTCCTCTTGTCTACTTGCCTTCATTGTTGGGCGGCATATGACAGTGACGTGACGATCACAAGCAGGTTGACAATCTCAATGGTGAATCGAAACCGCTCAACAAGAAGTAAGGATGTTGGCGAGTAGAAGGCTAAGTTTTGGTTGTAGTTGATACTCTTGGAATTCATATGAGTGGTGAGTATTCGCCGTCATTTATGGCTTCCCACGCCAACCAATCTTTGGACACCTATTTTTCCCCCGGTATCAGTAGAAAGACACATCTGTAGATGGTTAAATTCCCTCCTTTTTGGGTCATTTGTTGCCGGAGAAAAAAACCACAAAAAACAACTTTTACATGAGAATATTTGTACCACTTGGCAACAATTATTTAGTGTAAACATGTTATATATTTTTCTTAATTAAAGTGTTGAATATCATAGCTCACCTAGGAGATGGAGATTGACCCAATACCAACGAGGAGACATTATACACTTCATGCCCCTCCCGAATCTTTTCGTCCTCCTGTCACAAATTAGATAGATGCCCATTTTGATTCTGCGTCAAATGTCACAAATTTTTTAAGCATGTGATAGAACGGATGGGATTTTAATTTCTCTTAGAGGTTTATGAAATGAAATTTAAATGTTTTAGTGGGTAAAAATGACGGTAGGGAATAATATCTATTTGAAAAACCACGAAAAGGTAAAAAAAAAAGTCATAAAAGGCTGAGGGAATACGGATATAACTGCCACGTTGGACAACCATGTCGACCTTGTGAGTCTTTTCTTTTTGACAACCACAACGATGACTTTTGAAATGCAAAAACAATGACGCAATCCATTTATTAATTTTTTTGAGTTAATTACTTGTTAAGTCGTTAAACTTTACCCCGAATTCATAAATTCATCCCTGAACTTCAAAACGCTACGGATGAACACCTAGACTTCAAAAATCGTTACTTATTGTCTCTCCGTTAGTAACGGTGCCAACCTGTCCGTTAACCACTGAGCTAGGCGAACGTCGGAGATGATCTAGATGTCACGTGTTTCGGTTTTGTTGGCGTGTCTGATGACATGTCGGTAAGCAACTGTCCTTATGATGCCACGTCAAATAATATACTGACATGGCATGACACGTCATCAGGGTTGCTTACGTTTTTGAAGGGATGAGAATCGACAGGTTAAATCTAAATAAAGTAAAAACAAAAGGAAGAGAGAACGACAGAACATTTCATAAGCGGAGAAAAGTGAAGGTAACTTGTCGAATAGGGTTAGTAAAGATTAAGGATTTTTTACTGCATTCGAAGGAAACAATAGTTGATTTTGAGTGTCGACAGGGGTCCATGTTTGGTTTTTGCTTTACTATCCTTTTAAAAATTAAGGCTTGTGGTCTTAATTCTTGGTTCGCGATCGTGATTGTGGTTATTTCCTAAAGGTGGGGTCTGTATAAGGTATGAAATCTAACCGTACAATTTCTATTGATGTAATTTGAAGTGTTTAAAATTAGAGTTTCAAAAAAATTAGGGTTTTCAAAAAAACTAGGATTTCCAAAAAGTTGTTTCTTGAAACTTGTTAATAAAATGTAATTAAGTCTGTATTATTAGGGTTCATTAAATATTAGGGGTTTCAAGTTTTAAAAATTAGGGTTTCTTTATTATTGTTAATAAAATATTATTTAATTTGTAATTTTTGTTTATATTATTATAAACTCTATATTATACTTTGTTAATATTTTGTGGTTGAATAAATATTGAGATTGTTTATATTGTTATAAACTCTGTATTATACTTTCTTAATATTCTATTAATAACTTGTATTATGCTGTGATTGAATAAATGTATGCTGAGATTGTTGAAATTGTTTAAATGCTGTATGAATAGTGTCTTAACGTTTTTCATAATTTTTTGTTCCTCAGATATGGATTCAACCAAATTCACAGTTGCAGTCCATCAAGGTGATAAATTGGTTGGAACAATTAGCTACGAAGGTGGTGATATAACATATATTGATAATTGTGATAGGGATAAAATGTCAATATTTGAATTAGGGCACATGATAGGAGAGTTAGATTATAAAAATTATGTAAGGTCATGGATATGCTTGCCTGGAGATGGTTTCAGCACAATCTTAACTGATTATGCATTGTTTTGTTATTTGGATGAAAGCAAAAAAGATGAGGAAGTTTATTTTTATATGGAACATGGTGTTGATGATATTTGTGTATTAGAAAATGAGGCTGATTTATTTAATGAAAGTGATGAAGACAATGGGGGAAATGAGGTTTTTAGTTTTGAGAATTTGATGATTAGTGATTCTGAACAAAATAATGATGAGATCTCAAGAGAAGAAGAAGAGGAGGAGTCAATATGCAGTGATAATCGTATAGAAGGTGAAGATCCCAATGCAAGTGATAAAGAAGGCCTTGTACAACCACAAGAAGAGGAAAACTTATGACGGGTTCATTTCTTTGGTTGGGAGGAGGCAGATGAGGATTCGAACTTAGAATAAAAAATGAGAGAGGCTGGGAGTGTTGATGAAGGGGATGAATGTGGAGAAAAACGTAGATATGAAGAGTTCAAGAGAGATTATAACTCTGAATTTATTGAATTCAAGTAAAGCCAGATTTATGAAAGTCTAAAAATTTTTAAAGAATTAGTGATAGATTATGCTGTGGAAGAAATATAAGATTTGTTAAAAATGACAAGAATAGAGAGTTAGATGTATTGAGGGTTGTGATTGGTTAGTGTATGCAAAAAAAGTTCGAGATCATGAGAAGACAACAGTTGTGGTGATATGTAAGTCTAAACATAGCTGTGCTAGAAGTTGGAATAATAAACATGCATCAGCTAAGTGGCTTGTAGGGAAATGAGTCAAGAGTGTGCAAAGTGATCCTAACATAAAAGTGTGTAGTTTTCAACAAAAGATTAAAGAGAAATTTATGGTTAATTGTGGGAGAAAGAAGGCTTGGAGGGCAAAAGTTATGGCTAGCCCAAAGGCAGGTTAAAGAGCAATTTTTTTTGTTAAGACCATATTTTGAAGAGATTTTGAGAACAAACATGGGTAGTACTTGTAAAATAGAGAGTTATCTACCTTGTGGTGATGAGCATCCCTTATCCATCAAATATCCTCTAACTCCAATTTTTAAAAGATTATACATTTGTTTGGAGGCTTGTAATATGGGGTTTTTGGTAGCTTTTAGGTCATTTATTAGATTGGATGGATATTTTCTAAAATCTAGTTATGGAGGTCAGTTCCTGGTTGCGGTTGAAAAAAACCCAAATGATAGAATTTTTCCACTAGCTTTTGCAATTGTTGAGTTGGAGGAGATAGATTCTTGGATGTGGTTTCTACAGCACTTACTTGGAGACATTGGAGATGATAGGAAATTGACTTTCATGTCTGACCAGCAAAAGTTATAACACTGGACAATTCTCCATTCACTTTCTATGTTATTTCAACTTTGTCTCTACATTCTTCAACTTTGTGAACATGTTTCTTTGCAAGAACTAATTAATGCTATTTCAACCTTGTCTCCACATTCTGAATATAGAATCTATGTCTGACATCTGTATAATAATCTTCACAAGAAGTTCAAAGATTTGGAGTTGAAGAACATGTTCTATGCTGCTGCCAGGGCCACATATGAGGCTGAGTTCATTCAAGTGATGAGAGAGATTCAGATCTCAGATGTTGCTGCCTATGCTTGGCTCATGGAGAAGCCTACTCATACATGGACACGATCTGCATTTTCTGGTTACAATAAGTATGATTTGCTCGTTAACAATATTTGTGAATCATTCAATGCTAAGATTTTAGAGGCAAGAGACATGCCTATTATTAGCTTGTTAGAGGTAGTTAGGTGTAGGTTGATATCAAAATTTTCTGAAAATAGGACCAAAATATCATCTTTCCATGGTGATATTTGTCCTATCATTCAAAGCAAACTTGAAAAACAGAAGAAACTGAGTAGACATTGGTTTCCAATCTTAGCAGGTGGTTGGATATATGAGGTGACATCATTTTTCAAAAAATTTATTATTGATTTAAATAATAGGACCTGCACCTGTAGGAGTTGGGAATTATGTGGTATTTCTTGTGGCCTGCAATTAGTTGCATATTTCTTTATAGAGAAAAACCAGAGAGATATATATCTAATTGTTATACTCCAGCTTATTATGCGGAGTGCTATGCATCTATTATTTATCTTTGTAATGGACCAAATGTATGAGACAAATGTCAACTCCCAACCTTATTGCCTCCTAACTATAAAAGAAAAGCTAGAAGACCATAAAAAAAGGAGAAAGAAGCCCACTGATGTCCCATCTAGAAATCCCTATACACTTTCTAGAGTTAGAACCATCATCAAGTATACTATTTGCAAGCAAACAGGACACAACAAGAGGTCATGCGGCTCAAATGCCAACCAAGTAAATGATTAGTTCCATGAATCCATACTATGCTTGTAGTTCTAAATGGATGAACAACTAATCCACTGACATTCCATACAGGGCCAGTCATGTGGTGTATCACAATGGTCACAGCTACCATCTTTCCAATAGTTCAGAAGCCAACCTCCATCACAAGGGTCACAAGCACCAGCACTTTCTTCCCACCACTTCAGAAGGCAACCTCCATCACAAGGGTCACAGGTAACTGCACCTTCTTCCTAACCCTTGAGAAGCCAACCTCCATCACAACCGTCACAGGAGCCTTCTTCCCAGCACTTTAGAAGCCAACCGCTTCATAAGCATCCCAACAACCTTACTCCCAATAGTTCAGAAGGCAATGTTGTAAACTTTTAATGTTTTAAACAATTTCTAATATTTTTGCAAGACTTGTATTGTAAAAGTTGTAATCAGATTCTACTATTAATGTTTTGAATAATTTTTTATGCTTTAATGTTCAGAACTCTGTTTAGAAACTTGATAATATTATAATACTCAGAATTGTAAACTTATGAAGTGCAGTTTTTTTAACTCAGAATGTGATGTTTCTTCTTGTATTTCTGACCAAAGATACATATATTTTCTTCTTAATTCAGAATGCAAACTCAGAATGCAGTCATGTTGTTCATGCATTTCTGACCAAAAATACTTAATATTACATTATTCATAAACCACCGCCATTACATTACATTAGTGTTATAAGATTCCAAAAAAAAACCTCCTACATTACATTAGTGTTTACAGCAACCAAATTCCTTACCTATCCAGTTTTATACAAAATACCAAAAAACAGCACTCCCATTGACAATATTTCACCTATGCGTATGAAATTTTTTCAACTATGTTTAACTTTCTCCTCCATCTCCTGCAACCTCCAAATATCCTCCTTCATTAACAAATTCATTTCCTCAATCTCTTCAACACAGCGCAACAAATGATTGTTTTCTTCCTTCAGCCTGTCGATGGTGTTTCGTGCATTCTACATTCTTAAACTCCAATCAGCTACTATAGAGTTCCGTACAATTTTCAACTCATCATTTTTTTTTCAGCCCATGAATGACTTCAACTGCTTGAGGGCAGAATGGTGGATCATGCCATTCAAAAAAATTACAAGCGTTACCTTCCTACAAAGGCATTAACATTCAGCACAATTAAGTTTAGGGCAAACACATTCCAAAAACTCCGTTTCAGCAAAATAAGTTTTCACATACCCAAAAATTAAGGCAACCATAGAACTTTCGTGATAGATTTCGTTCTGACCATGAAGTTACCAGAATAGCATTGAGATTACGTTTGCACTTCAAGGTACCTTCTACCGTACTTGATGATGACATTGTATGGCTGTTGCTTTGCTGAGAAACGTATTGATTGAAAACAGTGCCCAAAACCTAACCCTCTTTCGTAAGGATATTGCGAGAACCCAAACCCTAAATTCGTTTTCTCCTCGAACACTCAATCTTCCGAATCTTGCCCAAAAACCCTAACCCTCTTTCCTCTGGATGTTGGATGAATGTTCTCTGTCTCTCTCAAACTAATCCTTCGACTTGCGTTTGCCCTTTTAAACACTTCTTCGTTCTTTTTTTTTTCTTAAATAAACCAACTAACCTCTTTGCAGCCAACGCTATGGAGGGAAAAATGGTGCCAGAAAAAAAATTAATGTGGCAAGGAAAATAAGCATCCTTGATGACGTGTCATGCCACGTCAGCATAGTATATGACGTGACATCATAAGAATAGTTGCCTACTGATGTGTCATTAGACACGTCAGCAAAACCGAAATATGCGGCATTCAGATCATTTCCAACGTTCGCCCAACTCAGTAATTAACGGACAGGTTGGCGTCGTTACTAACGGAGGGATCAACAAATAACGATTTTTGAAGTTTAGGTCTTCATTTGTAGCGTTTTGAAATTCATGGACGAATTTGTGAATTCGGAGTAAAGTTTAAGGACTTAATAAGTAATTAACTCTATTTTTTTTTCTTTTAATTTACGCTGAAATGAAAGCATTAATTGAATCAGCATGTTGTCCCCACCTAAGGGCATGGCTATCAAAAAGTGTTCCCGGTTCAGATCAAGCTTCGACCATCCTAAAATGGGCTTTTCATTTCTTTTTCTTTTTTAAATCCAGGTTTAAGCATGGAGAGAGAGAGAGAGAGAGAGAGAGAGAGAGAGGCTCGTGCATGCGAAGCTCAAGGGTCTCTCAAAGAACGGTATAATGGATAAATTCCAATATCGTGTAATAAAAAAAATAAAAAAGCTCAAGGACGAGGGATGTGAATACATTGTCGAGCCCTTGATTATTTAAACACATATTTACTAAATGTTTTTCAATTACTTTATCCCTGATTAGCAAAAAAAAAAAAAAGAAGTTTCAGATTAATTTAATTATTTTTATTAACTGTAATCAATTTTCATTAAATTTTAATTTTTTTTATAATGAATATAAAGTTTATATCAATGAAATTTGAACTCAACTTTTCCAAATTACGCCACAAGTGAGAACTTTTAGGAAATTAGAGATGAACTAAAAAAAAAAAAGTATGGGTTTAAGATACCGTGCAATCAAAGGCACCATTAACTGACCTACCAAAAAGGAAAGCATAATAAGAAAAACAGAAAAATACGAGCTACTTCTATGCATCTTGAATGAGTAAATCTTTCTACTATACTTAATTAATTTTTGATAATATCTTGATCAATGGCAATAAGATAAATTCTTAAAAATATTTATCAATTTATTATATTTCCTAATCATTTGTGGCTTCTGAGAATGTCAAAGAAATTCTTGGCTTATAAGAAGGTAATAGTATAAGAAGTATAAATATTAACTATAAAAACAAAATATAATTTCTATTTATAATAATTTTAATGGTTAAAGTTGATTTTTATCCTTTTTTTTTTTTTGACGGATGGATCTTATCATTTTAGTTCAGCAAAATTTAATACAAAAGCTTTCCAAACACATCCATATTAAACAAATAACTAGACACATTGGAAGGGTAAAAAGTAATTTTCATAAAAAGGAAAGATAGAACAATGAGATGCATCAGGTGTGAAATGCAAATGCAACATAAGAAAGGGAAAACAGTTTGGTTTGGTGGTAAGAAAAAATATAATGGGGGTAGGATCGTAATCTGAATCAAATGGGAGAAAGGGAAAGGGACCAGAATCGGCAGTGAACATGTGGGCATGAGAAAAAGTGGGGGCTTTTCACATAGGGTTTCTTTGTGGGTCCCCACCCCCCTGCTTTGCACTTTATCCCCAAAAGTCCTTCCCCTTTTCTCTCTCTTCCATGCCCCCATGGCGGTGCATTTCCATTTCTCTGGTCTTCTGCTGTGTTAGTCCCCCAAGTCCCACCACCTCGATACTCTTTTCACCCACACCCAACACAAGAATTTCATCTCTATTTCCTCTCAGGAGGGAAAAGGCTTCCATCTCTGCACCTATAATTTTCCCCGTTATTTTCTCATCTCCCCACCCCGCCTGGTATCTCTCTTCTCTGATTCTTTTTTTTTTTTTTTAATTTTTTCTCCTTTTAAAATCGTGGAATATGATAACTTTCCTTTCTGGAGCTTCAGAGTTCAGTTGTTGTTATTGTTGTTATTATTATTATTATTATTATTATTATTATTATTATTGTTATTGTTATTATTCTTGTTATGGTAAACTGGGTGTTTGTTACTCTTGCTTCTGCTTTTGTTTTTGCGAATTGAAGATAAGTCGTACTTCGTTTCCTGGCCGATTCTTATTTTTTATTTATTTTTTCTTTGGGCGAGGTTTTTTCCTTTTGTCTGAGGGACGACACACAAGCACGTCTCCTTCTTTAATCGTTACACAGTTTCTAGGAGGATATGAGGACCTGGAAACACCTTAGGAGTATCACATAAGCACATTTACTTAGGATTGCGCTTGAGGTTGGGTCTGGTGCTTCTTTCTTTCTTTCTTTCTTTCTTTTTTTTTTTCTCAAATGGGAACTTACCAAGATTGCAAATTTCTTTGATCGATGGGACTGCGACAATATTATTGTCAATCCGATCTTCATATCAAAAGCTCTGACGGTGTGTTTTGGCATTATTTAGCTACTGTACAAGCTATTTCATTTCCTTTTTCTGAAACCCCAATTAAATTTTAAGGTTTTTTTTGGGGGCTTGGTTTGATTGCAATGAGTGTCTCCTGAATTTTTGGAGTACGTGTTTTCGAGGTTGTTTTCTTTATCTTTCTTGAATTTAATAATATACATGAAACTATTGGAGCTGGGGTTTGCTTTGGCTCATCAGTCGCCACCCAAACCCAATCCAGTTAAAGCAGGTTTCTTTGATCGTAATATTCCCCTTTTCCATTTAAATTATATCATCCAGCATCCGTATCATATGACAAGTTAACTTAACGTGTACTCTACCTTCTTCTCTTCTTAGTGAATGAATTTTATCAGTGGTAGCAATAGTTTTATATGCGTGGGTTGTTTGCATGTGTGAATGCATCATCCTGTGGACCTAGTTTTAATAGTCTTTCACAGCATTGCGTTGCAACTGATACTGGAATTCTAATTTGTATTCTGATTTGGGTTTTGCAGAGATTGAGTGTAGTGCTGCTATAGTAGTGCTTTCAACAAGTTTTCCTCCATCAATTGTGTTCTCTCTCTCTCTCTCTATCTGCACCACCTTCAATTGTCAGTGTCTGGTTGAAAGATGGGTCAATTGTGTGACTTCTGCGGGGAACAGCGATCGATTGTCTATTGCCGATCTGATGCTGCTTGCTTGTGTTTATCCTGTGACAGGAATGTTCATTCTGCAAATGCACTTTCTAGGCGACATTCAAGAACCCTTTTATGTGAAAGATGTAATTCTCAGCCTGCCATGGTTAGGTGTGTCGAAGAGAAGGTCTCCCTCTGTCAAAATTGTGACTGGATTGGGCATGGTGGCTCTACCTCTACTTTAGTTTCACCACACAAGAGGCAGCCTATAAATTGTTACTCTGGATGCCCTTCTGCAGCTGAGCTTTCTCGGATCTGGTCATTTGTATTAGAGTTGCCTTGCATGGACGATTCTAACTGTGAGCAAGAAATGGGTTTAATGAGCCTTACTGATAACAGTCTTGGTAACCCTTCCCTGCTTTCCATTGATAGTCCAACAGATCTGGCTGAAACTAGTAAATTGAATGAGTTGGATATTGCTGACAAGTCCAAAATGATGCTGGTGCCCCCACCTTTGCCTGGACCAAGCCCCATATCATCCTGCATTGATCATCTGATAGGATCTATGAGTACAGCTGACCCTAGGGTGAGATATTAATTAAAAATGTTACTCTGCAAGTTTTAGGTTTTAGATTTAGGTACCTGTTATGCACTCTCAAAGGCAATTTTCCAGCAATATGCAAATGCTAGGTTTACACGAGCTCTTTTCACTCGATTAATTTTCAACAACTTGTGTAATTAGGGATGGCCGTCCTATGAGCATGACCTTTCTCTCTCCATGTGTCTGTGTAGCTTTGAAATAGAGTACCATAATTAATTTCTGTGGTGATGCCTCATTTCTTGGTATGAGAAAATTTCACTTGCATAATGATTTGTTTTCCAGAGGACCTTTATTTTAGTTCCTCTCAGTTGCATCTAGTTTCTAGATGCTACTTTATGTTGTTTTTATGGTAAATGGGAATCTGAGTAGAATTGAGGGATTCAGTATCTGCGTCTGCTGTTGTTACTTATTAGGTTTAGTCTTTGACGATTTTGTTGAATATAAATTGCCTCTAACTTGTTTTGGTCACTGACTTTCTATTGGAGCAATATGCATATTAGCAGAACATGTTGTTTAGTGTGGGGATTTGATATTATATGGTTTAATTTTGATTTGGTATTCTAAAATTTTGAAGTAGAATCATGAAGATTTAAGGGTTTTAAGTTTTTGCATGGCAATATTAGAGTTAGGTATTGTATGCTACAGAGCATTGGGTTATTAAAAAATCTACAAACATAGAAGATGTGTGTGTTAAGGTGGATGAGAGGTTGTTACGGACCTAAGACAAGCCATGAGAGAAGTTGGGGTAAGACCTCGACGAGCAGCAGCAATGCAACAGCCCATAGGAGCCGTTGAGTCAGCTGCACAGGCCACAGCACATGCACATGACACTTAGGCAATGAGCTCCCTATTGCCAACACCATGCCACACGCGAACATATGAGTTCTAGAGGAATCAGGACACTTAGGAACCCTAAGGGACACAGAAGTGGAGTTGGGACCAGCTATGGCTCGTTGAGCCTATGCCAGCCCGAGCGCCAAGGTGTCCTACTCAGACACGGCTTCTTCAGGAGCCCCGTGCAGTCATAATGTGATTGGAGATTTGACTCGAGCATTTGAGAAGAATGGAAAAAAGGCTCTAGGAAATCAGAGGACGCGAAGAGACGACAAGGATTGTTTGATGAACCAGAATCTCGTCAGTGGACCCAATGCCAATGCCGAGCAATCCGATCAGTTGCTGGGCAGATGTGTGCAGAAGTATTCTGAAACAGTAGAGGGCTCAAAGGATGAGAGAAATGCTGTAAATACGCCGGAGGAAAGCCTGGGCAAGAAGAAAAATCGATCGAGCACTCAAAACATGAATAAAAACCCTAGTTTGCATGAGCATTCGGCCAAGGAGACGGGTTGTTCGACCATGGAGCTGAACAAGTCCTAGAGCAACTAGGGAACTCTAGAAATCCTAGAGAAGCCGTGGCCAAGAAGGGGAGTCCAAGTCCTCAAGAGCTAAAGAGTTCTATGTCTATGCAAATTCTTGGAAACCCTAGCAAGCTAGTTTTTGATCCAAGTAAGGAATCCTTGAGCAATCTGGACTCTTAGGAATTCATCTCAGATGAGAGTTCTAGAGCAAGGGGATGCTCCATTCAAGCTAGAAGTCCAAGAGGAATACATGTCCTTGTAGTGAGGAAGACTAATAGATTAGGAAATTCATCTTATCTTATCTTATTTCGAATAGAGTTTGACATTAGTAGGAAGTTAATTTGGTTGTTCGTTTTGGTCATTAGGATTCTAATTAGAGTAGTACTTTTGAGGTATGATTAAGCCTATAAATATCTCATAGAGGCCGAGTTATGAATATGTAGTATTTGGTTATTCACATTGATTAATAAAGTTAGTTCTTCCTTTTAAGTGAGAGCTTTCTTAGGAGCATAGAGGAGAGAGAAACCCTTCTTTGTGTTATACCACATCTCAAGAGATCCTTGCAGTGCACAAAGGTGAGGATCACAATCAAACCTTGTGTGAGAGAGTGATCCACAACTATCTCTAACCCTAATCTTAATCCATTTGACCAAGCCACCCTTTCATGTGACAAAATTGCAACTAGAGAGTTTTTGCACTCCATAACCTTCCAATCTACAAATCCTACTGCCCATTGCCCCAATAGAGGTTCAACATGAAAAAATAGAACTGGAAAGTAGAACTTTAGACTAAACTGAAGAGTAGCCCCAATCATAGATAAGAGAAAATAGATTAACATGGTGTATGCATGTTCAAAGAGGACCACCTAATGGAGGTACACCAAGAAACAGAGGAAGACGTAAGTTAGCTCTAGGGGATATGGTTAAACATGATATGCTAGTTGTTGACTTGCGTTTTATAGAGCTAAAGGGAAAAAAATGGATTTATTTGGCCAATCCAACTAAATTAGAATAAAAAGTTAAATGAGTTGAGTTCAGTTGAGTCATAGACATTTTAATGTAATAGAACTTAACCTTGAATCTATGTTTTCTTGAATTTCACTCTGCCTTTCTGACTTTCTATTGTAAGTTTCTCTATTGTTGTCCTTCACTTTGCTTCCTTTTTGACTTTTTTATGCATCTTCCTGTTCTTGTGCACTACATACCTGGTTAGTTTCGCTTTCAATTCCCGACAAAGGTTTTGGTGGTTCCCTATAGCTTGAACCACTACAGTTTGTCATGGAAGTTGAGATCTATTATAGTAAAAATGTTTTGAGCGGCTGTGCTGAACTTTTGACACTAGATGCATGTATGTTTTGTATGATACACTTAACAAATCATTCATTGACACTTGGTGGGACCCATGGAAAAGAATACCGTTTCCCACTTGTTTCTATAAGGGTTTGTAACTGTTTTAGAAATCAGAATTTGGTTGCTTACTGATATGGTTCTTTGGTGTTTCAAAGTCTTGTCCTTCTAACACTATTTATAGTCATGAAAGACTCATATATTTCTTCCTCAACAAGACAAAATAGGATTAGATGTTATAGGCTTTGCGAAAATGGGAAAAATTATATCCTCTGGATTGTAGTACGGAAATTTCAAATGAACCAAATGGAAGAAGATTAGCTGGGTGGAAGAGAGGTTCTCTCTCTAAAGGGGCAAGCCTTAAGGTTATAGAAACCACTTTCTCCAGTCTGTTATGTGTACTTCATGTCCCTTTTTTAATCCCGGCCTTCATTGCTAGACAAATTGCAAACATTTGGGGGAAATTCTTGTGGGGGTGTAAGAGGATGCAGGGCCAAATTTAGAGGGTGTTTGAGATTGCTTATAAGCCGATCAAACTAGCTTAGAAGTCAAAATTAAAATTATAACTGTTTGGTAATTAAAATTTGTAAAAATGCTTATAAGCTCAAAAATTGCTTATAAGCAAAAAAAAAAAAAAAAAAAAGCCGCTCGCATCAGCTTTTTCATTTTGGTGCTTTTAAGCACAACTAAAATAAGCTACTTTGACCAACAAAAGTACATTTTTATCCTTTTGTGTTTAACAAAAATTACAACTATACAATATCTTATGCCCACTATGGTCTTTTCTTTATTTTATATAGTTTATAAACACTCATTTTACCAAATAGTTAACTACTTTTGAATAACATTTATCCAAACAGATAAAAACTTATTTTTTAAAAAAGTTAAAATGAGGCTATAAGCTAAAAAGCTGCTTATAAGCACTAATTCTTATAAGCAACATTTTTTATGTAATCCCAAACGGCCTCTTAGTTTGGTCAAATGGGAGGTGGTTAATCTCTTGCTTAATATTGGGGATCTTCGTCTTAGAACTCTGGTCGAGTTTAACAAAGCTCTCTTTGGAAACGGCTTTGGAGGTTTATAGTTGATGCCAACAACATATAGAGAAGCAATATGGTGAGTAGATGGTGAGACCTTCTCCCATCTTGTGTGTGTTTTATAGTGTGGATGAGTTGAAGATTTCCTTTTGGTATGGTAGATGGTGTGAATCAGATTCCTTGAGGAGCCTATTTACCTCTTTGATGTTGCTGCGAAGAAGGAATCGATGGTTGCATGTTATGTGGAAGGTGGGATTGGCAGGAAGGTAACAGAAGGAGAGATGGTATCCCTCAATATATGTTTAAGATTTGATTTGATTTTTAAATAAGGAGGAGAAGGAGATTGGTGGGGACCTGAGAGCCTCCAATCACCTCCTACTCTTAAAAAGATTTCCCCCTCCCTTTGGACAGGAGAATTTAAATTTTCATATTTCGAAAATATACCAAATGCACCTTCCCTTATCCTTAAATAATTGAACATCCAAACAAGATGAAGGAATGTCCTTTCCATTCCCATACTAGCCCTTCTTCCTGCCTCCTCAAAGCTTTTAAATAATATATAAGTGTTTCTCCACTAGTGTGGGGGTTAAGATGAGTGGAATTTGATTTTTCATTGGGGCAGCTTGGAAATCGAAGAGCTTCCATTTGGTTTGTGTTTGTTTGTTTGTTTGTTTTTGTTTTTTATTCTGTTTTTGTTTTTGTTTTTGTTTTGTTTTGTTTTGTTTTTCCTAATCTCATAGAGAAGTTCTATCCATTGCATGGAAGACAATTCAGTGTGGGAGGTGCTTCTCATATTTTCTATAATACTGGCAGTCATTATGAGCTGTCATGTGCGGCACAAAGTGTGGGGAGGAGAGGGTACACTCCTTAGAAGTCTATTTGGAAGTTGTTGGCTTCTCTGAGAAATATGTTATTTCCTTGTGAGGCGACCTACAGAAGAATTTTGATGCAAGACAACCTTCAAAGGAATGCATGGTTCTTATGAGTAGATGTGCCATGTGCAAGGTTGGGTTTGAGATTGTGGATCATTGTTGCTTTGTTTCTTGGACTTGGTGTGGGTGAAAACTGTTTTCCTTTCTTCTTATCAATTAGGTGATCTCAAGCTGGGTGGATGAGTAATCATGAGTGTTGAATGGTCTAGAATATTTCCAGCAAGGAAGAGGTGTATAGGGTGCACCCTCTAGTCATCATTTCGTAGTTTGGAGGGAAGCAATGGAAGGATTCTTGAGGGGATTGAGATACCTCTCTCTCTCTCTCTCTCTCTCTCTCTCGGGTAATGTTTTAAAGTGTCTAAGCTTTTGCTTGACCCTCAAGTCTTTTTCATCCTTTGTGGATGTTGTAGATTTGTAGTAGTTGATTGTGACCTCCTTGGTCCCCTCTGCTCATTTATGCTATCTTTTTCTCTTATCACCTCTGAGGTGGTTGCCCAAATGCACATGAGACATACTTCATTGTCTTGAGATCCTCGTTCCAGTTTAATGAATAGAAATTTGGTCTTGAAAGTATGCTCGAGACTTTTGTGTTATGGAGGGTTTTGTGGTTGCTTGGTATCTTGGTGGGGCTTTGGTGATGGGTTCATCCCAAGAGCAGTTGCTATGGCTCAAACCGGACGTTCCACTTATGTGCATGCTATTGTGCCTGTCTTGCATGGTGAAAGATTGTATAATTTTGTAATCTTAGTATTGTGGTTTAGTTTAATGGTTCATGATGTTGACTTTGCCTACTGTGAAGTTAAAGATCAAGTAAATTTATAAATTGTAGAATTGCTTATCCTTTTCCACAACATTCAGGTATGCTGCCTGGGAACCAAGGGTTTCGAAATTTGTGGTCATGATGATGTTTATCAGGACTTTAATATGGGTGATATGGTCCTGGACTTAGAAAATTATGATGAACTCTTTGGTGTAGCTCAAAACAATGAAGATCAGGATTTTGAGAATGTTGGAATTGATAGTTTGTTTCGATCAAAGGAGATGGCTGGCACTGATACAGACATACAGGGTGCACACATTACTGAGGTATTATTCTTAATTCTTTTTGAGTCGAGCATAATGTGCATTTTATCCTCCTCCAAGGACTTGTTTTACTTTGTTGTTTCAATTTCTTTTTGTGATTGATTTTATGATTGAAACTTGTTATTAATACTTGTGCCTATGTGGACAAATGCTGAGCATGTTTGTTGGTGAAGAAGTAGGTTACAAAAGTTTGTTAGTCATAAAATAAAAAATTTCTTCATTAATTATTTTATACCCATCTTATCCCTATAGATGCAATGATAAAAAATAGTAGCACAATTTTGGTTTGTGAAAACTTGATGTGTTTGATCCTCGTAACATAGGTTCTCTAACAGTAATACATGATCATCAGCATCATCAATACTAATACAATGCTTGGGTAAGTTGTGGTGCATAACTGTTCTTCCGAACTTCTTGTTCTTTTCCACACTGCATCTTTGCTTGTAGGTATTCCGTAGATAGTTTATAACATGTAATTACTATTAATTTACGTGGTAGAAATTCTGTAGCCATAGCTATGTAGTATCACATGCTTGGCATGTAGTCTGTGACGAGAGTATGGGGTTAGGGGCCTGCTTTTGAGTTCAAGTCTCCTGTCTTTGAGTTGCTCAGATTTGGATTTTCTTGTTCTAGTGCAGTTGGAGCATGTTTGGTTTCAAGTGTGGATGCTATTGGTGTAAATAAAACAATACCAAGGGTTGATGCTATACCTTCAAAGGAGTTGGGATGTACTGTACTCAAATATAAGAGTAACATATGACCTGCTTCTGCCTCTCTTTCTGTAAACAAATATCATTCATGTATATACTGCACTGTAATTTCATACTAATTATTCCAATGCCCTTCCTTAGTGATAACTTATAAGTGAGGAGCAGACTAGAGGTATTCTGAGGGGCTTTTTACTGATTTAAGTAAAAAAAATGATAAAATGGTCGAATAGACATAATCAGGGGATGTGGCACTGGCTTGTGTAACAAGTTAGATATGTAAGTTCAACCTACTTATGCTGGACAAACTTTGACCTTCAGCAATTGGATCATGAAAGATCTAGAAGCAAATTATTTTCTGAGTTATCTTCCCCTTAACTGTTGTGTGTCATGTTACCATTTCATTTCAAGCAGCAAGAAAAAGGGAATGGAAGCCTTGTATCACAACCCAAGTTAATCCATATGGTTTTTGTTGTTCTCCAACAATTCCCTTTATCATAAGAAAAAGAAAATGGTTAAGTGAATGCATGTTTATAGTTTGAGGACAGTGTTATGAAATTCGTACTGCATGTCATCGCATGAAAACTTAATCCTAGGCAAACTTACAACTACTATAATAATGGAAGCAGCACATTTTGGTTTATAGTTTTTCTATGTATTCTTGCATCTATGTCATCTGAAAATAAGCTCCTGTCACTTGGGAGCTGGATATCTTCAATTGCAGATGAGTAATGTAAATATAACTAAGTTGTAGATTCTTCTAACATCTCTGTAAATTAGCTGTCTCTTTAGACTTCAAGATGTGTCTCGCTTTTCCTTGTTAAATAAGTGAATGCTTGTTTATGGTTGGAGGGATGATACTGTTATGAAATTGGTACTGCATCTCATTGCATCACAACAACTCTAGAAATGGAGCATTACACTTTGATTTATGATTTTTCTGTTTATGCTTGCATCTGTGAGATCTGGAAAGAAACGACTGCTGCTTAGGAGCTTGATTTCTACAATCGCAGATGAGCAAATGTAAATATAACCAAGTTGTAGTTTCATCTTCTAATAACTCTGGGAATAACTGTCTCTCAAAAGTAGAAGTAGACTTGTAGACTTGCAGACTTGTGTAGCCTTTCCAAGGAGTAGTTACAGGAGTATGTGATCTTTTTGTGTGTCTCCTGTTGCTTAGGAGTTTGATTTGAGTAAATGTAAATATATCCAAGTTGTAGTTTCATCTTCTAATGACTCTGGAATGTAGCCGTCTCTCAAAAGTAGTAGACTTGAGGACTTGTCTAGCTTTTCCAAGGAGCAGTTATTGGAGTATGTGATCTTTATAACCAAGTTGTAGTTTCATCTTCTAATGACTCTGGAAAGTAGCTGTCTCCCAAAAGTAGGAGTAGACTTGAAGACTTGTCTAGCTTTTCCAAGGAGCAGTTATTGGAGTATATGATCTTTATAACCAAGTTGTAGTTTCATCTTCTAATGACTCTGGAAAGTAGCTGTCTCTCAAAAGTAGAAGTTGACTTGAAGACTTGTCTAGCTTTTCTAAGGAGCAGTTATTGGAGTATATGATCTTTTTGAGTGTCTCTCATGTCTGCTTGTTTTTCGGTTAACTAAAAACATGAGTGGATGTTTGAACTCTTAGTGTACTGTATACTGTTGGTGTTTCTGCTAAACAGGCATGGATAGAAAGCAAATTATGATAGTGATCCTCCTTTTGACTAGGCTTCTTTGCATAGTCTTGTTGCTTATTTGTTGGACCTCTGGTCGTAAAACTTCAGGCTTTGATATTATTATGACCTAACTTCAATAGACCCTGCAATCCCAGGAGATTGCCATCTCCCTGATATCTCTTAAGGACATACAGCTACGAATTGGTTCTAATACGGTCAATAAGTTTACCCTAGTTTATTAACTCTTGTCCTCGACTAGTGCTTGTCTCCCCCTCCTCTTTATGCTCATCTCATTTCCTATCTTGTGAATTTAATTTTTTACATGGAGTCCCATGTTCCAGCTCCAGCTTCACAAAAATGTAAATCAAAGTAATGGTCTAGTTAGCATCTGGTCTTTTATCTTTATTTTGTTGTTGGACTACCATATGGCCCTCTCTTATCCAAAAGCATCTGATTATGAGGATGGGTGTTATATGTTCCATTTGTCCCTTCTAGAAAATATGCTTGCTTTAGACTCCCGGTTCTCATTTTTAAGCCTCTTACGTTCAGAGGATTTGGTAACTCACTGTTTCCCTCTGCCTTGAATCTTTTCATAGTTAAAGTTTTGTTTACCACTTGTAACAGTGATAGTTATGGAGCCTACAGTGAAATCATTGTATTGAACAGTACATTCCTAGGGTGTAGGACTCAACTGCATATTTGATATAATACTTTCAATTGATAAAATTCTTGTTTTGCTCTATACAGCCTTCTTCTGTAGTTGACTTGCTAACCATAGTTCAGCAAACATAGTTGTATATACACTCATTGCCTGTTTGTGCTTTCTGAGTTCTAGGAATTTTATTTTATTCCTTTTTTTAAAAATAAATAATGGCAAAAGACTACCTTTGGTAACACAATTCCTTTTGCTTGCCATATGAGTAGCATGACCATCTAAATGTTTGTCTTTTTCATGCCTTAATGTGTGTTTCTTTGTTTTTTTTTTGTTGTTTCTACAAAGTTTACTCTTTTAATTTTCCAATATGCGTTACATGTATGCAGTGCAGATCCTACATTTCCATCTTGAAAGGAAGAAAATAAAATCCTTGCTAGAGGAACTAAATTGTCCTTGTATGTTGCAAAAGTAGGTTGTCTTGGTTGCAGTGATAGCTTTCTAGCTGGCTGAGTTTAGCATGACAAAGAGTTGAAGAATGCAGATAGATTTTCAGATGCTGCTTACCTAGTATCAAATCGAGTTGTTTTCCAGGCAATATATGAACTGGGTAATTCATTGTAAGTGGAGGCAGGAAAAAAAAAGTCCAAAGTGATCCTTAAAGGTTAAGAGCTAAATAAAATTCTGTGTTGATTTTGTGTGAACCATTAACTTTATTTAAAGTTCTTGAATTTTAAGCACTCTTACTGGCTCATGTAAGTAATGCAGTTGCTCCAAACAGGACTCAGTTTTTTAAAATGTAGGATACGTGAAGAATACAAATTCTGAACTTGTAAATTCGTAGAACTCATGCTCATAAATATGTGAAGTTGTGAATTGCAGGCTGAAGTAACTTGATATACATCTTGTACTATTTACTTAGTTTTTTGTAGATTTGTAGAATTACTCTCTCTGTGTGGGTTGGGGGCTTATAGACATGGAAATGGAATGGCTTTTATTTTGGCCTATTCTTTTCTTGTTCTTACAATATTTATACTTTGTGATAGTGTAACAAGGTATAATATTGTGATATTTCTAAATTCCCTACTCTGATCTGTTTTCTAATTGAAAAGATGATGGTAGGATGTCTCCTTGACTTTTTGGAGGTCAAGGATTCAAACCTAGGAAAGGGAGCTTGAGTTCCTGCCTGACATGCTTTCGAGAAAGTTATGGTTACATGAATATTCTTTCTACAAGTCATATGATTGATGTGATTGTTTCCAAATTTTGTTCCAGTTTGGAAACAGTAATATTAAAATATGGGATTAAGTGCTTAAATGATATCCTATCTTGCATTCATGTATCTTTCTTATTTTCCCTTAGAAGTTTGAGCTTGCAATTTAAGGTATTTCTAGGTAATTACTGCTATTAATAGAGTTTAAGTCCTTACAAGGATAAAAGGTTTGTCATTACTCTTTGGCCTTTTCTCTTACCTACTTGAGCAAGAATATATGCCTACACATATTTGTTTTGGTCTTGGATCAACTTAAATTGTTTGGCATCTATGGTTTGATCTTTGTCTATTTTAGGATATATATTTATGATTTTTGTACTATTTTTGTCTGAATTATTTGTATAATATTTGTGTGGTTAACCATTTCTTATGGATCATATTCATGCCTCACCTTAGGGGACTTCTGCACCTGTCAAAGAGGTGCAGCCAGCATGCAGTAATCCAGTGTCTGCTGATTCAATCATAAGCTCCAAAACAGATCCAAATCTTTATTTTCCGGCTAGGCAAGCACATTCAAGCATCTCACTTTCATTTTCTGGTCTGACGGGTGAAAGTAGTACTGGAGACTATCAAGACTGTGGGGTGTCTTCAATGCTTCTCATGGGGGAACCTCCATGGTACCCCCCATGTCCTGAGAATTCGTTGCCATCATCTAGCAGAAGCAGTGCTGTCTTACGTTACAAGGAGAAAAAAAAGACCCGCAAGTAAGTTTCTTTCTAATTACATTCGAATAATTACGTTCTTGCGTGGAGCATGTGTTTTTTTTTTTTTATTTTCCCATTTCTTGCTGTGATTTACGTGTGATTATGCTCATAACTATATGATTAAGAAGTCGGCATTCACATGTAGTGTTGCGTGTGGAATATCATGCACTTGCTAAATTTGAAGGGTATCTTCTTTAATTCACAGAAGCTAGATGCAACTTGCTACTGTGATGTATAGCTTCATTAGATTGCAAAGCCTGTGTTTGTTTTCTTGAACATAATTGAGAAGTTAAAACCTTTTTCTTATGGGTGAATCCTAAGCAGATTTGAGAAGAAAATAAGGTATGCCACTCGGAAGGCAAGGGCAGATGTGAGAAAGCGTGTTAAGGGACGGTTTGTCAAGGCTGGTGATGCCTATGATTATGACCCGCTATGCCAGACAAGAAGCTGCTGAGTCTCTATTTTCAGATTTCCAAAGAAATTTATGGTTAAATTTAACAATAAATATTGTTGATAAGTGCATGTGATTCCATGTTAATGGGGATCGGATAGCAAGGCTGAAATATTCTTTGTCAAGCAAATTCAGCGTATAAAGAAGGTGGTGAAAGTGGCAAGGAGGATGAAATCCTGTGTGGGTGAATTTGGCATGTCATCAGCCGTATCAAGTTGTGTGGGAACAGCCTCCGTGCAACTTTTTTGGGGCGGTGTTTCTCCTCTCAATGCTTGAGAGTGGTTGCCTGTTGCCCTTTTATTATTATTAATTTTTTTCCGAGTGGAAATCCACTTTTCAATGCATTCCTAATCTATTGTACATGTCCCTCTCTCTCTCGTCTGTCTCGGGGATAGTAAGTCGGTCTGAGGAGATCGAAGTTGGTGAAGATGGTTACCCCCGAAATCACCCATGTTTGGCGGAGCAGAGCGCATGTATCACAGGATCTCTCTTTACAATTGTGTAAGTAAAAAGAAGGGTGTAGTAAGTTAGGAAGATTTGTTTATATTAATAAATAATGATAAGATAATAAATGACTAGTCAAACTCACAACATCACAGAGGTTGTAAAAGTGAGAACCTTTATATGTGCATATTGAAGTTTTGATTGTAGAAATGAGTCCCCATGATATGATATGATTATATATGTGTCGTGATCTGTTTTGTTATTGACGAAGGGCATTTGCTCAAACGGGAACTTATATGTGGTTATCTTATCTTGTGATTAGATGTGATCTGATCAGGTAATGTAATGCTACATTAGTTTGTGATATACAGACGCGTCGCTGACTCAGGATAATGATGATGACGATGTTATGCTGCTTTTGCGATTTGCAGCTGTTTGTGTTTAGAAGCCAAATATACTTACCGGGGAGATTTTTTTTATTAAAGTTTTTTGAGTTAATTTCTTTATTTCTGGCGGTGAGATAAAACCAAAGAAGTGAAAAATAGAATATTTCTAAAAACAGTAGGATTTACTAAAACAAAGTGAGGGCGAGGATAGAAATCGAAAGTAGGGGCGCTCTGCAATGGCTAATTGATTCATTTGATGGTGAAGGTGGGATGGGATATTATGTCATGGCTCTCTTTAATCATACCACCTAAATTTACCGTGGCCACATGGTATTATATTACATGTATGTATGTCTCCCTCTAGATGCACAAGTTGTCCTCCTTGCATCAGCACCTAGCACTAAGCAGCTGGAAGTGGTGAGATGAGGTGGATGATGAGGATGGAGCCTCAGCCGTGACGAAACTATCTTACTAATTTTGTTATTACCCGCGTCCACACCGCGGGCGATGCCGTGGGCGACGAGTTGGGAGTTTCCATCTTGTCAATTGCCCCCTTCATCGTCTTCTTTATCCTGAGAGAGAGAAGTCAACAAGTATACATTTTAAAAGAAAAAGCTTTCCCAGAACTAAGAGTGGGGCGCAGCAAAGCGGCTGTAGCGTATGTCTGACGACAAACTCCGTGTAAAATTCTATTCCATTTCTATATTGGGGAAGTTGCGGCTTGGAGATTGGAACCATCCCGTACGCGTTTCCTCCCGCGCGGAGAGCTATATATACCCAAACCTCATTCTCATCTCGTCCAACTCATTCATCTTCTCTCTCTTATATAATTATTTTGTCCTCTACAACCACAACGACAAACCTCTCAAGTTTGTAAGTAATTACGTGAAAGAATGAGCAAGAGAAGCAGCACCCTAAACTCATCACCTTCGCCTGTTGTCTCTCCCAGTCCCAGAAGAAGTGATGATTCATTTTCTCATTCTCCCGAAAGGATGCATAGGAGGATATTCCAGTATTTCGACAAGGATGGTGATGGCAAGATATCGGCTTTGGAGTTGCAAAGCTGTGTCAGGAGACTTGGCGGGGAGCTTACCCCGGAGGAAGCTCAATCTGCGGTAAAGTACTCTGATGCCGACGGTGATGGTGCCTTGGGCTTCGATGATTTCTCCAAGCTGCTTAATACTGCAGAGACCGAGGAATTAAGTGATGATGAAGAAGAAATCAGAGAAGCTTTCCGAATGTACGCCGCGGACACCAACGCCTTGTGTATCACTCCGAGGAGTTTAAAGAGGATGCTGAGTCGACTCGGAGAATCCACTTCTCTTCAACAATGCAAGTCCATGATTCGTCCCTTCGATCTCAATGGCGACGGCGTCCTCTCCTTTGACGAGTTCAAGCTCATGATGCGCTAAATAAAGCTAACCCCGGCTTCCTCATTTGCTTATTCCCATAGTAATTAAACTCCATCCGCATTGACTTGTGCCTTAAAATTTATAGTTTAACTGATTAAATCCTTGAGTGAATAGTTCAACCATTGATTTTTTTATTATTTTAAAATATAAAAAATATATAATTATATTTTTGTACAATATAAAATATCAATCTTAATATTTATGAAAGGTAATATATTCATATAATAAAAATTAACATCTAATAAAATATCAATCATAATTATGTAAATATGAATATTATCCCAACTACAGGACACAAGTCTCATAAAATTTTAAGCCTTAAAGATTATTTGTGTCCATTTTGATCTTTCAAAGTCATACAGTCAAAAATTCTTCTTCTTAACAAATAAAAAGAAAATGAACTTAAAAGCAGTTGAAACGTGTGGTGGATAAAGTCTTTCTCCTTCGGTGGAAGATAAGGTCTCTACTTATCCCTAGGCTGAAACTTCCGAAGCCAACTCCTAGCCTGATCCATCTCTCTATCTCTCTCTTCCCCCCTCCCCCCAAGACGGAACAAATCATTCCCTCAAATCTTCTCAACAACGAATCACAAAACTCCATACAACAATGACCATCGGCTTATGCAAAATCAATTGCCTTCTTTGTGCTCTCAAGGCAAACCCAAATCCGATTCATTTCCAAAGTTTCACCTCCGTATGGACCCACCACACACATAAGTTGAAAACTTCAAAATCCACAAATAGCAATACCCAGAAAAAAAAAAAAAAAAAGATAAGGTCTCTCTCTCCTCTCTCTCTCTCTCTCTCTCTCTCTCTCTCTCTCTCCCTTCCTTACTCACTCTTTCACCTTTTGGATTGTGTCGCTCTTCTCGTCTCCCAGAAGTGGAATCCCCCATTGTGGACCTCCTCCGGCTCCGGAGGAGCTTCTTTCACAGTTTCTTCTTCTTTGGGAGGTTCCTCTGTCGCCGGTGCATATGTGGACCTCCTCCGGCCGCGGTTTGGGAGGTTCCTCTGCCACCGGTGCTGCCTTCTTTCGGAGAGAGAAGCCAACAGAGGTTTTTTTTCCTATTTCCAATTTTATCCCTAAATTAAAATTATTTTAAAATTTAAAATGGGTTAAAATAGTCTTTTAACATTAAAAAAAACTGCACACGGGTCACGCTGGTTAGGGGTTGACCCGCTAGTGACCCATGGGTTTGTACGGGTTGAGTGCCTAAACGGTATAATTCATGAATTCATAAACGGTATTATTCATGAATCGACCCGTAAAATATTCGAGTTGAGAGTTGACCCGGTCCAATCATTGGGTCGGTCTGGTTTAATAACCATGTTTATTCGTTTCATTCATTTATTTGTGCATTCTCTATTTCTTTTAAAAGTTTTGCTTTCTACACTATAAAAAATCACTAATTAGTCACGAAATCATCTCACAAAAAAAAAAAAATGCGACAAAAAAAAAATCTATGATTAATATGGTGTCACAAGATTCAACAACGAAAAATTTTACATTTCTTTACAAATTTGTGACAAAAAACTTATGTTGTAAACTTTGTCGTAAATTAGCAACGAAATCTTTCATCTCAAAAAGTGTTGCTATTGGCAATAACAGGATTTGTTAATAATTAGTGACGAATACTTGGTGATGAATTTAACGACAAATTATTGACAATAAACTTAGCAACGAGCAGGTAGGATGACTTTGGGGACAAAAATATTTATTTGAGATGTGTATATGGTTGGCGTTAAATTTAGCAACGAAGCTTTAGCAACAAATTTAGTAACAAAATTTTAACGATGAAATTTTAATAATAAATTTTTTTATGCTACTAAAAAAAATTTGAAACGTTGAATTTATTCGTTCAAAATACATCTTGCCTTAAACAAAATCATCATCCAACCTTAAAACTAAATTTAATGGACCAAATAAAATTTTAAACAAAAAATATATTAACATGAATAAATATTTGTCAACAAGAGTAGAAATTACAAATACAAAAAAAAAAACATTCAAATCTGAACCAATGCGTCCAAGCAGAGGTCAACAATTTCCTTTCCAACTGTAGCAGAGCATCATAATTAATACCAAATTTGAAATTTGTAAAAAAGAAAAGAAAAAGAAATGGTAGAGTGAACTTGTCATTACTGGTGTTGTGGCCACGGGCAAAGTTGTTGGCAGCATCTTTTTTGCCACTGATGAGCTGCTCTGGGTGGAAAAGTTAGCGGTATGTTCCAGTTCTGACTTCGTCGACGACTGTAGGCTGAAGATCTACAAAAACTGCACGAGGGACGTGCTTGCCAGCACCAGTTTCACTAAAAGAAGGTGTTGAAAGCATCATCACCTCCACCAACCGTTTTGTCACTTGGCATCTGGCCATCAGGCTGTAGAAACAAAAGGAGAGTTATTAATTTCGGATGAACTAAAAAGGAATCAAATGTTAATATAACAAATGAACATGGTGTTTAGTCAAATACATGTCCACAAATAGTTAAAACGTACATTTTTAACTTTTACTAAGATGATGAAACGGCCTTGAACGTAGCTAAATAATAAGGAAAAATTACACATATAACCCTTTTGGGTTGCTAAAAAATTGTATCAGGCAGAATCAAATAGGTATGGCTTACTTATGCTCCCAAGCATGAAATTTAGAAACTGGAATTGGGCTCTTCAACACATGTATACTTTAGACATTTTTATTTTTTCTGTTGAAGACAGCAACGTAGGTACACATCCCATCCTAAAAGTCCAATTGCACCGACCCAATTAACACTCCGTTTTAGTTTCATTTTCTAAACAATCTCTAAGAAATTATCCCTATGACATGAATTGTTCGACAAATTTCAGCATGCATGTCACTAATCATTATCATTTTTCATCCGCAACAAACACTAGGAATCATAAAGCATAGATAAAAATAAAAAAATAAAAAAATAAAATAAAATAAAATAAAATAAAGCATAGATAAAACCACTTTCATTATTTCATTCTTTCAGGATTAAATGAAGATTTCCTTTTACCATCTCCAAAATTTGCGAGTAGTAATCACAAGATCAATGATAAATAATCATACAAAGCAAACAACAAATAAACCTAGCTTTAACCAAAATGAAATAATCAAAATTACACCAACCCTAATTAGAGAGAGAAAGATAGAGAGAACCATACCCGCATATAACGAAAAACACTCTCAATCCGACTCGAGTTAGAAAACAAAATGAAACGAAAAAGAGAAAGCGGAGGTGGTGCTGAGGGAGAGAGTGAGAAACAAAAGCACGTGAATGAGGTAGTGAGAGTGAGACTGAGTTTCTGGGTCTTGAGTTTGCAATCGACAAACTCATAAGCTCTACAGCAGCCATCATTACTTAGTTCCCAGCATTCCAAGACCTTATATGGTTTTCTGGTTGAATAATAGCACGAGCAGTGGTAGAAGAAAGAGAAGTTGAAATGAAAAATAAGATATGGAAGAGAAAAGATTGATAAGATATGGAAGAGAAAAAAAAAAAGAAAAAAAAAGACACACACAACAGCAATAAGACTTTGACCTGCAATTTGGGAAAAGAGATACATATAATTTTCAAGTATTGAGCTGCGGTAATAAGTCACCATTATCCCGAGCTCCTATTGTTAGAAACTTTGTAAAAATTCAAATTTCACGACTTCATGCATTAAAAATAAGGTTAATGAGGAAAATATAACTGAAAAAGATTAAATGTGATAAAAAATGAAAGAAATTTGAATTGAGATGCATTTGGCCGGATTTTAGTATTCTATTCAAATCTCTACACAATTAATCTCGTTTTTCTATTTTAAATATTTTATTAAATTCTTATAATATCCAACAATAATTTAAGATGACAATTATATAATTTTAATAGATTTTTTATGATTGAGAGTCTATATAAACCCTCTCCTAGTGCATTGGGTCCCTAAATCTAAATTACAAAACTCCATATCATCTATTGAGTGAAATTGAGGGTTTAGAAGGTTTGTGCACATCCTAAAAATCATTTTGGTGCTATTACAATCGTAAAAAATTGTCAGGATCGAGAATGACTAGAGATATATTCGATTCTCGTTCTTGAGTTATTTTAATTATATTTAATCATTATTGCATTTGGTATGTAATATAGTATGTAACATTTGGTATCAGAGATTTTTGTCTTTTACCTTCAAAATTCTAACGAATTTAAAATTCTTTTAAAAAATTAAGATTTTCAGACTTTGAATATGTGGTCCAAAAATCTTGATTTTTCAAAAAATTTAGTCCAAAATTAAAATTTTTGCATTATTACGATTAAAACTATATTTTTAAAAATTATTTTGGAATATTTCTATATTTTCTGACGGTTTTTCAGCATACACACTCGTCAGAAGTCATTGATTCCAGGTTGGGACCCTCAGGGTCCATCATGTGAAGAACACAATGTTAAAAGTGCATAAAAAGGAAATAAATGGGCCATGAAAGATATTTAAAATTTACAATATTTATTTATTTAATAAATGAACATGTGATCAATCCTTTCGGTTTTGAAAATGATGTGTGTCTTGTATTAAATGATTTCTTTAAATAAATTTTTGAGAGACACTTGTTCCAAACCATAAATGGATAATTCATATTAGACCTTTGGATTAAAATAAATAAATAAATAAATAATTTAGAGAATGATATTTAAAAATTATGCATAAAGTTAATTTTAAAATAATTTTGTATATAAGAGAACGTACAAAATTATTAAAATATTTTTTGGGTTGAAAAAAAATGAAAAGTTTTCAAAATATTTTATAACCCCAAATTTTAGAAAGTTGTGCATAAAATTAATTTTGAACAATATTTTGTAGATAAGAGGAGGTACAAAATTAATAAAATGTATTAGATAATTTAATTGCATTTTTTATTTTATGCATCTTAGCATGACAAAATTAATATTATTATTCTTATAATCAATAAAATTTTTAAAATTAATTAGGGTTAGGAACAACAACCACAATTAAATAGAAAATTATATATAAAAATATGATCACATTAAGAAAAGAACAAATTTGTCATATTTTTATGTAATGAATTTTATCCCATATAAATTTTTGTTGCATGAAAATAATAAAATAGAGATAAGATATCGAAATATTTATTTCCAATAGTAGTCTACTTACTTGAAATCCCTTTTTTATATATAATACTATAAGTATGGTTGATTTAGTGCATGTTTAGACTGGTTCTGTCAAAAAGACAAGAATAAGTTTAAAGCTGGCTGGTTCTTAAACGGTTCCATTTAACCTACTACCTACCTGGGAACTTACCTGGTGCATTAGAAAAATTGTCTTATAGGGCTAAGCAGAAAAATATAAAGTGATTAAAAAAACAAAGACTACCTATTGGTAGTTTTTCAATTAGCCCACAAACATTGATGAATGATCTATTTTTGATAAATTTTATCATAAACTCAAATAAATATAATAAAATTAGAAATTTAGCCCAGATTTATTTTTATAAGTTTGTATTGGTAGACATATATTAAATGCTTTACATATAATTAGTACATAAGTTTATTTATTTTGTAATATTCCAAATCATAGATTTGAAATCCGATTTTCCCTATTTGAATGGAGAGAATTATAAAAAATGGAGGGAAATGGTATTTCTCCATTTGGGATATTTAGACATTGACTATGTTATACGGAAGGACGATCCACCTTTGATGACCAATTACCAGCTCTATAGACGAAAAAACTCTTTATGAAAAATGAGAGCGATTTAATCGTGTAAATATTATGTTTATAAAGAGAAAAATTTCAGTTAGTATTCATGACTCGATCAACCAGTATACCAATATCCATGTTCTTCTTAAGTCTATAGATGAACAATTTGTGGCATCGAGGAAATTTTTTGTCAGTACTCTCATTATGTAATTCTCTTTCATGAGATTTATTACTGTCCACGGTGTGCGCAAGCACATTATGCAAATGCGAGATATTGTAGCTTAACTAAAGAATCTGAAAGTTGAGATATTCGAATCTTTCCTCATGTATTTTATTTTGAATTTGCTCTCTCAATCCTATGGTTCTTTTAAGTTCTTCTACAACCCACATAAGGAAAAATGATCTATCAATGAATTGATGGCCAAGTGTATACAAGAGGAAGGAAGGCTGTCGATGGAGATGAAGCAAAGTTCTGTTAGTGTACATATGACAGTACAAGAAAAGAAGAAGGGCAAGTCCAAGCAAAATCAAAAGCGTACAAAATTAAAAATAGACATAAAGAAAGAGTCTAAGTATTTTTTTTTGTTAAAAAAAGGAACACATAAAACAGGATTGTACCAAGTACAAGCGTTAGCGTGAGAATAAAAGTATGGAAATCTCATTAGTTTGTTATGAATCTTGCATGATTGAGATTTCTTATGACATATGGTGGATTGAATCTGGTTGTACCATCCATATTATGAATGTGTTACAGGGCTTACAAAATCTAAAGAAGCTAGTGGATCGTGAATAACTCATCTAGGGTAATAGAAGGGGCTCACGAGTAACGGCCATTGGAGATTGCGAACTCATATTGACAAGCGGGCTCTTGAAATTTGAGAAAGCATTTTATGTACCTAAATTTTCTAAAAAGTTAATTTTATTTAAAAAATTGTACAATTCAATTATTCTTTCAAATTTAGTAATAAAATAATATTATTTTATGATTTAAATATCGTTGGTTATGGTTTATTATTGAATGGATTATATAATATTACTTTACAAGATAATAATTGCATGAATATAACACATACAAGGGTTAAAAGAAGTGTCAGTGAGGAAAATTCTTTCATATTTGTGGCATCGAAGATTAGGACACATATCCATAAAAAGAATAGAAAAGTTAGTAAAAGATGGAGTACTTATACTTTAGACTTTAGTGATTTTGAGACTTGTGGAGAATACATTAAGGGAAAGTAGACCAATAAAATTTAAAAAGGTGCTAGGAAGAGTTTAAAATTGCTAGAAATCATATATACGGATATTTGTATTCTAGGTACAGACTCGTATGGTCATAGTTATTTCATCTTGTTTATAGATGACTATTCACGATATATGTATTTCTATATCTTTCGCCATACGTATGAGACATTGGATGCCGTTAAAATTTTTAAGATAGAAGTAGAGAAACAATACGATAAACAAATTAAAATCGTGAAATTAAATAGAGGTGGAGAATACCATAGAAGATATACAGAGAATGGACAAGCACCGGATCCATTTGCAAAGTTCATTTAAGAAAATGAAATTGTTACCCAATACACCATGTCTAATTTACATGACCATAATGAGATAGTTAAAAGAAGGAATATGACATAACTTGATATGGTTAGGAGTATGATGGTTAGCTCTAAATTGTCTAAATTCTTATGAATTGAAGATCTCAAGATGGTAGTGTACATCCTAAACAAGGTTCCAACCAACGCAATAGCCAAAACTCCTTTCGAGTTATTTAAAGGTTAGAAATCTAGTTTAAAACATGTACACATTTGGGATTGTCCTGTAGAGATAAATGTTTACAATTCATAGAAAATAAACTAGATCCAAGAATTGTAAGTGGATACTTTGTTGGTTATGCCGAAAAGTCCAAAAATACCGATTTTATTATCTATCTTATCATACTAAATTTGTAAAATCTAGAAATACTCGATTTTTAGAGAATGATTTGATCAATGGGAGGGATATTTTTAGAGAGTTAACTCTTGAAAGGGACCCATCAAGTATTTCATCAAGTTCAAGTACCAATTTAGTTATTGTCCAAAATGACTCTCAAGTGCTTATAGACACAAATTAGGTTATGGGTGACAACCGAGAAATTCTATAAATAGTTGACCAAGATCAAGTTGGTCAAAAATTTCCTATAGAGAATATTGAATCTACATTAAGAAGATTTACTCGAGAAAGAAGGTCATCTATATCCGATGATCATGTAGTATACTTTCAAGATTCTGACTATAATGTCGGAGTTGTAAATGATCTAGAAATGTTTTCACAAGCTACGAGTTCTAAGGAATCGAACTTATGGCTAAAAGCCATGAAGGATTAGATGGACTCCATGAGGAGCAATGGAGTCTGAGATCTTGTAGAGTTACCAGATGTCATAAAACCCATTGGATGTAAATGAGTTTTCAAGATTAAAACTGACTCATTAGACAATATCGAGAAATATAAGGCCAGACGCATTGCTAAAGGGTTCGCCCAAAGGGAAGTAATTAACTATTCGAAGACATTTTCTCTGGTGTCTAAGAAAGTTTCCTTCTGTATTATTTTAGTACTTGTTGTATATTTTGATCTATAATTGAAACAAATAGATGTGAAAACGACTTTTCTTAATCGGGAATTAAAGGAAGAGGTTTACATATGTTGACCTAAAAGATTCTTTTCCAGTGGTTGTAAGCATTTGGTGTGCAAACTCAAGAAATCCATATACGGGCTGAAATAAGCCTCCCATTAGTGGTATTTGAAATTCCATAATATAGTCACTTTATTTGGTTTTGAAGAGGACAATGTGGATCAATGCATATACCTCAAGGTCAGTGGGAGCAGATTCTATTTCCTTGTCCTCTATGTGGATGATATGTTACTTGCCACCAATGATAAGGGAATGCTATATAAGGTGAAACATTTCTTCTTTAAGAATTTTGAGATGAAAGATTTAGATGATATATCTTATATTATCGGCATAAAGATATATTGAGATAGATTCCATAAGATTTTGGAACTATCTCAAGAGACTTATATCAACAAAGTGTTTAAGAGATATGGATGAAGAACTGCTCATAAAATATAACTCCGATTATCAAAGGGGATAGGTTCAATTTGGACCAATACCCCAAAATAGATTTGGAAAGAGAACAGATGGCTAACATCCTATATGTTTCAATTGTTGGAAGTGTTATGTATGCATAGGTCTATACAATACCTGATATAGTGCACGCTGTGGGGATGTTAGGTAAATATCAAAGTAACTTGGGTTTGGAATATTGGAAGGTTACAAAGAAGATGTTGAGATATCTACAAGGTACCAAGAAGCACACGCTTACATACAAAAGAACTGACAGTCAGGAAATAGTCGGGTACTCAAATTCAGATTTTGTTGGTTGTGTTGATTCTCGGAAATCAACGTTGGGTTATATCTTCATGATGGCCGGTGGAGCTATATAGTGCAGCAGTGCTAAGCAAATATTGACTGTGACCTCCACTATGGACACTGAGTTTATGGCGTGTTTTAAGGCTACATCACATGCGGTGTGGCTCAAGAGTTTCATATATGAGTTTAGGGTTTTAAATTCTATACCTAAGTCATTGTGTATTTTGTGATAATTCAGTTGTTATATTTTTTGTTAAAAATAATAAGAGTGATTGTTGAAATAAACACATCGACATAAAATACTTAACCATTAGGGAAAGAGTATTGGAAAATAAAGTTATAATCCAATACATTATCACTGATTGTATATTGGTCAATTCTTAAACCAAAGGTATGCTACCAAGTAGGTTCAGAAAACATATTGTAAATATGAGTTTATTGCCTTATTTAAATGAAACTCAAAGTTGAATTTTCTCAAATAAAGTTGTACACATGTTGTTATCTTGAGATAAATTCATTAAATTTGAATCCCAAATAAATGTAGGGTTTATTCATAAAGTAAATGTCACCATAATATTAGAAAATAGAATGCATTATAATACACAGAAGATAATATTCGTTTTTAGAGGACTTATCACCGTGACTCATGTACTATATTTTCATACAAGAATTGACTTGATTTTGATTTTAAGTTGGTTTGTTGGGTCAAGTGGGAGAATATTATGAATTTTTTTAAAATTCAAATTTCATGAGTTAATACATTCAAAATGAGGTTAATGAGGAAAACATAACTGAAAAAAAAATTAAATGTGATAAAGAATGGAAAGAATTTGAATTGAGATGTATTTGGCTAGATTTTGGTGTTCTATTCAAATTTTTAACAATTAATCTTATTTTTCATTTTGAATATTTTATTAAATTTTTATAATGTCCAGCAATAATTTAGGGTGACAATTATAGAGTTTTAATGACTTTTTGATGATTGAGAGTGTATATAAATCCCCTCTTAGTGTATTGGATCTCTAAGTCTAAATTTTAAAATTCAATACCATCTATTGAGTGAAATTAAGGGTTAAGAAGAATTGTGCATGTCTTAAGGATCATTTTGGTGTTATCACAATCGTCATAGATCGTCGAAATCGAGAATGGCTGAAGGTACATTTGATTCTCCTTCTCGAGTTATTTTAATTATGTTTAATCATTATTACATTTGATATGCAATATAGTATGTAACACCTATATCATATCGACCACTTGCTTATACCATTCCATACTACACTACACTACACCATTATCACAGTAAAACAAAATCCAACTCAGGTAAATTATTTTTTATCATATTGTCAAGCAATCAAGAGAAAACTTGTCATACAAACAAGACTAAAGGTAATACTTTAAAGGCAATGGCACAAATCTATTCTATAAACAACCATCACATTAATCAGAAATTGTAATCGATTGTGGTAAAAACCTATAAAATTCATCAATTGAGGTGGAGATTTATATAGAAGCTTCCACTAGAAAAACCTAACACTATTTGTCACAAAACAATTAGAAGCGGGGGAGGAGTATGCAGACATTTACTTTTTGACTTTATCATTTGAACTTCCCGAAATTATGAAGCAATTGAATTTTTTTTTTATCTTGTTTGAAAAGTGTGCAGACAAATCCCATTTCATTCCCTTAAAGATCCATTAACTAATAACCTAAGCAAATGCTATTCTGTCACAAAAAGAAAAAGCCAAATGCTATTCTAATATTAATAATCAAATTTCTAATTCCAACTGTCAAAATAGTTCAATGGGCATCCAAGGAAAGCTAGGAAATCTCTCTCTCTCGACTTGCGCACACACAGATATAGAGGCATTTTAGCAAACATGCAGAAGTCAAAATGAGTGAAGCAGAAAGACTATACCAAACAAAAGATTTTCGTAGCAAATTGAGAAACGGGGTGAGAAAGAGAGAAATACAACTAAGAATCATTACCCAGTTGTTCATCACTGGGGGAATGGATTGGTGGCGTGAGAGAGATAGATTAAGAGAGAGACCAGAGTTTTGAAAAGGATTAAGAGAGAGACCAAAGTTTTGAGATAGATTAAGAGAGAGATAAATTAAGAGAGATTTGGAGGTAGAGCAAGCGGCTAGGACAACGAGTGGCTAGGGCAACGAGAGTCGATGACGCAATCCGTCACTAAAATCAGCAATGGATAGGTTATTCATCGCTGAATTCAGCGACATATTTTATATTCATTACTAACATCAGCGACGAAAGCTCCTATTTGTTGCTGAAATCAGCAACAGATGGCCTATCTGTCGATAAAATTAGCAGAATAGTCCTTGAATTTAGCGATGAATTTCATATTCGTCGCTAACATAAGCGACGAAACCTCCTATCCATCACTGAAATCAGTGATGGATGGACTGGTGATGGATTTCATATTCATCGCTAATATTAGCGATGAAAGCTCCTCATTGAATTCAACAACAAATTTCATATTTGTCGCTAACATCAACAATGAAAGCTCCTATTCGTTGCTAGATTAGCAACAAAAACTTCTTTTTATCAATTCTTTACAACGAATTTATCAACGAATTAGTTGTTTGCGATAAAATTAATAACAAAAAAATAGTTCTCCTAAATTTACAACAAAATGAGAGATGAAAAAAATATTTTTCATGTGATTTATTGATAAAGGAATTTCATTTTCATATTTATATAATGACTAGATTACTTAGACAAATTTGTAACGTCTCTGGAGGTTATAATTGATAATAGTTAAAATAATTACAAATTCATTTGTCTAATCTCTAAAAGAATTGTTTGATAGTCAATGTAGTCTTATACTTAGTCAAAATATAAATTACTTGTTTATATAAGTAAAATCCATTATTGTATATCATAATATATTCAACCTTATTCCGTTACTCAGAAAGAATAAAAAAGAGAGATATAGTTGAAAATATTTAATAACAGATTGTAGAAGAAATTTAGTTATGAAATTAGCCATGAATTTCCAAAAATCGTTGCTAATTAGCAATGAATTTAGTCACGAATAATTTTGTGTCGCTAATTAGTGATAAATTTAACCACAATCCGCAAAGTTTGTTACTAAATTTTGCAACGAAAATAATTTTGTAGCTACTTGGTGATGAATTTAGTTATGAGCAGCAAAATTTGTTGCTAATTACCAACGAATTTTGCCACAAAAATTTTTTCTCGCTGAATTTAGTGACGAATATTGTATTCGTGGCAAATTTAGCCACAAAATTGATATTTGTCGAAAAATTTGCGACGAACTGATTATTTTGTGGCTAATTTTGTGACGAATAAATTTTTGTGGCTAATTAAACACGAATTTAGCGTCGAAAGTTTTTTCATGGCTAAATAGTCATGAATTTAGCAATGAAAATTATTTTGTGTCTAATTAGTCATGAATTTAGTCACAAATTCTTTATTCGTTGCTAATTTTGCAACAACTGATCTTTCGTCATTAATTTCATCACAAAAATAGTGATGAAATCTGTTTTCATCCCAAGTTTTGTTGCAAAAAGGTGATGGATTTATTTCGTCGCTAAAACCATTTTTTGTAGTACTGTATTTTTGTGCAAATTAACTTTTGAAAATTTCTCCCAGAAAATTGAAAAGACAATTGTCATTTGTATGTAAAGAGAAATGCATTGAACACATGGGCAACAAAAGGGGTTGTTGGGGAAGGTCAATGAACTTGATTCTTCTCCAGGATCTTGCTTGATTTTCATGGTATTTTTCCCTAGAAGAAAATGCTATCCTTATGTTTCTTGGTTCGTTAAGTTACTTCATATTCAAGGTGCCTACTTTTGATTTAAAACGGATTTCCTAAAGAATGGTTTGCCTGCATTTACACTGCACTGACTGATCACGTATCTTACACAATCATGTATCTATACAGCCTTTTTTTATTTTTTATTTTTTTTATTTGGTACATTATTCAATTCCGTGGTTCTCTTTTCCTAACCATCTTAAATTTCTCTAGTTAATTTCATGTTATAGCTTGAATTGGAATCAATCGCTCTAGACTTGGTAACATGGTCTTACTATTGCTTTTATGTTATCTTTTATTTGAAAACTCGGACTTGGTAACATGGTCTTACTACTGCTCTTAAGTTATCTTCTGTTTGAAAACTCTCTTTGATTTTCTTAGCAACTAACTAAAGATAAGGGTGCAATGAACTACATCCAGGCAATGCCATCATTGGAAAAACATTACCCACAAAGAATATGGATTCTAAGATCACCAAATACTTACCCTGTAAATTTGAGTATCTATGAGTAGAAAATTAGCCATTGCATAAGACTAGGTACAATGAAATTCAAGATGAGTATCTATAAGATTATCCAAAGTTCTACATCTACATCCTCTAGTTTACTTCTTTTGATAATTCCCTCTTGCAAACTATCGACTTTAAAGATTTGGTGAGAAGGATAACGATTTTCTTCCCTGAGTCATTCATTATCTCCTACCAAACTCGGACACAAGTAGCAGAAGATCAAAGTCGACTTTCTAGCAAAGAATTAGTACATGGAATTGGGCACTTGGAGTTCTAGATTTCAAACTTCAATCACACCTACAGCTCAAGGTAAAAGTAAAAGGCCAAGGCCAAAGATTGTGATCATTTGAGATATTAACAAGGGACGAGCAGATAATGGTCTGTCACCTACTAGTCCGTTGGAATATTTCCCTAGCAGTGCATGCTTGCTTCCATAAAATAGAAATGCACAAAAAAGTGATTCACAAAGGCCTCCAACATAGTGGTTAGCTAGTTTGTAGTGTAGCTCAATAGCAAGTGCGTTTCACATAACAAAGCCATAAAAGGAAAAAACCCTTTTGATTTTCTTTAAAGTGCGGGAAATCACAGAACCCTCACAAAAAACTTTTGTTAAAAGTCTAGCTAATTGGATCCAACACCCATGAATATGAACAAGAAGAAGATGTTTGGCTTATGTTAAAGGCCTTTTGAATGCAGAATCAAAATTGACCTTAAAAATGTGGATAAACTTGATGCCTATTTACCATGATGGTTGGCCACTTATGTCAAATATCGATAGTACTTTGGGATTTGGTAAAAGGAAATCTTCACTAGGACCCTTTAAGGATTACTATTCCCCTCTGTCCATGTTCTATTATAACCTATGTAACAAAGTCTCTACTTTAAAGTTTCTTTGTCCATATTTTGGGAGAAAGAGAGAAAAGAGGGGGGTTTTCTGTTGAGGGAAAAAATGAGGGTACCAAGTCATTGCAATGACTATGAGGGAGAGAGAGAGAGAGAGAGTAGTTGGGTTAGCAATGTATCAAAACATATTATGATAAATAGCTTTGAAGGGAGTAGAGTAGAATGGAAAAGGGATGGTGGGGCAATTGTTTATCTTCTCATAGCCTACCCCATATGGATTTTGTTTCTTGAAAGTCTTTCTAATGGAAATTGACATTTATCTAACAATGAAAGCATGCAAGTTGGGGGGACATTGATTCAAGGGATCCTTTAAATGAAGAAGAAATTCAAAAAGGCAAAAGGGTGTTGTTGGAAAGGTCCCATATGGAAAGATCCCTTGTGCACTATTCATGACAGTACCACCCACTAAGCACCCTTAGTATATTCTCTCTGGAAGTAGCAGTAGCAGAGAGATGTTGGGATTGGTTTGGCTTCCCCCTTTGATTCTCATGTTGGCCATGCATCTTATCCTATGTTGGTTGTTCAACCATCCCCAATTTCACCATAGATGCTGATTTGTTGATCTCTTTGCCTTTCTGTAATACATATCTCACTATGTTTATGTATTGCTATTGCCCTTGGAAAACTTATTAGCTTGCCAAGTCACCTTGCCTTGTCATGTAGTAGTATGACTATTAGATTGAGTAGAGTCCAATACTCAAATCAGAAAGAGTGATAAAAGAGGGAAAGATTGAAAGAGTCGAGAGTTCTATGTAGTCTCTGTGTGTAATTGTTGAGAGAGAGAGAAATGCATAACTGGCGAGTTGCCTCTGTTATATATATGACATGTATGGAGAATGCCATATACGCTTAGGGGTGTAAGAACTCTACTTATCTTGGTGGGAGATCGTCTGAAATCTTTTGAGATTTTTGAAATCGTAGTCGTAGAGTTTTTATAGATTTGGAGTCTTTCTGAAATAAGAAAGTCCCGGTTGTTGTCGTAGAGAACAAGAGAGTTTTTGCTGTTGAGAGATTTACTTTCTAATCGAGAGAGATCATGGTATCGGATTAAAGAAGATTTAAACTTAATCAAGATTTCTTTCCTTATTAGGTAATTAGGACTTAGACCCATTGCGTAATAGGAATTGTTTCTATAATAACAAAGGGGACCAAGAGATCAAAAAACTGAGAGGACCAAGAGATCAGAAAATCGAGAGGCTAAAGGGTCTGTCCGGTAACGGCCGAGAGATAACTTAGTATCTTATAGGTTTGGTTGTAGGCTAGTAGTGCTGATAAGATTTGAGCTTTGATGGGTATGAACTGTAATAGTCATGCAACATTAGGCTCAGTATCATCATTTGCCCCCAACTCCTAATGTTAATTTGAAAAAATAGCATTAGAAGTAGATTAAATGCTGTTGAAATTAGAAATTTTGAAAAGGCACAAAGGGTCGTGGTTAAGCAAAAAAGACGTAATGGGGAGTGTTAAATGTGAAATGTGTCTATTAAATGTTTAATGTTTCTCCAATTTTCAAGGGATTTTGATAATACAGTTTCCTTCTTTTGGCTATATATATATCTCATGCGGTGATCATATTTTAAAGAGTTAGAGAAAGGGCTGTGCTAGTTAATAGTGTTTAAAACCTGAAGTGATTTTCATCTTTTTGTGGGTTTGGCATCTCAAGGAGGTGCGATGGTAAAAGCCACAGGTATAAGACTCCATTAATGGAGGAAATGGAGGTACAAGGTTTCATCATGATAGTAGGAAAATTAGAGCCTACTGCTGTGATGGGCTTTGCCGAAGAGTTCCATTAGGTTTCTTGTAGTTTCTCATTGCTCTTATGCTCCATAATTATCAAGACATGGTTCAATGATCTACGAGGGCCATTTTTTATTTTCTCCCCCAACTTCTATTTAGTATCTAGCTGTTTTTCTAGTTTTAGTATCTTACTAGGTGCTATTCTGGTGTCATTTGGGAAACTATCCTGAGAACATTGGGTAGTTTGTCAATTAGAAGAAGTGAAGATTCATAAGATCAATACGCTTGGGAAGGTGAAGGGGCTCATCAGGACACCTTTTGTTTTGCCCCCTCTGAGCAAATTTTTCTTTGGTGTAACCTAGTCAGGATGTATAAATGTAAACCCTCTATTATATTCAACTATGTACTCTAATGTATGTCTATTGCATTGAAATAAAATCGTTATTACTTACTTGTCAATCTTGCCACTATCGAGAAAAGAGTGCCCGATCTGTTTATAGTTTAAGAGAGTTGCATTCGAGGTATGTAACTGAGAAAGCAACCGAGCAACCCAAATGATGATGTTAGTGTGGGTCTGCTAAGGCGTCAGAGCCAGAATGATACCTTCATTTACTCGCTCGATTGTAGAAGTCAGTAACTATTGTGTCCTTAGAAGGATACCGTTAGGTTATGAGTTTGGCTGAACATTGAGGCCTATAGTCTAGAGAGTACCATGACAGATAGAGCTGAGAGATGGTTGGGAGTCGAGGCTAAGGATGGGTACAGAACCCAAGTGAGGAATAGAGTAGAGAGATGGTTGGGAGTCACTTCCTCGGGAGTTAGATCCCGTATGTTGGCTAAGGATGGGTGTCGAACCAATTTGAGGCGTAAAACTGAGAGATGGTTGGGAGCGATTAGCTCAGGAGGTAGATTCCCTATGTTGGCTAAGGATAGGTACGGAACTCATATGAGGCACAAAGCCGAGAGATGGTTGGAAGCCACCCGTTTAGGATTTGGATCCTGTATATTGGCTAATAATGAGTACGTAACCCATGTGAGGTGTAGAGCTAAAAGGTGGTTCTTACATTGAGTAAAATAAGGGAGTGGGAACCTGGCTGATAATACCATGTAAAAAAATTGTGTTATCGATAATAAACTAGAACATATGTCAAAACTGTGAGAATGACAAAGTTTACTGATAGCAGACACGTAGGTTGTAGAGTTCCAAATTCTCGGTATAGTATAGTCGTTTAGATGGTAGAGCTAATATGTTCCCAGTCAAACTACTGATCGTATTCAATATGGATCTTCCCAATTTAGTGCGAGTTTTCCTTCGGGTTGTTGTTGTCACATTGCTTTTACTTTGTGGAGGACTAAATCTCTTGATTTGAACGTTCTGCTTTTTACTCTTCTATTGAATATCGGGCTATCAGTTGTTGATAGGTGGCCATCTGAGCAGATGCAATATCTTATAATTCTGGCAATAGGACTAGCTTTTCATGTAGTATGGAGTCGTTTGCCTTTGGTTGATATTGTTCTATGCATAGTGAGTAGATACTTATTTCCACTGACAGGACTACTTCGTACCCGCAAGTTAGGTTGAATGGGGTTTTCCCTGTAGCCATTCTGGGTGTGGTTTGGAAGGCCCAAAGAAATTTATAGAGTTCGTCTAGCCATTGGCCCTTGGCTTGGTCCAATGCTAATTTTAGTCCTTAGAGAATCATTCAGTATGTAATTTCGGTGAGGCCGTTTGCTTGTGGGTAAGCGCCAGAGGAAAATTGATATTGTATTTCGAGCTTATAGTAGAATTCTCTGAATCTCTTATTGTCAAACTATTTACTGTTGTCGATAATAGTAGACCAAATCTAGTAATGCTGGATGTCCAAACAAATGTTTAGATTTTGCCTACTGTTATTTGAGCTAAAGGTTCGACCTCCACCCATTTAGTGAAGTGGTCAATAGTAGCGATGAGAAATTTTTGTTGTTTGATTGCTTGTAGAAACTGTTCCAGTATATTCATTCCCCATTGTGTGAACGGTCACGGGCTTGTGAGGGGACAGAGCTTGGAAGAAGGTTGGTAAGGGACTAAAGAGAAGCATTGGCACTTGTCTTATCATTTGACGTAAGTCTCAGCGTTGGTCCTCATAGTAGGCTAGTAACGCCCTTGTTGTAGGGCCTTGTTTGCTAGACTCTAAGCGTCCAGGTGTTTACCACATATTCTTTCATGAATTTCCCAGATGACATAATCTCCTTCTTTTGGTGTCAAGCACTTGAGGTATGGGTGAGTAAAAGTTTTCTTGTGGAGCTCTCCGTCAATAATGACATAATTTTGAGGCTTTGTGTTTGACCTTTGTCACTTCCTATTGGGAGTCTAGTAGTTGGCCACTTCAAAGGTAGGCAAGAATCATATGCTTCCAGGTTAACGGGCTGTCGGTAACCAGGATCTATTCTAATTCATCTATACTTGGGTGTGAGAGGCTCTTGACATAGACAGTCCAGTTAGTTTTGACGAACTCTGAACTTGCGAGCTTGAAGAGTGTGTCGCTCTCGCGTTCTTGGACCTGGGGATCTATTGTATGCTGATTGTGTTGAAGTTGGTCATTACCTCTTGGAGCCTGGAGAGATATTTTAACCATCATTGATCCCTTTGCATCATATGTTTCCTCGATCTGCTTGACCAAAATTGGCTATCGACAAAGACTTAGATGTCCCAAGCTCCTAATAACGCTCGATCCGTAGACTTGTTAGGAGTGATTCGTATTTGGCTTGGTTATTGGTGGCTTGGAAGTCAAAGTAGAGTGCGTATTCTTCCTTGAAATCTTCAGGACCCACTAAGATGAGCCTTGCTTCACTCCCTGAAGAGTTTGAGGAGCCGTCTACATGTAAGGTCCATAGTGGGATTGACCACACTTCTAGGAAGCTATCAATATCAGGCTCAACTGGGTTCAAGAAGGTGTATTCAAGGATAAAGTTTGCTAAGCCTTGACCCTTGAAGGTGAGCCTCAGTTGATATTTGATGTCGAACTCTCCAATCGTATGTGTCTGAAAGTATGGTCAAAGGCATTGAGCAGTTATGAAAAGAGAAAACGCCACTTTCTCAATCGGCTTGTCTTGGATTTCAGACTTTGGAGCACTCGACTGACATAGTACACGGGTTTTTGCGCAGTAGCTTCCTATCTCACGAGTACAGAGCAGAGAGTTTGGTTAGGTACAGATAAGTAAAGATAAAGTTTCTCACCAAGAGTGGGTCTAGAGAGGAGAGGCGGTAATGAGAGATATTTCTTGAGTCTGTTGAAAGTCACCTGACACTTAGGCGTCCATACGAATTTCTATAACTTCTCTAAGGTGTCGAAGAAAGGTTTGTATTCTTCTCCTCCCACATTCGACATAAACCGGTTTAAGACCGCGATTCATCTGGTGAGATGTTGGATCTCTTTTAATGTTCTAGGTGGGGCCATGTCTAAAATGGTTTGAATCTTCTCTGGGTTAGCTTCGATCTCTCGATTGTTGATCAAGAAGCCTAGAAACTTAGCAAAAGTAATTCCAACAGTGCATTTAGCTGAGTTCAGTTTCATGTTGAAGCGCTCTAGTGTCTGGAATATTTTTTCCAGGTCGTCTATGTGGCTCTCCTGGTTAGTTATTTTTTACAACCATATTGTCCACATAGGTTTCGATATTGCTATCAAGTTGCTCACTGAAAACTTTGTTGACCAACGAGTTTGAGACCGAACGGCTTGATTTTATATCAATAGGTGCCGAATCCCATAAGAAAACTGGTTTTTCTTCATTTTCGGGGGTCATGTGAATCTGGTTGTAACCCAAGTGTGCATTCATAAAACCTAGGAACTGGTATCCCGATGAATCATTTACGAGCTTGTCAATGTTCGGAAGGGTATAGCTATCTTTAGGGCATGTTTTATTGAGGTTCATAAAGTCAACACACATCTTCTATTTGTCATTCGCTTTCTTCATCATAACCATGTTCGCTAGTCATTTGGGATATTTTATCTCTTTGATGAAGTTCGCTACGACTAATTTTTGTATTTCTTCTTGTATTGCTAGCTGCATTTGAGCATGAATATTCTATTTTTTTACTTCACGAGTTTGTGGTTAGGATCCATTGGCAGCTTCTTTACGATTACTGAAGGATGTATTCCCAACATGTCTTCAAGTTTCCATGTGAAGATACTAGAATGCCACCACAATTACTCAAACCTACCGGAGGCTACTCTAGCAGAGAAGGCTCTGACGTTCAAGTAAAAAAGAGCGATAAAAGAGAGAAAAACTGAAAAAACCAGGGGCTTGTGTAGTCTTTGTGTGTAATTTGTTGAGAGAGAGAGAGATGCATACTTGGCGAGTTGTCTCTGTTATATATGACATGTATAGAGAATACCATATGGACTTAGGGGTGTAGGAACCTTATTTATCTTGTAGGGAGATCGTCTGAGATCTTCCAGGATTTCTAGAATCGTTGTCATAGAATTTCTATAGATTCGGAGTCCTTTTGAAATAGGAAAGTCCCAGTTGTTGTCATGAAAAACAAGAGAGTTTTTGTTATTGAGAGATTTAGTTCCTAATTGAGAGAGAGATCAAAATATCAGATTAAGGAAGATTTAAACTTAGTCAATATTTCTTTTCTTATCGGGGAATTAAGACTTATACCCATTGTGTAATAGGAATTTCCATAATAACCAAGGGGAGCAAGAGACCGGAAAACCGAGAGGTTAAAAGGTCCGTCCGGTAATGGCCGAGAGATAATTTGGTTTCTAGTAGGCTTGGTTGTAGCCTAGTTGGCCCTATAAGATTTGGGCTTTGATAGGTATGAACCATAATGGTCATGGACCATTAGGCCAGGTATCATTAGTTTGAATATACGTGTAGCAGTTTCTTTTTTCTTTAGTTATCGTCAAATATATGAGATTTCGTTCCGACTAAATCTAGACCGACCGTTGTAGGGTCCGTTTTGAGGGTACGGGTCTTCCAATATTATTTTTTCTCGCTTCTATGCGGCATGGGGGCGGGACCTACAAATGTTGGTAATAGCACTTGTAACTGAGTTCCCAACATGTTGGAAGGTGTAATTAGAGGGAGTGGAGGATGGGTTGGGGCAGCAAGAGTGGAGGCCGTAGGGCACATGTTTCCTGTGATATACGCTTTAGTGTGGCTCCTAATGTGTGGATTGTCAGACTAGATACTGCGCAAACCATATGGAAAAAAAATGATGACAATCAATCAGTTTATCCAGACTAAGCATTGGCCTGTTTGAGGCTTGAGGAGGAGCTATAACATTCGAAATGGGACTAGTCGATGATTCACTCCATCTCTGGATGGACATACTGAAATAAAAGTGATCACGCTCTAGACAATCCGCTTTGGTTGGAGCCACTGCACCACATGTTTGGTAACCTCATGGGAAAAGGAGGTAAAGGAAATACGGAGAAAGGATGAGGGAAAGGGAAAGAGAAAGGGAGAGAAAGAGAAGTTAAATAAAAAATCAAGGAAATGGAGAGAATACATGGATGTAAAAATAAATTTAATATTTTTAATTTTAAAAGATAATCTCTTTTCTTTAAAATTGATTTTGTGGAATTGGAAAATTGGGTTTAGGAAGTTTCATAGAAATCCTCCAATAAATTGTTTTGGAAAACGTGCCTGGTTTCTTTAAAGTCTTCACTTTGCCGCCAAAATTCTCCGTCCAAATAAACTGCGTCCTTTTCCATCTTGTGAGGGTAGAGGAGTCTATCCTTTTCAGCAATTGGATATCGTGTATTTACGTATACATGTATGTATAGGTTTTATTCGGTAATTATCTTTTCTTGACAAAAATTTGAAAAACATAAAAAACAAAAAAAATTAGGAAGAATCATTAAGAAAAAAAAAACATGGTTCCTTTGTAATAGTTCAGAGGTCATTTTTGGGATCATCAATGGGGTGTCAACGGGCATGGCATTCAACCGTATCACTGCAGGGGTTTGAGCCCTTTGAAACAGCTGAGCAGCCCAATCACTCGTTGATTATGGTAACTAGACCATTTTTGTGCAGCTTCTCTTTTATTGGGCTAGCTTTGCAAAATGGAATCAACTAACCATGGGGTTTTGATAACCCCCCCCCCCCCCTTCCAAGAAAAAAAAAAACTTTAATAAGAGACTCCTGTAGTAGTAAATATGAATACCTTCACAGAAAAATCATGACCCTTGTATCAAGTATAGAACATTGATTTGGTGACGTGGTTAATGAATAGGGCAGGACATGGAAAATTCCAGACTGCCCATAGAACCTATAAGGGCACAGTTACTACAGAGAAACCCCCACCCCCACCACACCCCCCGCCCCCGGGGGGTTAAGAAATATATACCTCTCCTCACTTTATTCACCTTGGTAAGCCTATGCCTATCTAACAGTTGTTTGACCACTTGCATTCCGGATTGAAGTCAAATAAAGGATTGGAACTCTGCAAGTAAGATTCTTTCTATTGTTCTGAAATTTTCAATAGATTAAGTTTGTCATGTATGCATTCACAGCAGAACTAAATACCTTGCCTGCAATTTCATGATAATGTGGTTCCAATTTCGTCCATGACTGGCTTGGTTTACCGGTCCATAGCAAGTGTGTATACAATAAAATGCTTAGGAGGCCAATGAGCTTTACTTTAAGTGGCACCGATCCTCATCCTCCTGGTAATAGGCTCGGATTCAAGTCTCACTATCGACAAAAAAAAAAAGATAAAATGCTTAGGAGGACTGTCTTCAATTCAACGTCATTTTCCAGCTATTGCAGAACACTTGGTTGCCTTACATGTGTGACTTGATCATTATATTGTTTATTCTCTCTCTCTTATCTGCAAGGTTCTTATTTGATTTTTTTCATGTTAAATCAGGTTATTTTCTAGAGCAAGAAATCATGGGTACTAACTAATCAGAGGACAGGATAATTCAATGTGGTAAGAGATGTTGGGGGATGGTGGTGAAGATCTTTAGAGCATGTTTGGAGAATGTGAAAGAAGCTTGGTTGTCCTTACCTTGTCAAAGTGATGAAATCGTCTGCATTGGGAGGTCAACGGTCAAGACAAAGTAGCTGCCGAATGTGTAATGGATGCTCGAGCTGGTACTAGCAATGGTGTCACTAGTTGTAAAGGAACATTGGGGAATGGAGAATACGAGCAGTTTTCCCTTGGGCAAATCCAGATTGAGAGAATGCAAGCAATGACACCACCACCAGCCCCTCCTTGCCCATAGAAAAGGAGCCAGGAATCCCACAAGTATCGGCCTTAGGCTGCTTTCAGAGCTCAACAAAAGAGAGATTAACAACAGAGCGAACGTACAATAATTTTGGGCCAGAGAGCAGGTCAGCAGCTCATCCCTTTCAAGTTAATAATTCATCACCTTTCCTGTATCTTAAGAACAATATTTTCTTGTGTCAGGCCAGGCTTATGCTGAGCAACTGAAGTAAGACATAGGACGCCTAGGAAAGGAGAACGAGCCTCTGGTAAAATATACTGCTTCTTCAATCCTATTAATATAAGAAAAACATTTGGTATACCGTGGTTGATTATTGAACTGAGTTGTCCGACTTATTCGTTGACTCCTCTTTTCGCAGCATGAATTGTAAACAACTGCGCTGAGGACTATCTCAAATCCTATTTAGAACCCCTCGCTCAATTTACACAGATGCTTCAAATTGAAAACCAATATGAGATGCCTGCAACTACCATACAGCACAGCACCGTAATTTCCCTTCCTCCCTCCTACTCTCTCTTGGAGAACAGGGATATTGTATAGAACAAAAGGTTTTCAACCAGAAGAAAGGTTACATAATTTTGTAAATTCTTTTTTTTTTTTGGTTGATAGTGAGACTCACAAGGGGGAGGGGGATTGATGCCACTTGAGCTGAAGCACATCGGCTAATTTTGCACATTCTTACATTACACTACAGGGTCTCGCCCAATAAAAAATGCACTGGATATGTATATAGTGGTAGCGTTTTGGGTCTCACCTGTGTAAAATATTGGAGAAACAACAAAATTCTCTCAAATAATATCACATGATAGATTGAGAATCGCAACCTTTCCAGTGTATCATCAATTATGCCCTTTGAACTGGTAATGCCGGGGCAGCCTTCTATTATCACAAAACATATGCACCCATTGGATTTCACGAAGGCCATTAAAGATGACAGAATGCAAAAATTACTAATTAGAAGAGGAAACATCGTGTTGCCTGCAATTATCTCAAATTGCAAAACACTTGAGCAGACAATTGAAACATCAGGGGAAGGAAATGGAGAAAAAGAGAAGAGACTTGATTAACAATCTGAGGATTACCAAAACAAAAGAGTCTGAGAAAATGTTGTAGACTGCAGATGGAAATGCTAGCCATGACTATTTCCATAACAAACCGTTGGACTATTTCCAGTCCCATCAAGTACACGTACCTCAGCCGGAATTCTAAAATCAAAATGATGGCAAGGCAGACAAGTTAACCAGGAAAAAATTGCATTTTACAGCCAGTAGTTTCTATTAACAGTGAAATGGAGAATCACAACTATAAGCTGGTACCTGAATTGTCAAGGTTTTCAACTTCCCATCAGAACAAGTTTTCCTTAGCCCTTTTTCTGTCTTTTTTTTTTTTTTTTTTTTTTTTGTGGGGGTGGGATCTTGATGAAAAATGTTGGGAGTCTGTGAAGTATCCCATGCCAAACCTGATCACCACTGCTGTTGAATTTCCAATCATATCGTCAAACTAGGAGAATTTTGTAGGCGTGTGCAGCCATTTCTGCTTAATTTAATTTAATCTCCAAATAAATCATCATCATCATTACCGTTGCTGGCATTTCTAGAAGTGCCTCCAGGTGTTCCACTTGGGGAAACCAGTGTATCGCCAGGACTAACAGAAGAAATTGCCCAAGATGAACCTACTTGTAAGGGAACTGATTCTCCATAGAGGTCATCATAAATTCCACTCCTTGGAGTATTTTTCACCTTGTCCAAGATCTTTCGTAGTTTATCTGTCACCCCCTTTTGGCCAATGTTGCCTTCTCTAGGGGAGACCTGCTCCTTCCCTTTAGGTATCACAGTCACTTGTACAAGGGACTCATATTTTCCGACAAGACTACTTCCTTCTTTTACACCTAAAGGACCAGGTTCTGTTTCAACATCTACACCATCAGAGATTCCAACAACTTCGACCAACTCTCCTCCAACCTGATCCCTGAAGGCTACTCTTGTTCTCCTAAGTCTTTTAGCTGCTCTTTCCTTTTGCTGGCCATCATTTTTCCCACAAGGTGAGCTCAATGACCCAGAGAGTTTGAGCAGAGAGCCTGATTTGCTAAGACCATAACGATTCAGGAATGTGTTATAAGCCAAAACAGCTTCTTCATCAGAAGGATCGGGGGATGGTGGCATGTTGATTTCAGTGGGTGGCAGAGGGGAAGGAAAAAGGGCCTCATTATTCCTCCTCAAGATATAGCTCCTTGTTGATGCAGCAAACCGCAAAGACTGACCCACTTCGAGCTCAACAGGGGTATCTTTGGTCAATCGTTCATTGGCAACAAATGTACCGTGTGCAGACCCCAAATCAATCACATAAATGCTGCACATAATATATAATTGTTAGCAACTGCCAGCTTGACTAACAAATGAACACCTATAATTTGACATTGCAGATAACAAGCTGTCATTTCATGCTTTCTTGAATAAAAATATTCTCAAAACAAAACTCAAAAGCTTGAAAAAACATGGAGTTACAGACATAAGGTAACGACCTTTTCCCCACAATGAACCACGGGAAAGTAATATCATGTCTAAAGCACTTGTGGCCTACTGCCACAGTTCACCCACCCATTCCACTAATTTTAACCTCGTAGTTACTAATTTGTGACTTAGAAACTCTTTAGTTCTCCAATGTTTCTACTTGTTTTATATGTCTGGAAAAATAATAATTAACCTTTTTTCTGTGTCTCAAAGTCTCATTTCTCTTCTCATTTCTGGATCATTATGTTATGCTAGTGCATATTATCATCTTCCTATACACGATTATGACTCCCACTTTTCTTACACATAATATACCCAATCCGCAAGGAAGAGAAAGACAAGAATGAGTTACAAGCTAAACCAAACGTCGGTTTGAAGTAAAGATGAAAATAACACCATGATAAGATACATAAGCAAATTGTCCACTTTGCATTATGGATTCATAATTTATAAATGACGTCGAATGAACTACAACTTCATTTATTTACATGAACCAGTTGGCCATGCCTGTCTAGAATATAAGCCTCACCCAAGGATCATTTACACCTCAACAGTTACGATCTCCCCTTCCATTGAGGTATATCATGAAGTAACGCAAGCTACCCTAAAATGTGTGATGCTTTTGTTGCATCAGAAACATCTTGGTCAAATTTCATTCCTACTCTCTCAAGAAAGCAAGTTGGCATACAAATCTTATCCGGGTCTCCTTTAAGATCATGGCTTTATTTTGAAAATCAGATTTTATATCCAACTCTTAAAATTGTGGGAATCTAGACCAACATATATATACCCAATTAGATGCCAATGCTATGGTAAATTAGCAGGCCTAAAAATCAGTTGCAAGAAGAGGGAAACAAGGCCAACCTTCCATTCTTGTGAGGAATGACAGCAGCATGCTGACGTGAGACTGATTGATGATCGAGCACAAAGTCACAAGTCTGAATTTGCCTCCCAAAAATGTGCCTCCGCTTATCAAGGTTGATGCGGTCAATGACTTCACCATCTTTCAAAACTTCAAGATAGAAGAAACCAGGACGGGGCTCAATTGCCCAATCGGGTGGCTGCCAAGTTGATTGCCCCCCTCCAACCTGAGTCAACTGTTGGCTTGGGCATACAAGCCGTGCCCCTTCATTGTGTTGGTGGGTTGTCTGAGACTGTAAGTGCGAAGCTGAGGAATAGGTAACTACTGATTTAGCTGGCGCAGGAGGAGCAGCAGCAGCAGTAGACTGGGAAGTTGTTTTGGAAGCTGAATTGACTGTCACTGAAAATGGCTCCAAGGATTGAGCTTTTTTGAATCTTTCAAGACCAGCTCTACCATACATGATTTTCCTTAATAGTCTTTATTCAATACAGTTAAGACAAACCTCAGTAAACTAAAATCTAATGTTCGACAGCAAATGTAATTCGCGATTGAAACCCTAAGAGATTGAGAGAGACACAACGACACATACAGATGCGTCGGACAAGCTAATCAAACATGTGTCAATCGAAGTGGATTGTTAAACACAATACTAGGAAGTCAGAAGCCTAAGACAAAAAACAAAAGGGGAAGAATTGAGAGGGGGCAGTAAAGTATACAACTTTGAACCTACCTCGTAAAGAAGACTGCAATATATTTTTGTAATCTTAATTGGAGTAAATCAAATCAGCACCGAGAGAACGACTAGGGTTAATGTTGTCAGTTCCAAATAAATCGAATATTTCTGCGATTCCTAGTCGATTGAGAGAAGAAGAGAAGAAAGGTTTCAGCTTTGCTGTACTCGGAGACGGAGGTAAGACTCTCTGTCTCTCTCTATATGGCTTGTTTTGATGGGGGAGGGAGGGAGAGAGGGGGGGGGGGGGAGGAGAGAGAGAGGGGGGTTCGGATGTCTTGCTCAGGGAAGGTGCAGCGCGGCAGGGCTCTTCTCTCTCTCTCTTTCCATTTTATTTTATTTTATATTCTGATCACCGTGATTCACATTTCACATAAATCTAAAAATCACCCCAATATTTTAACATAAATCTGATGCTGCCTCATTTTGTTTTCCACATGCATTTAAGCCCCCTCAAACAATTTAAAGTTAATTATTATCTTTTTCTTTGTTTATGAAATCAAACCCATTCAGACAAAAATATATTGAGGTTCATCAAGCCAAATACTCAACAGCCTAGAGTGTGACTAGATGATTAAATTATGTAAGTCAAATACATAATTTAATTAATATTTATCAAATGTTAAGTTACAAAATCTAAATTTATCGAGTATTTGAATTTAATAATTTAATAAAATCTTTTAAAAAAAAAAAATTGATCTTTTCAAATATTAAAATCAAATGTTGAACCACAAAATCACCGGCGTCACTTGCATTACATTAGCCGCGTACATAATAGAATCCATTATTTAATAACATTAATTAGATGTTTGGCAACTGTTAAAGGAGCTTATAGGAGTAGGTCACTTCAATTAAGTGATTTGATAATTTTTTAGAAAAACACAAAATATGAATAATGCTATTTAAATCTATTAATTTAGCAAAAAATTATTTTTTTAGGAACTTATTATTACTTAATAAATAATACCTCACAAATACCCTTTGCCCTAATTTCCTCTTCTACTCTTTTTATTATTATTATTATTATTTGTATGCAAAAAAAATGTCTCTCATTTTTTTTCTATTTTAGTATAAAAACACTTAACTAAATTAAATCATCTCTCTCTCTCTCTCTCTCTCTCTCTCTCTCTCTCATTTTCATTATAATCTTATAACATTAATGTTATTTTTTTAAAATAATGTAAAAGTTAAATATTAAACTAAATTATTTTGTCTATAAAAAATTATATATCTTTGTTTTTTGTAGTTTTTACATGTTATTGTTTCTTATTACCGGAAAGAATTAACTAAATTATATATAAATAAGATCCAATGCTCTTATGCATTTATGAATATCAAGTTTTTAAAGCAACGAAGAATTGGCCTAATGGAATGTGCCGTTAGGTCCCTTAACCAAATTTTTGAGTTTAACTCGCGATTTAGAATAAAAAAAATTATGTTTGGTCACTGCAAATTCCAAATCGGATTAATCGAATTATGGTTTCAAATATCAGTTAATATAATATAAAAAAAAATATCAAGTTTTTAGATTATATACAAATAATTTAATAACTCGGCAAGAAGAGTATATTTTAATATATCCCTAACTTTTTTCATTAAACAAAATCAACATTTTAGTATATTTTAATATATTATTTCACAATTTTTGTTATCTATTTTTAAATAGGACAAATTTATTACATTTACTTACTGTGTCCTTTTTATAATTTTTAATATGGGACTACACTTGAGGGTTCAAATATTTTGAATAACCCCACATTTTACATGCAAGTGTTGGTTGATGGGAGCTAAGTGTATCTGCCAACATCAGAAGTATGAGAAAAAGTATTTAGTGTATTAAAGCAAAGTATTTCGTGCTTTATGAAAAGTAGTCACATTGAAACCTCTAATTTAATTAAAATTTATTCTCAATATAGTATAATTAATCAAGTGATAATTTGTTAAAATTTGACTATTTTTTTTCTTAGTTTAATTGTATTGAGTGTATGGATTTGCAGATTTTTAATGACAGTCAATAACCAAGTAATTGTGCAAGTTAGATTATATTTCGAGAATAATGTGAAATTTATTCAATTAATACACACTTGGTGGGATTGAAAATGTTTTGTTTTGTTTTTGGTTTTTTTTTTTTTTTTGGTGCCTTGGACTTGTACCATCACCGGTATATGAAGATTCGTCCCGACTAATTCAGATCGATCCGACTGAAATCCCTCTTAGGGGGTCGGGGTCTCCCAACGTAGTTGACTTCATGCCCAAATCACGAGCGGAACTCATGACTTTGGTTAAGAGATGCAACGACCTACTAGCTATGCTAACTCTTCATTAAGAGTTTTCTTCTTGCCATCCCAAAGAAAAACCTTTGACATACATCTTATCAGGCTGCAGGTGCACCCACCCTGCCAAGAGTCTCAAGAGCAAAAGCAATGCCACTTTTATCAGCATGCCTAAATCTAATTATTGGTAGGAAACAGTCATCTCCCACTTAATTAACAAAGTATAATTCATTCCTTGCGTGCTTCTCTTTTTCGAATCCGAACCAAACTGTACATGTCTGCAAGCATTATATATCATCCTGGGCTTTTGAACGCATAATGTTACAGAAGTGAAAGCCAAGTGGAGGCCTAAAAGGGGCTCCACTCTATTCACTTGAGAATCTTTGTACAAGCTTCTCAACAAGCATGAAAAGAATCAATCAGTACCCTGACCAGGTCTGACAGGTTTGACAGGTCTGAAAACTGGGTTCCCTCACTTCAGAAAATTTGCAGCCAACAGCTCTATCCTTTGAGGATATGCATCACAACCTAGAAGGCTCCCCCCGCCACTCTGAGAGAGGCGGACCAATGTGCACTTTGTTCCTATATTGTTGGAAGTCAATTGGAGGGAATGAATGGAAAATGGTACATCAGGCTCTGTCCCTCCCCGTGTCGGATTACATTGAAGATGATGCCATAGACATGCCAAAAGATGATGCTTCATGATCACCTCACCCCAAAATACATCGACAAAAACTAGCAGCTATGTGCCATATCCCAGCTACTTCACTAACAAATATTCCTTCTCAACAACGCTAAAGATCACCTTCATGCGATCTTGAACATTTGATACCACATTTTTTGTTATCCTTTTTTGATGCCTCGTGCTTTTCAGCCATGATAGTCCAAGGAGTACTTGGACATTACATGCCTTCGACCTTGAGGGTAGATCCTCAACTTGGTACCTCATGTGAAGCTGCCATGAGGGAAATGAAAGTTCATTGTTTTTTACCAATGTAAAGGATGAAAAACAAAGTCAAGCCACCAGAACGTTGAATCAATAAATCCAATTTCACTTACATTGAAATGATCACCAAGTGGAACCCCATCAAGACTCATGACTTCTTCAATAATCCAACCCTTACCATCAGGAAGGGGAGATCTTTGTTGAGTGCTCGTGACTCCTCCTCTGTAACGTGAAATATGCTTATCAAATTTATACTGGATCTGCCGTTGGTAGACATCAGGCTTCTCCAATTCCCATGGACTGTTGGAATATTCAAGGCCACCAGCTTTCTCCATGACTTTGCGGTCCAAGTCACCTCCATTGAAAATTTCCATGAAGAAATCGGTCTGAAGTAAGTAATGGTCTGGTCAGATGGGTAGATGTTTTACAAAATACATAAAACAACTTACATGCCCCATAAGAGTGCATATATACACCAGTTGTAAGCTGATGCAAGATTTTATTTTATTTTATACGTATACTAGATTATGAGAAGACTATCACAAAATGACTTAATTGGCAATAGTCACAAATATTTTTATTTCCTTTTTGGGATCTATGGTCACATAAGCAATTTTGAATGGACCAGGAGAAAGCACTCCAACCGCCAAATCCGGAACACAAAATCACGCGCTGAAGTCAAAGACTTTTTACAAGCATGTTAATTCGTAATGTTTGTTTGTAAAAAGGCCCTCAACAGATGCATGCTTCTGTTTGTGAGAGAGAGAGAGAGAGAGAGAGAGCTCACTGGAACAGAAAGAGCAGAAGAATAAACCTCAGACATGTTGACATCCTCAAGGTCCAAGAAAGAGCCACTTTCTTCAGTCTGGAGGCTTTTGGCTTCAGATTCTTCTTCAACTATTTGTACCTTCTGCTCAGGACTCAAGGATCGTGCCTTCCATAAGGCCATAATTGTCCTATCCTTCAAGCATCAGCCAATTAGTGCATAACAAATAAAACAAATGTTCTTGTCTCTATACTCTACCTCAGTCGTTGATAATGAATGAGGTTTCAAACCTGTTTATCTATTCTGCAACTCTCATTGAGCAACCAATCACCAAGAATCGTTAAAGTGTGTAGGTGTGTGCAAACTTGGAGTGAGAGAGAGAGAGAGAGAGAGAGAGAGAGAGAGAATTACAGAATAGAAGTATCTATCAAACTGAATTAGAAGTATGTAATCTACGAATATTAGTCACCATAATTACCTGTGCGCGGCACCGAAAGATACAAAAGACTGGAAATGGAACTTCAGCCTCCCTTGAGCATCTTGTGTTTTTGCCCCATGTCTTGCATCAATACCTCTGCCTTTGCGGAGAGTGATGATAATTATCGGACTGCCCATTGATGACAGAGTAGGTGAAACCTGTTGTATATCTTCTATGTCCTCCCAAAGAAAAAAGAACTTTGTTTTGTGCCCAAACATATTTGTATAGAACCCAATTATTCTAGGTGACAAGAAGAGACGACCCTGCACAAAATTAAGTGCAAGTTAGTAGGATATGCTGGTGCTGGAGACATGAACAAACAAAATCATTATGAACAGCACCTGAAGGGGCATTTTTCGTTTCAGGTGACATCTAAAATCATCAATGAGAAATTCCTCAGGTGGAAGCCCAAAGAGTTTCTGAAATGCTGTGTTGGCTTGAGGGGATCGCAGATTTATCTACAAGTGTTGCACAAAAATGCAATAAGTATCATGAAGATGGAGGGCAAAACCATCACTTTGCAAATCCAATTTCTAGGAGAAAGAATTCCTATTATTACCTTCTTCCCAACCTCCTTCTCCATCTTAGTCAAGTACTCATTAACAATGTTGGTACCTCTACTGTTGTCCAAGAAAATTCGCAGGTGCAGCTTTGATTGGCATGCTTGAGCTAGCTTTCCTTGAAGAGGAATCCATACATCAGCTAGATCTGTTAAATTACTTCTTACAAAGTTGATCTCAGCATGCCCCAGGGATATAGCCTCATCAAAAGGCCCATCAAAATCGTAAACTTCTACATCTAGCATTGATGGAGGCTCGTCCATTGCATCAAATTCAAATATTTCTGCAACATCAGTAGGGATCCAAACATTAAATATATCAGGTGAATGAGGACTAAATTGCTTTTCAGCCCATATATGCATGATTTTATCCTCACTACTAAGATCCAGGAACTCCCTTTTGAATTAAGATAAATTAGTCTCTTTCAACTCCATTTCGAATACTGATACCAAAAGCAAATAGAAGCTTACCATTCCAGTGAGGATCAGATTTCTGGAACTTGATGGAGCTGGTTCTGGTTTTCCCTTTGCAAGTAAAGACGACATATGGGTCAGAGTATCCACTGGAATCAACAGCTGCTATGTTGCTTCCTTCAATCAAAGCAACAGTGAGCAACCACCCATCTCCTTGAGCTTTGACTCCATGATCACTGCCTAGAACAACAATCATACAACTAAGCAAATTGAATTTTCAAGCTTTTGTTTATTTCTCTCCTAAAAGAATTAATGCCCATGACACTTTCACAGATAATGAGATCATTTAATTGAAATGAGGCATATGCACACACTTTGGGGAAATGAAGCACAACTACAGCAGTCACAAGATGTAGCTCCATGCAAAAAGACCAATACATATGTTAGCACAAAGTTAAGCAACATATTAATCTCTGCACATAGAGCGTCATTCAAAGTGTAAGGATGGTAATTTGAATAAAACGAACAAGCTTATATTGACCAAAGATACATGTGATGAATGATGAGAACTACCTTTTTGCCCTCTGGCCTGCATGAAGCGCGAAATGAACTCTAAAACTCGTTTAGCTTGAAGAATTAGGACTCCACTCACAATAAGCTCACCAATTGAGTCTGGTAGGTCTAGGCCAACAAATTCAAGCCCTTGAATTGTACTTGGCATGGCCAAAAATATATGCACAAGCACATACAATCCCGTGATAACAGTTGAAATTACAGTAAAATTTGCAAAATATTGAACTGCCAGTTTCCAATCTGATTGTGATTCCACCTGTAATGATGCCAAAGCTTGATCCTTGTTGGATGCTATGTCCTTTGCATCAACCACTTTAACAGTTTGAGATAACAGAGTTGCATACGGCTCAAAGCTGTCCTTCAGGCCTTGTCGAGCTCCGCCCTCTATCATACTCTTCATTATGGTGCTCTGAATGAAATTCATTCTCCAGGATATTACCAACCTTGAACAATGTTCCCCTGATGGAAACTCAGGGCCAGGTGTAATGCAGAAAAGCAATTCTGTCCTATATGTACTCCCATATGGGGCATCTGGGGTGTTTACACTTGCCAGCACTGCAAAAATCTTCCCATCAGCTTTTAGATAAGTTTGTTCCTCAATGCCTTTCACAGCCTTGATTAATTTGGTTGCAGCCTTAGTGTAGGTGACCACTCTTTTCGCACTTTCCCCATCATTCTCAAATATCCAAGGCCCCTGTTGTAGCTCTGTAGTTCCTTGTGCATCAGCCGCAGACTGAGAGAATTCTGAACCAGGTGCAAAAATTAGAGCATTAAGGTCTGCAGGTGCAATGAAGTACAACTGGTCCAGAAGTATTCCTCCTGGCAAATCACTTGGAACCTCACGACCTTGGTCTTTCAATTCAATTGTCTTCATTATTTCTTCAAACGGAACAGCAGAGGACTGCCCTTCCAAAGGGCTCTCAACTACTTCAGATTTAGTAGATATAGGTCTCTCAGGTGAGGGAGGAACACTTTTACCAGAAGTGCTAGATGAGCTGTCTGCATTTTTGTTAAAAATTTGAGCAATTCGTCCAGCAAATGTTTGTGCTTGAGACTTGTCTTCCTTGGAAGAAGCAATTTCATTGGTTCTCATTGGTGAAGGTGACCTAAAACGGTCACTGAAAGACCTGGAAGGTGATGAAGCAGCCGAGTCCGTCTGCTTCCTAACATTTGATGGCACCTGGTCACAATTGCTACTCTGTTCTCCAGTGGACTTGTTTTGAGCCAAATAAACTGTTAACAGTATTTCACCTACCAATGAAAAGCAGTATAGAAAAAAGGAATAGTAAGATCATATTATCCAGCAAAGTGGCAGCAGCTTTCACCTGCCAGTAAAAAGCAGCATAAAAGAAAAGGTATAGTAAGATCACACGATCCAGCGAAGTGGCAGTAGCTCGAGAAGATATAAACACAGAACCTTGAATGAATTATGCAACTCCAATTACAAAGCGCAATATGTAGACCACTAGAGTAGTGTCACCATATACCCAAAAAACTTGGACAGGAGAAAAAAAAAAGAGAGAAGATTGCAGGAAAAGACAACAAGAGAATGCATACCACAATCTTTAATCTTGGACTTCTTACTCTTGGGTAGAAGAGGATACCAGGCAGTCCCAAGAGAGATATTTTCAGAATCGAAAACTAGAGAGACAGGGATTTTTAGTTGGCCGATAAAATCATCATTGAAGAACTTATCTTCATCCATGACAGAGACAATAAGTTCATCCTTAAGGTCATCGACCCCGAAACTAAATTCCTCACCCCACTGAGGATTTAAGCACTTCTTCACCACTTTGGTCTTACCTTTCTGCTTCCCCAACTGCAACTTCACATATGGGTCGCACAGTCCATTCGCATCCATTGCCGGCAGATTTCGCGCCTCAACTACCGTCACATGCAGTTTCATTGTGTTCTTTTTTATCAAGATTTCACATTCCCCAGTTCAAGATCTCGAAAAAATTTAGTAGGTTTTTGATCAATTTTAGAATTCTTGAAGAAACCACAGAAAAAAGAATTGCTGGTATAAACGAGAAAATTTAGCATAAAGAATTGAATGAGATGATCATTACATAAAAATCAATGACCATACAGTGTTACAGGAAAATATTATGACGGGAAGAGAACGAAGTCGACTGAGAAATACCGGGATCTATTACTGAGAGAAGTTAGAGGTATCAACTAAACTGGCATAACCCCAAAAGATAAAAAATTTTGGAAAATCTGAATCGAATAAACGATGGGTATTGATAATCAAATCGATTTTCGTTCGATTACGCGTGGGAAAGAATGCGAATGATCCAAAGATGAAATTTTGGCGACCCACAAGACAGGGGAGATCAATCAATCAAACAGAACTGGAGAAACAGAGAGATAGGGCTTAAAAGGAAACAACAAAAGAAGAAGAAAATACAAAAAGCGAAATGGATTGGAAAGAAGTCGACAATTTAGCAGCTGAAGGACTTTTCTGCTCTCTCTCCTCCTCCGCCGCTTCTTCTAAATTCCTTTGTTTTTTTTTTTTTTTTTTTTTTGGGTCAGACGCTACAGCCGCGTTTGTTGTTTAGACTTTTTGACCCGCCCGGCTTTCTATTTTATATTTCCTTCAAAGATTATGACTTTCCTCTTTTCTTAATCTATACGTATTATGGAATGTATTTTCTTCTGAATAAAAGGTAAATCTTTTATGTTGTCAATGCTTTTTAAGGGGAAAAAAAATTACTTGTAACAATATATGGTAAGAGATTTAATAAATGCCTAGTTGGGCCCACCATGGTGGAAGCACAAGACGACAGACGAGAGAGACGAGAGAGACGAGAGAGACGAGAGAGACGAGAGTTTTTGGCGGGGGGGGTTTGAAGTCAAGGTATTTGTTCCTAATCGTAACAAAATAAAATATTGACTTCATTAATAATTTTCATTTGATATAATATGGAATGGTTAATTAACTTGGTGTTTGGAAATCTTATCTTAATGTAATTTATTTTAAATTTTATATATACCTCTCTAATTAAAGTAAAAGATTTTTGTTAAAAATATTAGAATTTTGAAAATAGATATTAAATTTTTCTTAAAAGAAATGTAATAAAAAATATTCAAATAATTATTATATTAATAAATTTTTATAGTAAGAAGTCGGAGAAAATTAGGCCTAAAATTCCTTTCTGAACTTAGGTGGTGATGACATGGACCTCAGTGCTGGTGTGGCACATGAGACTCCACTTTTTCCACGAAATTTTGTACCGGAGGGAGGGAGAGAGAGAGAGAGAGAGAGAGAGAGAGAGAGAGAGAGAGAGAAGGGAGAAAGAGAGAGAAGAATTCAGAGCAAATAACAACAAAATTCAGAGCAGCGAGCAGTATTCTTTCCACAAAGCATTTTAATTCAGTCAGACAATACTAAACTACAATCCTAGCAACCACCGTTCAGAAGTCAGAAGATGTTTATCATCCAGAAACAATATCAAATCCCTTCCAGGAATGCAGAAATGAGCATTTCACAATTTCAAAAGGCACTCTAAACACAACCCAATTCAACCAGAAAACTCACCAATTTAGAAATCAGAAATTATCTCTTTCAAGTACCAATTTCCGCGAGAAAATCCCCCAAAGTTCAGTCACACTCTTATGAACTCAAAAACTCTCAACTTAACCCAATAGTGAGCAAACAGATGGATAAGGCCTTAATCATCTCTCCTCATCATCAAAGTTGACACAAATGTGGTTCAGATTTCATAAACCAACACTCCACAGGTCATACAATACTATTTAATTTAACAGCCATCAAATACTCAAGCCACGCATTTTATCAAACACTAAAACAAAATTTTTGAACCACACAGGGTTGGTGGCACAAAAGAAGTGAAAAAAGATAGAAACATGACCTCCCCACCTTGTAAAGACTTCATTTTGAAAAGCTCTAGGGGACGGGGTTTGCAATCGATAATTATAATAGGCGAATCCATAAATTTTTCTCGAGGTTCTGAAAGTCGTCGCAGCAGTTGAAGATGGAGGAACAGTGATTCTCTCTCTCTCTCTCTCTCTCCCCTCCCCCGCTAGCCGGTTTTGGGAATCTCCCATGCGACATATGCTGTTGCGTCTTCAAGGCACGACACGTGTAGTGTCTTGAAGACACGACAAAACTTACCGCGTTTTGGAGATGCGACAAGTTGTGTCGCGTTTTGAAAACTAGACACGTGTGTCCTGTGTGGCATTTGGCCTCGCTGATGGTGACACGTCACTATATCATGGGTTCAATCTACGACAAATGGGGGTTAAAGACTAAATTTAAAAGCTAAATTATTTTTGGTCCGAGATCATTTAAAATTTCTTTTAAGGGTATAATTCCATACATCTCTCATCAAACGAATGACATCTTCTTTTGAAAATCCTAGCTATTCTTAGCATGATATTGGAGAATCTCATTGCTATTACTCAAACAAGCATGAAACGTATGCTTGCATATTCGTCTATAGGTCAAATCGGATATGTAATTATTGGAATAAATTTTCATCTTTCACAATGGGATCTTCCTAATACAGTAACGGTATTTAATTATAAAGGTTAGCTAAATAGCTGACCTTGTTAGTCCGTTCGTGCAAGAGTGGGAGCATAGTCTTTATTCTTTCTAAAATTGTTGAATTTTAATAGCCTTTGCCTCGCTTAATGGATAATTATTTGTTACCAATGAGAAATTGCTTTTTATCTCAAGTTAAGTTGATTGGATTTCTACCAATGGAAACCATAAATTTCATACACAATAGATAGATATGATATCTTTTTTTTTATTTTTAGATAGCAAAGTGAGCTCTACCATTCTATCTAGTATTGATGATGGATACTGGAAAAATTTTTTCCTTGTTTTGTTCCAGTCCATGATTTGAACGAGTTGCACATACATCCTGAGACTGTCCCTTGGCCCGTAGGTCCTAACACAAGGTTAGAATTCTAGCTCTTCCAGAGTGGTATCTCACTGATGGCTCGGGCCCCCCCAGAAGGAGGCCTTCTTCGCCCTCCACCTAAGTTGCGCAGGAAAGACCCAAAGCCAAACCCAAGGAACAGTGAAGCTTCAGAGGGTCTTTCTGTCCAGGTGCAGGTAGTCCGCATCTTCACAGACATGTCTATTTCACCGAGCCTCTCTCCGAGATAGTGCCCAGATCGTTACGCCTTTCATACGGGTCGGAACTTACCCGACAAGAAATTTCGCTACCTTAGGACCGTTATAGTTACAGCCGCCGTTCACCGGGGCTTCGGTCGCCGGCTTCGCTGTCATCAGGTCACCAATTTCCTTGACCTTCCGGCACTGGGCAAGCGTCAGCCCCCATACATGGTCTTACGATTTTGCGGAAACCTGTGTTTTTGGTAAATAGTCGCTCGGGCCTAGTCACTACGACCCCCTTTGTGAGGAGGCACCCCTTCTCCCGAAGTTACTGGGCTATTTTGCCGAGTTCCTTAGAGAGAGTAGATCGTAAAAATCCAGGAAATTACGAATCTCGATTCAACGATCTCACCATCGGGATGATAACCACGGAACTTGAGCTATCACCGCAACACCACAATACCGCAATCGAAATCCGGTGACAAAATACGGTACAAGTGCTCTCTCTCAAGGGGATATTTTTCTCTCTATCTCTCAATCGTACCTCTACACAATTTTTTTGCACAATGGTAGTGATCCCTAGGGTTTACCCTAGTTTCCATATCCTTCCATCACCACACATGGTAGGAAATTCAAATCCCATCAGTTACCATTTGTGAATATAGAAAGTGGAAAAATTCCTATTTTCCAAACATGGAAAAATGCCCTACATGGGCATTAATTCCTTCATCTCCCACTTGCACACGAGGGTATTTTCATCCGTCACGAGATCACAACTCATGCGATCTCCTATATCACCCTACTGGATTTTCATACTAGATTGGGTGTCATGCGACTGGCGAGTACACCTGCAAATAAAGACTTCTCGATATACCTATTAGGATGTTCGAGGAGTCGCCGTTAATAAAAAAATATCTCGTTGTACCCCAAACTCAACACAATTACATCCTTCGAGCCACTTTCCTCGTCAAAAGTGATCCCTATTATGTACTCGAATGTATATTCACTATTACGTTCGTATCCCAATGTGGATATACGTAACAGACCGGTCGGTTAATATAACACAACGATATAATGTGGATTGATCTTCCTTTCCCAAACTCGAATCCATCGGTCTCAATTCAGTTGCTTTCCTAAACCTACCCCTTAGATCTCAATTTATCTTCTGGGACATAGGTAAACAGACTAAAGTAGCAAACACTGAATCAAGATTTCAAGAGACAGTCGAAAGTAGAATAAGGGTACCAGAGATCCCACCCAATGGATCTCGGGTCTCACACAGTAGGAACGGGGATTATGACTAGATCATCATCTCATGTAATTGCTCCCATTATCCCTAGTCGTCTATTACACACGGTATGAAACGCGTGTCACAGTTTTAATCCCTCATTTCTCAGAAGGGCATATGTTAGATTTCTCTAACACTGTGCAGATACGAGACTCAGTCTACACATAAAATTTTACCCAAAGATCTCAGAGAGAGTATTTCAGAGACAATATCACTATCGCATGTGATATCCGAGATCTCAAATCTGGCTACTTACAAGTAACATAGATGTGGGTATTTCCATATCAGTCATATCCCAAATGACCTTATCCTGAACACATATTAGGGCGACTTTTGTTATAGCTGGGCCACTCTTAATGCCTCTTACGACTAGAAACTGTCTCATCTCTGCTCACTCAGAGCTAGAAGTGGTCGCTCGTATGAAAGAGTTGACCTCGCTTGCCTGACATATTTATCACATAAAAAACATACATGATATAAATAAGTGCATTATTTAAGACAAAATAATTCTAAGTGTGACTGAATAATGCACAAAATCATATATAAATATAATAAGTATCATATCGTCAATTTAGTACAATGAGAAAAGTGAAAATATTCCCAAACCCAATGACTCTCTATGTGCTATAAATGAGTCTCTAGTGATGGGTTTGGTGAAGGGGTCAGCCACCATGTTATATGTCTAGATGTACTTGACGGTCACTTCACCCTTCTCGATGATGTCTTTAACAAAATTATATTTGGTGTCGATGTGTTTGGTCCTACTATGATACTTAGGGTCTCGAGTGTAGTCGATAGTAGCCTGATTATCACAGTAGATTATCACTAACCTCCCCCTATCAGCTACAACCCCTAAATCATTTAATAGTCTCTGGAGCCAAACACTCTCCTGAACTGCGACTGAGCAAGCCATGAACTAAGCTTCTATCGTAGATAAAGCTACACATGTCTGCTTCTTACAACTCCAAGAAATGGCACCACCATTAAGCAAGAAGACAAAATTTGATGTCGATTTGCGATTATCCAAATCACCACCCCAGTCGACGTCTGAATATCCTATGAGGTGCAAATCACCTCTCCCATAGCACAAGGAATAGCTCGCAATTCTCTTGAGATATCTAAAAATCATTTTCATTACTCTCCAGTGACCCCTTTTAGGATTTGATTGATATCTATTTACCAGACCGACTGCGTAACATATGTTTGGTCGTGTACACAATATTACGTACATCAGACTTCCCACTGCGCTGGAATAAGGGATTTTACGCATTTCCCTTATTTCTTCTTGAGTTTTCGGGCACTTCTCAAGATTCAGGCCATCACACTTGGCGATTGGAGTATCAATGGGATTACAATCACTCATCCCAAAGCGCTCGAGGATTTTCTTAATGTAGGTCTCTTGTGAAAGAGCCAACATTTTTCTCGTTCGATCTCTCTGGATCTTAACTCCAAGGATGAACTCAACTTCACCCATGTCTTTTATGTCGAATCTCGATGACAACCATGTCTTGATTGTTATCAGATACTGAATGTTATTCCCAACCAACATTATATCGTCCACATATAGGGATAGGATCACAAAAGAGTTATTAGATCGTATCAGATAAACACAATGATCCTCCTCGATCATTGTAAAATCATAAGATATCACATCTTCGTGAAATCTTAGGTACCATCGCCTGGATGATTGCTTTAGGCCATATATCGACTTCCGAATTCGACAGACCTTATCCTCATGACCTACTAGAACGAACCCAGAGGGCTGCTCCATGTAGATATGCTCATCCAGATTTCCGTTAAGGAAAACAGTTTTTACATCCATCTGATGCAACTCTAGATCCATACTTGCGACAATCGCCAAGAGTAAACGGATCGATATAAATTTAACTACAGGGGAGAAAGTCTCCTCATAGTCAATGCTCCTTATCTGTATGTAACCCTTGGCTACTAGACGGGCTTTGTATCTCTCCATCGATCCGTCGGCCTTTCTTTTGATTTTAAGAACTCACTTGCTCCCTATGGCCCTTCTGTTCTCAGGTAGGTCAACTAGGTTCCAGACCCCGTTGACCTTCATTGATTCCATCTCCTTTTTCATTGCCTCTAGCCATTGGTCCTTCATAGGACTCTAGAGAGCCTTCTCAAAGGTCTGAGGTTCCTCATCATCCTCGGGAGTCACGATAAGGATCTCATCCTCTATCGGAAAATGACATCAGGGTACATGTCCACAACTACTCCTACGAGGAGGAGGAGTCTTTTCACCTCGAGATGGGTCACTCCTACTAGGACCAAGATCCGTTTCAGGCTCTTGGGTCCCACCGCTAGGCTCAATTGGGCCGTTAGACTCACCTATCTCATAAAAAGTGAAGTCTTGGTCCATTTCGCCTCTTTTTCCAGTAACGTAGTATTACGAGATTCGATCTCGAAAACCGTACCATCCGTACGTTCACCTAGGAACACATGTCCCTTAGAATGTTTGGAGTACCTTACGAAGATACATTTCTTTCCTCGCGGGCCTAACTTGCCATGTGGGTGTGAGGAATCGTGAACGTATGCGGCACAACCCCATGGTCTCAAATAGCTAAGATTAGGCTGCCTCCCTGTCCAAATCTCGTATGGTGTACTGACTACGGACTTGGTTAGAATACGGTTAAGAACGTAGGCAGCAGTTAACAATATATTTCCCCAATAGGAGATTACCAAATTGGCGTACACCATCATCGATCTCACAATCTCCAACAGATTCCTATTCCTTTTCTCGGCTACCCCGTTCTGCTGGGGAGTAGCAGGAACAGTCAACTGTCTAGTAATACCCTTCTCGAAACAGAGTTCTTTAAACTCCTCTGACAAATACTCGCGTCCTAGATCGGTTTTGAAAGTTTTAACTCTCAAGTCTAACTGGTTTTCTACCTCACTAATAAACCTACTGAAGCAATCTAATTCCTCAGACTTGTGCGAGATTAGGTAGACGTAGCCGAAACGCGTGTAATCATCTATGAACGTAATGAAATACGTAACTCCGTTTCGAGCTCTCATATTCATAGGCCCACAAATATCGGAGTGGATCAATTGCAATGGAGTCCCAGCCCTCATTGTCTTTCCAAATGGTTTCCTCTTCGCTTTGCTGGCTAGGTAAAACTCATATAGGGGTAACTCAATCCGGGTTAGCGGGCCCAACAAGCCACTCGTAGCTAACCAGTTCATTCTCTCTTGCCCTAGTAGCCAAGTTTACTATGCCAAATAGAAATATCATCAACTACGCTATTAGATGTATACGTAATAGAAGACAAATCAGAAATTTTATTAAAGGAAACCAAATCCAACGCATAAAGTCCATTATGGACTAAACCAGTATATAAAATAGAGTTATTGTAGATAACAGAAACACTCAAATTTCTGAAAATGACAGAGCATCCTAAACGATCTAAACAAAGGACAGATATGAGATTCCACTGAATTTCAGGAGCATACAGTACATCATGCAGATATAGGACTTGGTTACTTGGCAGCATCAGTTTGCATGTACCAATCCCCTTCACAACCACAACTACTCCATTCCCACGTACAGTCTCCTCGCTTGGGGACTCAATCGGCGAAACTCTACATATGCGCTCCTATCTTGAGCTACATGGTCGGTGGCTCCTGAGTCTACAATCCACAATAGAGAAGAGTTAGTAAGCATCACAGTGGATGAAACATAACTGACACCATGTAAAGAAGAAGTACATACCTTTTGCTCGCCACACTCGTGAGCGAAATGCCCAGATTTGCCACAAACGTAGCATCGGATTTTGCTCTTGTCGAGCTCCTTTTTCTTATGTTTCTGCCCTCTGACCTTGGTCTTCACTAATGGCTTTCTCTTACCCTGGCTAGGTTTCTTGTCATGCTTGCGCCATTTACACTTGATGCCCTTGGAGCCCTTACTTGACTCCACCACATAGGCATGACCGGAAACCGACCTAGCCACCTCCTGGCTCTCCTCCTCGAGCTCACAATGCCTACGCACGTCCATGAAAGTATGAATACTCTCAGTGTGCATGAAATAGGTCTTCACCACATCCCAGGAGTCAGGCAAGGATTGGATCACTCCCAGTACCTGAAGCTCATCAAACATCGGCTCCCCCATGTTCTTTAGAGAAACGATCATACTCGACATATGCATCAAATGCTGCTTCATAGTATTATCGGGTCTTTTCTTATAGGTGATAAACCTATAGGTCAGCATCCTCAGCTTAGGAGCTGACCGGGAGCCAAAGTGTTTTTTCAGAGCACTCCAAACCAACATCGCGATAGGATACTGCTCGTACACCGGAATCAAATCATCGTGCATGCTGTTAAGGAGGATGACCCTAGCTTGGCCATCCTTCTTCTTTCATGCACGATACGCCTCTTCATTCAGTTTCGCCTGAGGCGTATCACTCACCCCGGGATCTGTCATCTCGTGTAGTAGAACCTCCGCTAAGTCCTGCTCCTCGAAGACAAATTGAACTTTACAGTGCCAAATCTCATAGTTGTTATTGTTCAACTTGTCTCCCTTAACGAGATCAAGTACGATACTTTTTGTCACAGCCATAGTCTCTGTCACACAAAAAAAAAGAGACGTCAGTGACTAATAATGCTTATTCTCACAATTTCGTGTACTCTACGAATTAACAATCCAAAATGAATCGAGTATTGACCCCAAAAGGAGCGTATGAGTCAACGGATACCATACACCATAACCCGGAATCTCATCTCACCATCCGGACTTTAATTCGACACACAAAATCCCATAAATAGTCACAAATATGCACATAGGACAAAACAAAAAAATTAAAAAATTCAATTTTGGATGACTTTACGCGCCGCCAGGGTCCTCATGCGCTGCCGTACTCCGGTGGCTCGTCTACAGGCCCTGTCACGCGCCTCCACGTGTTGGCAGGAGCTTGGCTCACGTGCCAGACGCGCGGCGCACCTACACTCGCCTGGCGCGGCTCGACTCACACGCGCCCAGTCGCGGCGCGTAACTCACGGGCCCTCACACGTGGAGCTGGGTCTGCCGAGTCGGTCAACGGGTCAGGGTTGACCCGACTTTCCATAAACGGGTCGGGATCTGACCCGACATGTGTCGGTTCGTGGGTCGAATCTTGACCCGCTCCGACCACTCGGGTCCCAGATCGACTCATGCGCCTTACTCGCGCGTGTCCTGCACGAGCCCATGGGTTTGGATCTCTTCTTCCTTATCCGACGGGTCTGCAACCGGGTTTTTCAACTCGGTTCTCCGAAAATCCATTTCCGGCTAATTTTTTTGGCGATTTTTGCCGGAAAATATATTTTGACTTCCCAAAAATATTCCAAACTCATTTTTTGAAAGATTCAAACCCTAAACATGGCGAATCATATATCCAAATTTTGGCTCTCCGCGGCGTTGCCAAAAAACCCAGTTTCCGGCAACCACTCAATGCAAAATACATGTCAAATCGTAGATCAATGCACATGGAACACAAATATGCTTTTTATTGAGATCAAAAATCCCTCTACACGGATAGATCTAGGTTTTTAAGTTTGGATACCCTTAGAGTCGAAAACTTTAATTTCAATTTGTACAGCTAAAACGTGCTCCAAAAATTCAGGAAAAAAATATATTTAAGATCTACGTGACATGGGTAACGTCACGTTATATTCGGATTCACAAAACTCATCCGTGATCCGAACCCCATTTTTGCAACCCCATATTTTTTATACCCGAAAATATTCCAAAAATTATCTAATAAATCCAACCCTATACGCTCTGATACCAATGTTGGATTTATATGCACATACACATGTGGAAGCGTGCGAAATTTTCAGAATCATAAAAGATTAGGGTTTCCGGGCATACCTCAATGAGTAGATCGCAAAAATCCAGGGAATTACGAATCTCGATCCAACGACCTCGCCGTCGGGATGATAACCACGAAACTTGAGCTATCACCGCAGCACCACAATACCGTAATCGAAATCCGGTGACAAAATACGGCACAAGTGCTCTCTCTCAAGGGGCTAGTTTTCTCTCTATCTCTCAATCGTGCCTCTACACAATTGTTTTTGCACAATGGTAGTGATCCCTAGGGTTTGCCCTAGTTTCCATATCCTTCCGTCACTACACATGGTAGAAAATTCAAATCCTATCAATTACCATTTGTGAATATGGAAAGTGAAAAATTTTCCATTTTCCAAACATGGAAAGATACCCCACGTGGACATTAATTCCTTCAGAAATTGTGGGGAAAAAACATTGGATACCATTTCTTGAGGGACCGTTTCACTTCTTTGAGGCAGATTGAAGGTGAGTTAGATTTAATTGACATGAGGGAAGGTTTCTACCTTGCCCGGTTATCTCTGAGAACCGATTTTGAGAGGGCACTTCTTGAAGGGCTATGGGTGATTCTAGATCACTATGTGGTGGTTGTGCGGTGGTGGTCGTGGTTTCGGCCAACTAAGTCTGCGATTAGAAGAATAGCAGTTTGGGTCCGATTGCCACTCCGTCCCATTGAGCTTTTTGATGAAGAGACCCTGTTTCAGATTGGGAAGAAATTGGGTCGGCCCCTGAAGGTAGATAAAAACACAGTGACGGTGACATGGGGGAAATTTGCTTGATTGTGTGTGGAGATTAGAATTAAGATACGAAAGCGCATACAACGGGTGGAGTACAAGGGCTTACATACTATTTGCTTTGACTGTGGCAAAGTAGGTCACACAAAGGATGTGAGGATAAGTCGTCGGGCAGTTTGAATGAAGGGGTAGAGTGTTCAATACAAATGGGCAGCAGAGAGATTGTGAGGAAGGAAGTAGAGGAGAGGAATTTGACCCCTGGATGCAAGTCCGTTGTTGACCTAGAAGGTGGCCAAAGGAGGAGGGAGGTGATCGGAATCGGAGACGTCGGGAGACAAACAGATTCCTGGATTCAGTGGGCATCACTGATGATGTCGAGATTCCTGTAGAAGAATTGATTGACTATGATTTGAATGCTGCGTCGAATGCACCGTCACCCAAGGGACTAACGGTTGACAAATTTTTGGAAAGATAGGTCTTTACGCTGGATAGAACTGGGCAGCTCTAAGTGCCAGAATATGGAGTTGGGTCGGAGCAACAAACTCGTCTTATCGCTCCAGCAGGATGCAGGACCCAAGGCATCATGGGTCATTTAAACTTACAACTGGTGAGGTCCAAACTAATGATCCTAAACTATTAAGGCCCATGAGCTCTACTTTTACTAGGCCCAGGTCCTAAATAAACCACTATCCCAGAAGAAGCTGCACAAAGAAGGTTATAATGTGGGACATAGCCTGCTGAGGATGGGCTCCATCCCCCAGCTGCAATTCTTCCTGAGAAATGTCACAATCCCAGTAAGGACAGGTTTGAGCAGTGAGTTGATAAATGGAAGTATGTAGGACTATGGAATAGGGATGACTCCAAAGTGTACCCAGTAGTGTGATAGAATAACTTTGCAAAAGTTCTTCAATCTAATGACGAGTGAGGAAGAAGATAATAGAATTACAGAGAGAAGAAGAAGAAGAAGAAGTTTAGAGAGAAAGGAAGAGTATTAGATTGTTATTCTTTTTCCATAGCCTCTTGGTACAATTCCTACTATTATATGTACAATCAATTCAGGGATTGTGATACAACTGTGTGGAATCAGTAGGTTTTATAATACGTAACCGAATAATCTCCATCTTATTCATAGGCGGTAATGTGTCTCATCTATATATACAATGAGATAAATAAAGAACTAAGAAACTAACTCTTAATTTACTCCTAATTTACAGTCATAAAATAGGCCATAAAATAGGATCTAAATCAATCATTCAAAAACTATAATTGTTTTCCTAAAATAAACATTTCAAGTAATAGGAAACATTCCTAAATCATTCCAACACTCCCCCTCAAATTAGAGTATAGATATCAATCATGTTCAACTTGGATAAGAGTCCTTCAAATCTAACTCGTGATAAGCCTTTGGTTAAGAAATCTACAAGTTGTCCCTTGGATGTGATGTAGGGTATACACACAAGTCCTTCTTTAATCTTCTCTTTAATGAATGTCTATCCACTTCTATGTGTTTAGTACGGTCATGGTGAGTTGGATTGGGAACAATACTGATTGCTAACATGTTGTCACAGTACAGTAGCATAGGATTCTCACCTTGAAGTGAAAGCTCATCCATGATTCTTCTTAGCCATAGAAGTTCACATATTCATTGTGCAAGAGCTCGAAATTCAGCCTCAGGACTGCTTCTTGCTACCACTGATTGCTTTTTGCTCCTCCAAGTCACTAGGTTGCCCCATATAAATGTACAATACCCAGTAGTAGACCTTCTATCACTAACTGACCTGGCCCAATCAGCATCAGTGAATGCCTCTATCTTCCTTGAATCATTTTTCTTGAAAAAAAGTCATTTTCCAGGAGTTCCCTTAAGGTATCTCAAAATACGTTGAACTGCTTCTAGATATTCCTCATAAGGCTCATGCATAAATTGGTTGATCACATTAACGGCATAAGCAATATCAGGTCGTGGATGAGATAGATAAATTAAATGTCCCACTAACCTTTGATATCTACCTTTATCAATAGGGACCTCTCCCTTCTTATACCCTAACTTGTGATTCTCTTCAATTGGTGTATCAGCCGGTTTACTTCCTAGAAAACCTGTCTCTCTGAGCAGGTCAATGATATATTTCCTTTGTGACACATAAATCCCTTTCTTTGATCTTGCAACTTCAATACCAAGAAAGTATTTCATAGGCCCGAGATCCTTGATTTCAAATTCTTTGGCTAGAACTTTCTTCATTCTTTCTCCTTCGGTTGTATCATCCCTTGTAAGTAGAATATCATCAACGTATACAATTAAGACTGAGATCTTCTCATCTTGAGACATTTTGAAAAATAAAGTATGATCGGTTTGAGATTGAGTGTAGCCATATTTCTTCACCGTCTTTAAGAAACAATCAAACCAGGCTATAGGAGATTGCTTCAATCTATAGAGAGATTTTTTCAGTTTATAAACTATATTAGTGCCATAGACATTTACAAAACCAGGAGGAATATTCATAAAAATTTCTTCTATCAATTTCCCGTTTAGAAAGGCATTCTTGATATCTAGTTGTGAAATCTTCCAGTCTAAATTAGCTGCAATAGAGAGAAGAACACGAATAGTGTTGAGTTTCGCTACCGGGACAAATGTTTCTTGGTAGTCTATCCCATAGGACTGTGTGAATCCTTTTTCAACCAAACGAGCCTTGAATCTTTCTATTGATCCATCTGAATTATATTTCACTGTGAATACCCACTTGCACCCTACTATTTTCTTTCCCTCCGGTATTGACACACACTCCCGGGTTTCATTTTTCTCCAGTGCTTTGATCTCCTCTATAACTACTGCTCTCCATTCTGGAATACTCAATGCTTCTTGGATTAACTTGGGAATTGCTATACTAGTCAGATTAGTAGCAAAAGCCCAATAGGGAGGAGACAAACTGCTATAGCACATGTAATCTGAAAAACGGTGAGACGTACAAGTTCTTTTTCCTTTTGTAAGAGCAATAGGAATATCTAGACCTTAATAAGTGTTGAATTACTTTGATTTTCACAGGTGGCATGATGTGTTGGAGAATTCTGATTTGACGTATCATCAAGAACTGGTGGATCCAATGACTGGTTATGCTCAAGTATGTGAATTCCTTCATTTTCCTTTCTTTTCCATCTCTCATAGACAAGTAATTTTGGACTTTGAATTTCAATTCTGTTTCTTTAGTGATTGTAGTGGGTATTTCTTGGTCTGGAAGAGGAATATGAGTAAAAATGAGTGGCGTAAAAGGAGCAGGGTAAGAATTGATAGGGCTGACTGAGTTTGATTGGTCTGAAGAAAGAGTAGGCAATGTATCCCAAAAATTGCAAAAACTCTCTTCTGTGGTCACATTCTTCCCCTGAAGTGAGTTTTTGGTGAAGTAAGGCTGATTCTCAAAGAAGGAAACATCCATACTAACAAACTTCTTCTTAGTTTTTGGATCAAAGCACTTATATCCTTTTTTGTTGGTGAATATGCGAGGAAAACATATTTGATAGCCATTGGATCAAATTTGCTACGATTATGAGAATGGATATGAACAAAGGAAGTACACCCAAGTATCCTAAGTGGTAAATTAGTAATTAGGCGTTTTGTTAGATAGACACTTTGAAACACTTCTAGAGGAGTCTTGTATCATATAACCCGAGTATGCATCCTATTAATGAGAAATGAGGCGGTAAGAATAGCTTCCCCCCAAAAAGGTTTTGGCACATTTGTAGTGAACATTAAGGATCTGACAACCTCAAGTAAGTGTTTGTTTTTCCTTTCCGTTAACCCATTTTGTTATGGAATATTTATACAACTATTTTGATGAATGATTCCCTCTCCTTGAAGAAATGCCCCAAGAACATTTGTGAAATATTCGCTCCTATTGTCTGTTCTAAGAATCTGAATTTGGGTTTGAAATTGGGTTTTGACCATTGAGTGAAAACTTTTAAAAACATGTTCTGTTTCAGATTTTATCTTCAAGAGATATACCCAACATAGTCTAGTATGATTATTGATAAAGGTAATAAATCATCTAGCCCCGGATAAATTTTTAATTCGTGAAGAACCCCAAATATCACTATGTATTATTGAGAAAGGGGTGGAATGCTTATATGGCTGTACTGGAAAAGATACACGATGATGTTTAGAAAATTGACAAATCTCACACTGAAAGGAAGATGTATCTTTATTATTGAAAAGAAATGGAAATAAAATTTTCAAGTAGGGAAAACTAGGGTCAACATGACATTATTTTCACATAAAGAAACAGAAAAGGATTTGCAAACTGAACTTTGTCTATTTGAGTCTTCCTTGTCAAGGTACTAAAGTCCTCCACACTCTTTAGCATTGCCAATCATCTTCCCCGAAACCAGTTCCTGAAATTGATATGAGGAGGAACCAAATTTAGCCACACAATTTTGATCATGAGTGAGTTTGCTAATGGACAACAAATTACATGTAAGCAAAGGAACATGAAGTACAGATTTTAAGGTCAGATTTCTTGACAAAGTAATTGACCCTTTCCCTACTACAATGGCTAATGAATCAACAGCAATCTTTACTTTTAAGTTACTAGCACAAGGAGCATAAGTAGAGAAAAGTGAAGAACAACCTGTCATATGATCAGAGGCACCAGAATCTAGGATCCAAGGAGTCCTGTCCTCAGTTAGCATACTGAAGGTTTGAGAAAAATTACCTTTCTGTGCAATAGAGGCAGATGGAATAGAAGTTGAATTCAGGAGTTTCATAAGACTTTCCAACTGTTCTTTATTGAGGGAAACTAGAGAATTTTCGGGTGTTGATTCTTCTAGACCCGTTTGAAGAGCTCAGCTAGTTACTTGATCAGATTGTCCATTTTTCAAATAAGGAGGCTTTCCATGCAACTTCCAGCAAGTCTCACGGGTATGACCAGGTTTTTTACAATGATCGTACTAGGGTCTATTTCCCCTTTTATTCCGAGTATCGTTACTTCCATTTGGGGTATTAGAGAATCGATTGCTTTTGGCTGCCAGTGCCGATGATTCCGTTTCAAGAGTCTCTCGAGTTTCCTTTCCCAACATAACGTTCCTTCTGCTTTCCTCCCTACGGACTTCGGAGAACACTTCCCGAGTGGATGACAAGATCTCACGTCCAAGAATTCTTCCACGAACCTCATCGAGATCATTATTCAGACTAGCCAAGAAAGCAAAAACACGCTCTTTTTCAATTATTCTCTTAAATATGACACTGTCTTGTGGATAATGCCATTCATAATCATAAATAAATCCAACTCCTGTCACAAGGTTTTGAGAGTATTGTAATATTGTAAGACACTTAGATTACCTTGTTTTGTATTCCGAATTTGAGTAGAAATTTTATAAATCTGAGCTGAATTTCTCAGATCTGAGAAAGTCTCCTTTGCAGCCTCCCAGATTTCTTGGGTGGTAGTAAGAAACCTGTACGTCTTGCTGATTGACAGTTTCATTAAATTTATCAACCAGGACATGATTAGGGCATTCTCCGATTCCCAGATCTCGATCACTTCATGACCTTCTTCCGGTTTTGTAAATTACTACAGTTAAAAGAGCTTGACTGACTGGGATCATTGGAGATAATTTTCTCCATTGAGTTTGTGGATGATTGGTTGAGTAGAGAGATTATCATGGGTCAAAAGATTGGTTTTCGAAGAAGAGAATCTCGTTGGACTAAAGCCAAGTATGTGGTCACCCACACTTGATGTGCCGGACATAGTGGCTTGTTCTAGAAATAATAGATGAGAATTGCTGTAGAAAAAAAATGAGAGAGAAAAATTATGACATGATTTTGATACCAGAAACGAGTCTAAAGCTCTGATACCATGTGGAATCAGTAGGTTTTAGAATACCTAACCGAATAATCTCCATCTTATTCATAGGAGGTAATGTGTCTCATCTATATATACAATGAGATAGATAAAAAACTAGAAAACTAACTTCTAATTTACTCCTAATTTGCAACCATAAAATAGGCCATAAAATAGGATCTAAATCAATCATTCAAAAACTACAATTATTTTCCTAAAATAAACATTTCTAAGTAATAGGAAACATTCCTAAATCATTCCAACAAACTGCCGCAACCAACTTTTAACAATTAACACAACTAATTTCTCACTACATTGTGTCACTCTTTCTACCTACTAACCATCTTCAGTTTAGGAGGTTATAGAAACTAGTTGTTGGCTTCTAAGCTTGTCCTACTAGTTGTTATAGACAAATTCGTTTAGTACCTATCTCGAAGACGCTGCAACGAAGAGGAGTTCTTTAATAACTGCTCAGGGGGCTCAGGGTGAGTTGGCGGTGATGCTGCCGGACAATGTTGGAGTCCTTCAAAATGATGTCCATGTTAGTCACAGCTGTGGAGGTGGCCAACTAGAGTTCCTTATTTTGTTTCTTCCGTGGGTACCTGATGGTTGGGCATTGTCTGGAGGAGGGATTGTAACCGGGAAGACAATCGATGGCAGTGAGTGGTAGAGCTACTGCAATCTTATTGTCAGAGAGCAGGGAAGGAGGTAGCTCTCTATGTGTTGGATCTGCCAAATGAGGTGCAGACTGTTTCGGTGGAGTAGATGAATTGGATGGTGTCTACATATGATGGAATGGAGGTGGCAATGGAAGAAGACCCTTGAGGGGTCGGTTGGTGAGTCTCTGTTCTATTTGCCTTGTTTGTAATGATTTGGTCATAGAATGTTTTGGTTTGGAACATTGGTGGTTTTAGTAATCCTCGGATAAAGAGATCCACTTTGGAGCTAGTTAGAACCCACTCATCGGATGTTATTTGCTTGCTAGAAACAAAGACAAATTCAACTAGGATTCTTGTTTTTCTTAAAGGGAGGGGTTTTGATAGAGAATTTATGGTGGATTCTTTGGGTTTTTGGGGTGGTCTTTGGCTTACATGGAAGTCTACCTGAATAACAGTAGATGTTATGCATTCAACAGACCAATTGATCCATTGTAGAGTCCATATAGAGGCTAGTGTGTGGAATATTACGTTGGTGTATATTCAGCCTCACTATTAAGCTAAGGCAGTGGCATGGGCAGACATTTCTAATCTGGCACATGGTATGCGGGAGGCTTGGATCATACTTAATGATTTTAATGACATTGTGCGGCCTTTTGAAACGATTGATTGGGGATGTGAGAGTTCAGTGAAGAGCTTCTAGATTTTAGGAGCACTGGAGAAGTTGTGATTTGCATGATTTAGGATTCTTAGGAAGTACTTATACTTGGGTCAGAAAGAGAAATGGGGTGGTATCTCTTCGAGAAAGGTTGGACAGAGTCTTGGGCAACATAACTAGTTGATTGTTTTTTCCAGAGGCAAAAGTGATAGTCTTACCTCGTAGCTAGGGGGACCACTTTCTAGTTCTATTTTAGTATCATGGTTTTAGGGCTCCAAATAAAGCAAGGTGTCTGTTTCAGTTTGAGGCTGTTGGCTCCATCATCTAGAGTTTAAACAAATATTCATCTAGTCCAAGTCACGAGGTGTCTCTTCTCTTATGGAGACTATTCGTTTAGTTTTTGCAGATCTTGGGGATTGGAATAAGAAGGTTTTTGGTAATATTTTTTTATCAAAAGTGGAGATTGGTTAATAGACTTTCGAGGAATATAACAATCTTTAGGGTATGATATTTTCATGTCATTACGTCAATTAGAAAGGGAGTTGTTAGAGAAGTATAATTGCATATTGGACATGGAAGAGACATTCTAGTATCAAAAGTCCTGGTTGAATTGGTTTAGTAAGGGGGATCATAATACAAGATTTTATCATCTTCCCACAATTATTGGAAGGAATTTGAGTCGGATTACTAAATTGAAGATTGATGGTGTTTGGTGCTTGGATATGGAAAGATTGAAAAAGCATGCCTAGTTTTTTTCTCAGAGATGTTCTCTACGATGCTTAGGAGTTCTTTGATTTTCCATAATATGGTTTGGCACAGAGGATCTCCGCAGGCGTTGTTGAGGCCACTGGGAATAGAGGAGGTTCAGAAGGTAGTGTTTTCGATGAAGGGTGGGAAAGCCTCAGATCCGGATAGTGTCCAACCATTATTTTATTAGTATTTTTGGGATGTTACTTATACCTCTCTCTTCGATTTTGTAACAGAAACTATACGTGATGGGTTTTGTTCTCTCGAGAATTTACAGACTTATATTATGTTGATTCCGAAGAAACCAAATCTGGAGATGATGAGAGATTTTAGACCAATCAATCTCCTAAATATGAGTTATAAGATCCTTTCAAAATTGATAATGAATAGGCTACGAACAATTATGCAAAGGGTGATGGGCATGTATCAAACTAGTTTTCTATCGAGATGTAGCACCTCTAATAATATAAGCATTACTCAGGAGATTACTCATTCCATTCAGCAATCTCATAGTAAACGGGGAAGCATGGTACTGAAGGTTGACCTGAAATAGGCATATAATAGCATAACATTGGAGTTTTTAGGGCAAACTTTGTTGGCTTTTGGAATACCTACTTCATTGACGTCTCTCATTATGTTCACAGTCACAAGGGCTATCTTTGCCTTATTATGGAAAGGAGAAATCTTATTTTCCTTTTTTTCGGGGAAGGGTTTTCTGAATGTGAGATCCTTTGCTCCTTATTTGTTCCTCTAGTGATGGAGAAATTATTATATATGATTCAGGATAGAGAGATAGTTGAGAGTTGGGTGCTTATTACCACGTCTCAATCAAGATCTTGGGTTTCACATCTTTTTTTCTGTAGATGATCTCATGCTATTTATGGAAGCTAAGCCTAGATGCCTTCAGGCCATTTTGGATTGTCTCCATGAGTTTGTTGCGGTTATTGGGCTAGAGGTTAGCCTAATTAAATCTAAGATTTTTGTGTCTCCTCGGGTCCCTAAATCAGTAAAGAGACAGTTGACAGCTGTTGGTAATTTTTGGCTTACAGAGGATTTGGGTTGCTATTAGGGAGTTCCCATTTTACATGGGAGGGTTAGAGCTAATACTTACCAATTGTTGGTGGACCGTGTAGCTAATAAATGGCGGCTTGGAGAGTGAAGCTTTTGAGTACGGCGGGTAAGAGGACTCTTATTCAGGCGGTGTCATCTTCGATTCTCTTATATGCTATGCAAGTTGCTTGGCTCACTGAATCCATTTACAATCAATTGGACATGTGGAATTGAAGGTTTCTGTAGGGAGATTCAGAGTCTTCCAAATAGGTGCATGATGTAGGGTAGGATTATGTGTGTCTCTCCCGCTATAAGGGGTTTGGGTTTTCGCTAGTGTAGGGATGTCAATTGGGCTTGTCTTGCCAAATCGGGTTGGAGAGTGTTAACAAATCAGTCCACTTTATGGTATGAGTGTTGATTGGTAAATATATTTAGAATAGTCACTTGCTCACTCATACCTAGCATCCTAGTGTTTCATCCTTGTGGAGGGGCATTCTACATGCTCAGAACAATATCTTTCGGGGTCTTAGATGGCAGGTTGGGGATGGTTCGAGCATAAGATTTTGGACGGATCACTACATTGGAACACAGCCTCTGATTCATAGTAGAGTAGACGAATTGGAGACTGATAAGGTTTCGATAAAGGTCAGTCATTTCATCACAATGGAGAGGGAGTAAGATTTTGATAAGTTGTCCACCCTTATCTCCTTGGATCGAGTAAAGGAGATTAGGGGAGTTGCTATCCTACGGGATCCTACGGCCATAGACGTGATATTATGGGGATGGGATTTCAGTGGTTCTTTCACAGTCAAGTCAGCATATAGGTTAACAATGGTTACAGATGATGATGGTCTACAGGGTTCCCTTGATTGGCAATGGGTGTGTTGGTTAAAGTGCTGAGAGCGAGTAAAATTTTTTATCTGGATAGTGGCTCATAATAGGGTCTTGACTAATCATGAGCGGGTCAGGAGGGTGTTGGCCGTAGATGTTCGGTGCCCTTTATGTCTATTGGAGGAAGAGACGGTGCTTCATACGTTAAGGGGGAAGAAGTCAGGATGCCCGGGAGATCTTATTGGGTGAGTCATACATCCATTGATTGACTTTCGTCATGGAAGAGATCTTTACATGGCTAAAAATAAATTACAGCTCTCAAGTTGTTCTTATGGATCTTCCATGGAACCTCCTTGTTAGCTCTATGCTTTGGGCTATTTGGAAGGTGAGATGTGAGATGATTTTCAAAGAAAAGGAATTTTCTCCTGAGGGAGGTCGTTCAGTATGCAGCTAATTTTGCTAAGCTACGTGCAGTTTACGAAGGCCTTTGAATCCTAATGGATTACCAGTGTTGTTGATTATTTGACTTCCCATCCTTACTCACATCTGTTGGAGGAACGTCAATTGATTATTCGGAATCTATCGGTTTAAGATATCCATTATGTACCCTAGGAGGGGAATTATTATGCTGATGCGATTGCCAAATTTGGTCATAGACTCCTTTTAAGGGTCATAGGTTTTACACGCCTCCTAGTGAGATTTATTGTTTTATTAAAAGGGATATAAGATGTATGACCCCTTTTCGAGGTTAGTTTTTGCCCGTTTCCCCTTGTTACAAAAAAAAAATCATTTATAAATCATTAAAACTATAAATTGGAACATCAATCATATGAAAACAACAAAATTAAACCATAAAAAAAATTAATTAGCTTAGAATGGTGAAGGAACCACAATTCCTCTTAATTTTCTTTAAATTCAAAAAGAAACAACCCTTAAATTTTTCAGACCGACTTGCCCCTGCCCTTTTCAAATGCTTTGAAATGACCCAAATGCCCAATGACCAAAGAAGCCTAGTTGAATGTAGGACTGGCAATTGGACCAAGCTGACCCGAGCTCGGCCCATTTCAAAGGGCCGAGCTTGGCTCATTTTAGGGTCTAATCGAGTTTGGGCCTATTATTTAGATATGTTTTAATTTCAGACTGAGTCTGAATACCAGTGGACTTGTTTTGTTATAGGATCAATCCGTTTAAAATCAAATATTATGGTATTTGAATGGTTACTTTGATGACTTTAATGTATTCTTTTGATATAGTTTTATTTTTAATCTTTTAGTATATCATTATTATTAATTTTCATAATAGTGGGCAATTTTTAATTTGGTATGATAATATTTGTTTTATATTTTATTTTAGATGATTAATATGTTTTTATTTTGTATTTATGATACTATAAAATGAGTTAAAAATTTATATTAAAAAAAATTATGATTCGGATCGAGTTTGGACCAAAATGGGCCCAAGGCCCTTTTAATTTTTTGGGCAAACTCGACTCTCAATATTTTTGAGTTTTCTTGAGTTAGGCTCAAGTTTGGGCCCAGACCTATAAAATTTTAAATGGGCTAAGTCTGGGTTTAATAAAGTCTGGCTTAGAAATCTCAACTGCCACCTTTAGTTAGATGGAGCATTTTGGTTAAACATGATTATGATTATGATTATGATTATTATTTTTCTTATAGGAAAAAGCCCTTGTTAACATTCAAAAAAGCAAGTTTGAGGGACATTTTAGTTAATAATAATGAACTATTTTTTTTTTTTACATGCTTTTCAGAATTTTAAAGACCCAAATGCTACTCCATGTAATCGCTATTTTAGGGGCATTTTCAAAAAGTAAAAAATATAAATAGAGGAGATAAATCTCTCATTTTTTTCACTTTATTTTGAAGTTCTCAATCTCTCTAATGTTAATTTTATCTCAACTCTCTACTATTACTACTATAATCTCACTACTACTATTATCTTAACCTTCCGCTCTAATATCACGCTTGATGTCCCTCCTATTCTCGACTCTTGATTTTCTACTATTTAGTTTTTTCGGTGTCAATTTTAAAAATGTAGAGTGTTTCAGAGACGAGATACAATTAATCTAACAAATATAAAGGTGCTATTCAAACTAAGTCAACACCTTTGATTCTAATTATAGACCATAATGCTTTGATATACCAAGCCTCGATGATCTCACTCGGATTATCAACTTTGATGCATTAAAATTGAAGAAAGTCAACAACATAAAGTTGATTTGGAGATAGAGAAAGAGGAAGATGACGTTCCTCAAATGCCAAGCAAGCAGCGAATTGGCACGAAAATTAAGATCCAAAATTATTGCAATGACAAGAAAAATGGTTGTTGTGGAATGGAAGGATATTATTTAGGTATCCCCGATCTCGACAAGTGTTGTGGAACAAGTTTTTAGTGCGGGTAAGCAGATATATGATGAAACCTTGTTCAGGCATGAGTCTAAACACAAAGGTGCAATCATGTGTTGATGATTTGACGAAGATAAGGTTGGCAACAAGAATTCATCAAAGTAATCAGGGAACGAGAAACAACAACTACAACAGAAGGATGCCAATTCAGGCTCTAATGAATTCACAAGAGGAAAAAAAAATAGACAACGAAATCTTTCGGAGATTAGTGATACAAAATAAGAGAAAAAATAAGGTTGCATCATTTCTTTCTTTTTTGCCTTTTTAATTTCTTCCTTCGTCATGCAGAAAACTTTTAGTTTGGTCCCTCTCCACATAGCGTTACCTACTTTTGCCTTTTGAATATCTTCTCCAAGAAGAACTTGAGCACAGCTTGCACCGCTTTGCTTGGGTGAGCTTTAATGGAGGTGGTCAACTTTTCATAAATTTGGCTCCCGTACTCGGCAAATACCTCCTACACGGGCATATATTGGACATCGAAGAATGTAAGGTTTTTTCGAACCGAAACAAAGTGCAAAAAGAGCAAAATAACAAGACGTTTTTTTTTTGGATTGCAAAAGGCATACATTTTATTCAATCATAGACCCCAATTTATACATAAAAGTATAAACTGAAATGGGGATAAATTGGAGAATAATGTTAAAATCATAACTAGCAACAAATGGTTAAAAATTTGAATTCAAATTCCTGAAAATCAGGTTTTCACGTGATCTTCTAACTGATTTTTAATTTTCTTTTTTAAACATATTTTCATCAGCTGCTAGCAAAACTTTAGCCATATCAGCATCCTTGTCAGCAACATATCAGCACCACTGCAGCGGCAGCTCAGAGCTTCAGCATCCTTGTTAGTAACATATCAGCACCATTGTCTGCAACAGCTTCTGTGGTATTGCATTCAACACTCCTCCCTGCATACTCCAAGTCTTTGTCTCAGAAACTCATACCTAGCCTTAGGAAGTGGCTTGGTTAAGATGTCAGCATTCTGATTTTCTGTTTTGCAATAGATTAACTGAATTTCTCCTTCTTTTTGTACCTCTCTTAGAAAATAGAATTTCAACTTGAAATGTTTTGTTTTGCCATGAAACACCGGATTTTTGCAATTGAAATTGGCGCTCGATTGTCCACAAATATTTATGTACTTTCTTCTTGCTCCATATGCAAATCAACCATCAATTTCTTGATCCAGAGAGCTTGATTCACAGTAGTAGCTGCAGCTATATATTCTATTTCTGCTGTAGATTGAGCAATGACTTCCTATTTCTTAGAATACCATGAGAAAATACTAGAATCAAAGCTAAAACAATAACCTGAGATACTTCTTATATCATTAACACAACCAGCCCAATCACTATTAGAAAAATCATGGAGACTGAAATTTTTAACTTGACTAAACTTCAAATCGTAATCAACTGTCCCTTTGACATATCTAACAATTCTTTTTACTGCTTGAAAATGAATCTCACTAGTACAATGCATGTATCTTGAAAGAAGACTTATAGCATTCATAATATCTGGTATAGTTGCAGTCAAGTACATTAAGTAGCCTATTAAGCTCCTGTAAAGTCCTTCATCAACCTTTTCAGCTTCATCTTCTTTAAAAAACTTCTCTTTTTGATTCATTGGAGTTACAGTTGGCTTGCATTCCATCATGTTGAACTTCTTGAGAATTTCCTTGGCATATTTCTACTGGCATATGATATCTCATTTTGTTTTTGTTGTATTTCCATGCCAAGGAAAAATGTCATTCTCCCGAGATCAATCATCTCAAAAACATTTTTTATTTCTTCTTTAAACTTCTCAATATGCTCCACATTGCTCCCTTTCACAAGTAGATCATCAACATAGAGAGATACCATAAGTATTTCATCAGAAGTCCTTTTGATATACAGAGTACATTCACTTAAGTTTTTTGGAAAGCCTAAGTCATGCAAATGAGCATCAATCTTGCTGTACCAGGCCCTTGGTTCCTGTCTTGCTGTACCAGGCCCTTGGTTCCTGTTTCAGACCATACAAAGCCTTGCTCAGCAAGTATACCTTCTCCTCCTGTCCTTGAACAGCAAAACCTTCAGGTTGCTCTGCAAAAATTTCTTCCTCCAAGTGTTCATTCAAGAAGGATGATTTGACATCCATTTGGTGTATAATCTAGTCTTTTTGAGCAGCTAGAGCTAGGAGCATTCGTATAGTATCTAATCTGGCAACTGGAGCAAAAGTCTCAGAGAAATCCACCCCAAACATCTGAGCATATCCCTTGACAACAAGCCTTGCCTTGTGTTTGTTCACAGAACCATCAGGATTGAGTTTGGTTCTGTAAACCCACTTGACACCTATCACCTTTTTATGTGTAGGTCTGTCCACAAGCTTCCAAGTCTGGTTTTTCTCAATCATCATAAGTTCCTCCTTCATTGCAGCAATCCATTTTTAATCTTACAGCTTCTTCATACCCGACAAGCTCCATTACAGCAACATTACATCTTTGATAAATATCATGGAGTGATCTAGTTTCCCGGACAGCTTCATCATCAACATCATCATTCTCCTCCTGAAATTTAAGCTTTTTATTATCTTTCCAGCTCCATCTTTCTAACTCATGGAAGTAGACATCCCTACTAACAATTACTTTGTTGTTTTGTGAAAAATAAATCCTGTAGGCTTTTGAAACCGAGCTATAGCCTACAAAGATCCCAGGTTCTGCCTTCTTATCTAGTTTGTCTCTTTTAACATGAGGAATGTGAGAGAAACAAAGGCAACCAAATGTTTTTAAATTCAGTAGACTAGGTTTGCAGCCATACCACATTTCAAATGGAGTTTTATTCTGCAAAACTTTTGTTGGTAGTCTGTTCAGCAAAAAAATTGTTGTGTTTGCATTCAAAGCCCAAATTTTCTTTGGCTGCCCTTTGTCATGCTACAAGCATCTCGTCATCTCCATGAGTGTTCTATTTTTTCGCTCCACAACTCCATTTTGCTGGGGACTATACGGAGCTGTCAACTGATGCTCAATGCTTGTATCTTGACAAAATTTGATGAATTTTTTTGAGGTGTATTCAGTTCCATTGTCAGACCTGATCATTTTCATTCTGTATTCACTTTGATTTTCTACCCAAGCTTTAAACTTCCAGAAGATGTCAGCAACCTCATATTTGAATTTCATGAAATAAATCCAGCACATTCTTGTATAGTCATCAATGAAAGCAATATAAAACTTACTGCCATTCAATGATGATGTTTTCAGAGGTCCTCCCACATCTGTATGAACCAACTGTAGCTTTTATGTAACCCTCCAGACCTTGTTTGGTGAAAAAGGCAATCTGGTCTGCTTTCTATACTGACAAGCAGCACATGTTGGAAGCTCCTCCTCTAATTTAGGTAATCCTTCCACTAGATTGTTCTTCTTCATTAAGAGTAGGGCAGCATGATGAAAGTGCCCCAATCTCCTATGCCAAAGCACTGCATTACTTAATTGTTTGTATACTGCAGCTTTCTCTTCTTCAAGCAAATTCAAAGCAAAGCATTTGCTTCTCATTTGGACTTTAAATGCCTTCCTGCCTTCTGCATCCTTGATTGTACAGCTTTTGTCTTTAAACAAAACCTTGTAACCTTTCTCCTGACCAACACTCAAAAGATTTTGATCAATTTCAGGAACATATAATACATCTAGGATGAGTTTCAAACCTGAGAGCCCTTTAATAGCAACTGTTCCTTTGCCTTTTGTTGCAATGTATGCCCCATTCCCAATTCTGATTTTGGTAATAGTTGTTCTGTCAAGCTCCCTGAATAGCTCATCGTTATAAGTCATGTGGTGTGTACAACAACTATCTATTAGCCAACTTTCTGTAGAGTTGTTAGTGGCAAAGCATGAAGCCACAAACAACTCTTCTTCATGTGGTTGATCTACAACAGTGCTGGCTTCTCCTTACTGCTGTTGATTCTTGCAGATCCTCTCTATATGTCCAAACTGTCCATATTTGTTACATCTTGCATCTGGCCTCCACCAACATCTTTGTTGTGGATGATTAGTCTTTTTACAGTGAGGATAGGGAGGATAGGTTTGAGTGTTGTTTTTGATGCCTGAACTTGTTGTCGGCTGCTTTTTATTGTTATTGTTCTTTTTCTTGTTTTTGCTTCCATTTTTGTTTAGTAATTTGGCTTGAAAAGCACCCTCCACAGATCCTTCTTGCCTCATAAGCCTTCTTTGTTCCTGTGTTTGCAGTGCATTTAAAAGCTTTGCCAAGATAATGCTTGACAAATCTTTAGCATTCTTCAATGATGAAATTGTAGCCTCAAACCTTTTAGGAGTTGTAACTAAAATTTTTTGAACAATTTTTGAATCAGAAAATTCAGTAGCAAGAATCGTTACCTTGTTAACTATACTAAGAAGTCTATTAGAATAGTCTTTGATAGTTTCTGATTCCTTTATCCTTTGCATTTGGAACTCTCTGATCAAATTCATAACTTGCATGCCTTTGACCTTTGCATTTCCTTCATACTCTTGCTTCAGGAAGTTCCAAATTTCATTTGCAGTCTTCAATGTCATGATTCTAGTGAAGATTGTAGATGAAACAGTAGCAAACAAGCTAACTTTGGCTTTAGATTTTCTTTGTTTCCTCTCCTTATGAATTTTGATTTGTGCCATAGTTGGATTATCTGGAAGAGGAAGAACTTCATATTCATCTTCAACAGCTTCCCACAAATCATTTCCATCAAGATATGCTTCCATTCTGACAGCCCACATTTGATAATTTGTTCCATCAAACACTGGAGGTGCCATTGGAGTGATTGAAATTTCTGAATTCATTTTTGTGTTTGCAATAAAGTAAGGATTAGTGTTTAAACTCTCTCATAGATCCCTCAAGATTAAAGGCTCTGATACCAATTTGTAAGGTTTTTTTGAACAGAAACAAAGTGCAAAAGGAGCAAAATAGCAAGACGTTTTTTTTGGATTGCAAAAGGCATACATTTTATTCAATCATAGACCCCAATTTATACATAAAAGTGTAAATTGAAATGAAGATAAATTAGAAAATAATGTTAAGATCATAACTGGTAACAAATGGTTAAAATTTTGAATTCAAATTCTTGAAAATCAGGTCTTCACATGATTTTCTAACTGATTTTTGATTTTCTTTTTAAAGCATATTTTCATTAGCTGCAAGCAAAGCTTTAGCCATATCAGCATCCTTGTCAGCAACATATTAGCACCGCTGCAGCAGCAGCTCAGGGCTTCAGCATCCTTGTCAACAACATATCAGCACCATTGTCTGCAACAGCTTCTGAGGTATTGCATTCAACAAAGAAACAAAAGTATAAGAGATCTAAACAACCTAGTTTGCAAGATACATTATGTGTATGCCGTGCCAGATCCGGTTTATACCTGAAGCTTAAGATCATTATATGGGTCCTTCACTTTTGCCACATGTTCTGGCTCCAGTTTTCCATAATGCTCCTGAAAGTAAAGGAAATTAGAACCCACGAAGGGTGTTATCTTATAATTGAACCTCAGCCAAAACAGAAAACAAGATGTCAAGGCAGGTGTTGCTCTTACATGTAGAACTTTCTTCTGTTCCTCATTTGAAAGTTCAAGCGCTTTCACTACCGACCAAGAGCACTTAAAATCTTCAGTATCTGTACCAATCTGATCAGACACCAAAACATCTAAGTCACTGAATTTGCAAGAAAACAAAAGCACCCGGTAATCTTCTTTCAAACTTTTAATGGTGCTGACAAGGCATAAGACCTTAGTACCCGATGCTTACCTTACCAATTGTTTCAGGAGCACCAAAACAGTCCAGATAATCATCCTACAAAAATCAAAGCAGACTATGGGATTAGACAGAAAATTGAGAAAACACTGATATGATTTAAAGATATCAAAAAGGACATACAAGAGTAAGCAAGAAACATGAATAACAACCAGCACTTGGAAGTATGTAAAGAATGTTCTTGACATCAAAGTGGTTGTCAAGATTCACACCCACCATAAGCAAGGCACATGCAACCTGAGCATCTCAAGTGAATAAGCAGTGTAAGCAATCAGAACAAATTTCCACACTATTGTCTTCTGTCATGCATGTTAAGAAGGAAAGCATAAGCATCTGCATCATATTTGATATGATTGTATTTGTGTGTTATCAAATGAGCTCATCACTGGACATTGATTGCTCATCTCAAAATGAACAAATTGACTAGGCTTCAAGAGTTAAAACATTTCATATTATACAACATACAATAATAATAATTATTATAATTATGATAATAATTAGCAACAGCACATTTGCAAGACCTGCAAGACCGAAGGTATGATGGCAGAAAGGAACATACAGTAGAAAAAACATAAGAATCACTACTTACCGGAAGGCAAAATGAATAAAATGAAGTTTTGTACCAAGTGATGTGTCTGGCGCTGCACACAAGGCATCAAATTCTGGTTAGATTGGACAGGTGAGAAGTGATTCGCATTTGGCCCACACATGAAGTCTGGTCCTTCTCTTATGTGGGGGACATATTATTATGCTACATCTTGTAAGACAGCCAGGATTCCTTACATGAATTTACCCCCAGAAAAGAGCCACTTACAGTGATATTGTGTATTTAGATAGGTCTTTTTCTCCATCAAGTGTAGTAATTAAGTCTATCATCTGTCCACAAGCAGTCTGGGACTCTGCCTGTTGATAGATTATAAGTTAACTTTCGACACATTGTTGGTTATTTATGCCCATTATGGGCATTTGGGTAATTAAGGAATGGGGTAACTCCCATCCTTAATTACCATTAACCATCATTTTGGTAACCCCCACCAATTAAGTGAATTGGTCTTACCTTCCTTCTGAGAGAAGGCAACCATAGAGAAAGTATCTCTCTTTCCTTGTGAGTGGAGAGCAGCCATGGGAGGAAACCATGGAGGCTAGGGTTTCATTACATTCTCTAGAGAGAGAAAATAGAGAGAGGGATGGAGATTTTCGCGTAGGAAAATCTCCCATCGTCAGACGATTCACCGGACACGAGGCTTGAGGCGTCGTGGATTTGAGGTGGTGGTTCGATTGCGTGATCACCATCCGACCGTGCGATCCGTTCGAGGGACATCGAGACACGGTGAATTATGGATACCGCCCTATCGAGGTATTTATCCCGAAAATTCCGATTTATTTATTTTCACGCTTCCGCATGCGCGATTAAATCCAACATTGGTATCAGAGCGTATGTTGGATTTAATTTAATAATTTTCGGAATTATTTTTGGGGTTTTTTTAAAATTTTGGGGTCCGGATCACGGATAAGTTTCGTGAATCCGAGAACACTGCAAGAATACCCATGGCCCAGGGATTACAAAAATATTTATTATTTAATTTTCGGAGCATGTTTGGGCCATGAAATGTCCGGTCGAAGTTTGCGACCGTACGGACATAAAAACCCTAGATCTATGGCTTTAGAGGGCGGATCGAAGCATGAAAATGATATAAATGAGTTCCTTGCATCTAGATCTACGGTTTTATATATTTTATTGTGTGATTTGGGTGCCGGAAACTGGGATTTCCGAATGGCCGCGGAGGGCCGCGACTGGGGTGGTTGAGTCCCACCATTTTTTGGCTTGAATCCTCCTAAAATCGAGTGTAGGATGTTTGGAGGATGCCCACAAATTTTTTACCAGTCAAAAAATGCAAGAAAAAACAGCCGGAATTGAGTTTTCCAGAAAACGGGTCGAAAAACCCGTCGCAGGACCCGTCGGACGAAGAAGAACCGGCCCAGACCCGCGGGCGCGTGACAGGCACGCGCCAGGGAGGCGCGTCTGCTAGGCGCGTGTGTTCACGCGCCACACAGGCGCGTGAAGCGGGAAGGTAGCGGTCGGGTCGGACTGACCCGCAAACCGACCCGACCGGGTCGGACAGAACCTGTTGACCGGGTCAGCGGGGTCAACCCTGACCCGTTGACCGACCCGGTCAGACCCGGCTCAACACGGCTCAGCGCGTGAAGGCGCGTGAGCCGTGCGCCGCGACTGGGCGCGCGTGAGCCGAGCCGCCCCAGGCGCGTGGCGCGCGTCTGAGCCGCGCCACGCGTCTGGCGCGTGAGCCAGACTGCTGCCAGCGCGTGGAGGCGCGTGGCAGCGCGTGGCAGCTCACCACCGGGCGTGGAGGCGCGCGGCGGCCCGTGGGTCACACCGCGGGCGAGCGGCGGCGCGTGTGGGCCCCGGGCGGCGCGTGAAGTCGCTTAAAATTGAATTTTTTTCAAATTTTGGAGGTCCTAAATCCATAAATGTGACTTTTTGTGGGTTTTTGTGTGCCGAATCACAGTCCAAATGGTAAGATACGATTCCAAGTTGTGGTGTATGGTGTCCGTTGACTCATACGCTCGCTTTGGGGTCGTACTCAAGTCATTTTGGTCTTGATGATTCGTAGGGCATACAAAAATGTGATAATAAGCATCTCCAAGTCACAAATGTTTCTCTTAATGCGTTGAGAACTGTCGTATTAAATTTTTGCAAGGAGAGTAAACTGAATAATGTGATCTGCGCGATTTTATCAGTAGATTCAGTTTATTCTCGAGAGACAAAAATCTAACGGGAATCTGAGGCAAGAGATGATGGGCCCCAGGGTGGGCACCGCGTCTCAGGATATACGAGATGAAGAGATCTATCGTGCATGGTAGAAAAGAATTGCCAAGTTAGGGCAATCCTTATCAGTGGCATGCATAATGATTTCATCTCGTTCTACGAGTCATATCTTATAGAAATGTCGGTTCGACTCGTCCCATAAGAGCATTGTGTTGCTCTCTTCGGCCCCTATGTGAGGATGCGAAAGAAAAGGGTTAATCATACAATGAAGCAAATGTCGAGTATGATCACCGAGTTAATATATACGGACGAACAAATTTCGGATGGAATTAAGGTACTGGATGTGATCCGATTTTTTACCTGATTCATAGGAAACTGTGAAATCCTAGCTCACACTTTTGTTGACGTGAATACGTATTGTGAGCTCGATGAGGAGCACCTAGAGGCGAGTAGGCTACACTCGAGTCATGCTTATTTAGAGGAGTCGAGTAAGGACTTCCCCGGCGCTAAGCCAATAGCATAAGCATGCGAATAAGACTCGAGATCTAGGTAATAAATATCATCCGAGAAAACCGACAACGAGGTACAAAAACGCAAGAAGAAGAAATTTGATTATACCAAAGAAATTGCTACGTTTGAGGTAGATTTGGTCATTTCGCTCGTGAGAGTGACGAGCAGAAATCAATATTCTTCTTCTTTACGTGGTGTGAGATTTGTCTCATTTACTATAATACTCGCTGATTTCTCTCATTTGAAATCAGGAGCAATCGACCACGTAACTCGAGATAGGAGTGCGTAATCCGTCAAGTGAATCCTTAAGTTTGGAGGATTTACGTTAAGGACAGAGCATTTGTCGTTGTCAGAGTAAACGACACTTACTATGACGTCCTCAATATTGTAGGCATTCGACGGATCTACAATTTTGTACCTTGTCTAAAATTGACTACGATATGCGTGAAATTATTCCTTTCTTTTAATACGATAATTTTCTGAATTATTCTGGTTTTAATCCATGATGGAATGTATGCACTGGGTGCTACTCCTTCTAATGGTTTCTTGTCGTTCTACTATTGTCTTTATATCTGATTGCGTAGATGATGATATAAATAAATGACATAATAGACTTAGACACATGGGGTAAGAGATGATGAATCGGTTAGTAGCGAGATATTTGTTGGACCCGCTGACCAGATTCGAGTTACCCGTATGTGAGTTTTGCCTAGTCAGCAAAATGACGAGAAAACCATTTGGCGATGCAATGAAGCTGGGACTCCATTGCGGTTAACTTTTGTGCCTTCCTTCTTTTTATTGTGGTCTTATGAGCATGAGAGTCTGAAATGGAGTTGTGTAGATAATTATAGACGCTTACATGCGTTTCGGTTCATTTATTTGATCTCGCATAAGTCTGAGACATTAGACTGCTTCAGGAGGTTCATAAGCGAGATTGAGAATCAGTTAGATTTGAGAGTAGAGACTCTCAGAACCGAGCGAGAACGTAAGTATTCGTCTAAACTACACATGGGGCTCTGTTTCGAGAAAAGTTTTACGAGACTACTGACTATTAGTCAGTTTCCCCATTTGAGCTTTGGACAGGAAGGCAGCCTGACCTTAGCCACTTGAGATTATGGGGTTGTGCCACGATTTCTCGCATTCACACGGTGAGTTAGACCCGCGAGAAAATATATGTTCCTAGGCGAACACGAACGGCACTATAATCGAGACTGAGTCTCGTAATACTATATTTCTTGAGAATGATTTCCCTAAAAGAGGTGAAATCAATTAGGACCTTACCCTTTATGCGATGGATGAGCCTAGTGGCTCGGGGAGCCCAGCGGCGGGATACAAGAATCCACTACGGATCTTGATCTCAGTGGGAGCGATCCATCAAGAGGTAAAGATTTTTCTCTCCTCTTAAGAGTGTCGAGAATGCTTATTTAAACGTTGTTTTCTCGATTGAGGGTGAGACCCTCATTGCGACTCTAGAGGATGATGAAAAATCTAAAATGGTTCAAGAGGCTCTCGAGAGGATGCAAAATGCCGTTTAATGAAGGCCATAAATGAAGAGAAGGAATTGATGAGAATCAACGGGGTCTGGGACCTAGTTGATTTGCCTAAGGGCGAAAGGACTATTGGGAACAAGTAGGTTCTCAAGGTCAAGATAAAGGTTAACGGATTGATGAAGAGGTAAAGGACCCGTCTAGTAACCAAGGGTTACACTTAGACTGAGGGGTGGACTATCGAGGAGTCATAGTCTAATTTATCTCGATCCGTTTATCTTTCAGCGATTGTCACGAACATGGATCAGGAGTCACATCACAAGGACGTAAAGACCGCTTTCGTAGTGGAAGTCTAGATGAGGCGATCTACATGGAGCATCCCTTTGGGTTCGTTCTAGTAGATCAGGTGGATAAGGTCTATTGATTTTAGAAATCATAATACGACCTTAAGCCATCATCTAGACAGCGGCGCTTGAGATTTCACGAGAAGGTGATATCTTATGGTTTTGTAATGATCGAGTAGGATCATTGCATATATCTGATACGTCCCGATGACTCCTTTATGAGCATGTTCGCATATGTAGGTGACATTCTGTTGGCTGGGAACAACAGAGAGTATCCAATGACCATTGTAACATGGTTATGAGGTTTTAGTTCATTCTCAGATTTTGGATCCATAGGGATCGCTTGAGAATGGTGTTGACTCTTTAACAAGAGTTTTACATCAGGTAGATTCTTAAGCATTTCGAGAAGAGTGATGACAACCTAAAAGATACTCTAATCGCTAAAGATAAAAAGACTTGAATCTTGACACATGCCCTAGAATTTATAAAGAAATAAGGGAGATGAGCAGAATCCCTTATTCCAGTGCAAAATACATTTCTAGTGTATGCGATGAGGTATACACGTGTGATATATACAATTTGATGTATGCGATGAGGCATACATGACCAGACGTTTATTTAAGCAGTCGATCTAGTGAGTAGGTATTAATAGAATCCTAGAAGGGATCACTGTAGAGCGGTGAAAAAGGATTCTGAAATATCTCATTTGAACTGCAGAGCTCTCCATGTGTTACGGATGAGGTGATTTGCGTTTTGTGGTTGAGATTCAGATACTGACTGGGAGTAGTGATCTGAATAAACGCAAAAGATTTTATCTTCTTAGAGCAGTAAGAAGAGAACCTGTATATCTCTATTTACGATAGAGACTGAGCTTGTAGTGTGCTCAATTGCAGTTCATGAGAATGGTTGGCTTCAGAATTTTTCTGGAAGACTTAGAGATTGTGACAGATAGTGGGAGGTCAGTGATGATTATTGTGATAATCAGACCGACACTGTCAACAAATGAGACCCTAAGTATAATAGTAGAGCCACATCAATACCGAAAACCACTATGAGAGATATTACCGAGAAGGGTATTGTGACATCTAAGTACACCTTGAAATACAGCATGAGAGCTGATCTCTTCAGAAAACCCGCTGTGAGAGATTCCTTTGTGAGATAAGGAATCATTGGGTTTAGTGTACTGTAACATTTCTCCTTATATACTGTTTTATATGCTTATTTTAATATATGACATGTATGCATTATTGAGTCACATATTTATTTTATGCATCATTTGTTGTCATATATTGTGTTTTTGTGATAAAAGATATGTCAGACAGACGTGGTCGACTCTCTCACACGAGTGACCACCTCCGACTCTGAGTGAGCGGAGATGAGACGGATTCTAATTGTAAGAGGCTTTGAGAGTAGCCCTACTAGAACATAAGTCGCCCTGATATGTGTTCAGGATGAGGTCATATGCGATATGACCGACATGGAAATACCCACATCCATGTTGCCTGTAAGAAGCCAGGTATGAGATCTCAGATATCACCTGCGATTTGTGATATTGTCTCTGAGATGCTCTCTCTGAGATCTCTGGGTAAAGTCTTATGTGTAGACTGAGTCCCGTACCTGTACAGTGTTAGAGAAATCTGACATATGCCCTTTGAGAGATGGGGGAATAACACTGTGGCACGTGTTCATACCACGTGTGATGAGACGACCATGGGATAGTGGGAGCTATTATTTGAGACGATAGTTTGATTTTGATCCCCGTTCCCACTGTGTGAGACCTGAGATCCATTGGGTGGGATCTCTTATGCCCTTATTACTTTCGGCTGTCTCTAGAAGTTTTGGTTCAGTGTTGCTACTTTAGTCTGTTTACCTATGGCCCGGAAGATAAATTGAGGTCTAAGGGGCAGGTCTAGGAAAGCAGCTGAATTGAGACCGATAGATTCGAGTTTGGGAAAAGGAAGGCCAATAGATATTACATCATTGTCATGTATTCATAGGTCGACCTATTGTGTTAATCCATGTTGGGATTCAAACATAATAATGAATACATAGTCGAGCAAATTGATTGGGGATCACTTTCGATGAGGAAAGTGGCTCGATGGATGTAAATGCATTGAGTCTGGGGTATAGCGAGTTATTTTTATACTAACAGTGACTACTCGATCATCCTAACAGGTGTATTGAGAAGTCTTTGCTTGCAGGTGTACTCGCCGGTCGCACGACGCCCAATCCAGTATGAAGGTCCAGTAGGGTGATGTGATAGATCGTATGAGTTGCGATCTTGTGATTGACGGAAGTCAAATGCCCTCATGTGCATGTGGGAGATGTTGGTTATTTATGCTCATTATGGGCATTTGGGTAATTAAGGAATGGGGTAACTCCCATCCTTAATTACCATTAACCATCATTTTGGTAACCCCCACCAATTAAGTGAATTGGTCTTACCTTCCTTCTGAGAGAAGGCAACCATAGAGAAAGTATCTCTCTTTCCTTGTGAGTGGAGAGCAGCCATGGGAGGAAACCATGGAGGCTAGGGTTTCATTACATTCTCTAGAGAGAGAAAATAGAGAGAGGGATGGAGATTTTCGCGTAGGAAAATCTCCCATCGTCAGACGATTCACCGGACACGAGGCTTGAGGCGTCGTGGATTTGAGGTGGTGGTTCGATTGCGTGATCACCATCCGACCGTGCGATCCGTTCGAGGGACATCGAGACACGGTGAATTATGGATACCGCCCTATCGAGGTATTTATCCCGAAAATTCCGATCTATTTATTTTCACGCTTCCGCATGCGCGATTAAATCCAACACACATATTATCCACTGATTACTAAATCAAATCTAGGAAACGGAACAACCTCATTGAACAAATGCACCAAGTTTACATAGCAAGGTTTTTCTCTAAAGTGTTTTTTGAGGATCATAGGATTGTGATTGCGAAGTATAACTGCATCATTTGCTGCAATTAGACCAACCTGCAATCGACAGTTCCGTCCATTCAATAAACCATGGGAGTGACAAAATGTTCTTAAATGTATTCCCAAGAGGAACAAACCTGGGGAATTCAAAACCAGCAAGGTTGACCACGCCTTGTATGAGCACCATCCATCGTATCATCCACCACAAAAAAGGACGCTTGAAACTGCTAGTGGCGTTTCCATCAAAAGCACAAAAACTAATTTTTATTTGAGCTTTCTACATCTAACAGGGAAAAAAGTGATTGGTAAGGAGTAGGTTTGAATGGTCATACCCATTCAAAACACCAACCGAGAGCACAAGACAGAAAATTTTTCTTCCTCCGTAAGTTCCTTTCCTTGTTTTAGCAGCCTATAGCTGTCAACGACTGAAAGTCCTCGATTTAGCTTCCTTGCAGAGACATAAGTTGCTCCACAGTTACGCCTGTTAAGCCACTCATGCAGTGGCTCTCCTTTTCACTCATTCAAGTGATAATTAATACTTGGCATGGCACAAATAGATTTGATTGAAAAGTCTGTATGCTCACACCTCCAGGCACATTGTAGTCTATCAACTGCAGTGAAAATGATTGTGGGTTAGGAAAGAAATCTTCAAAATCTTAAAAATTGAGATGCACATATATAATATATATGTTTGCATCAATCCGGAAAATATGCTTAAATATTTACGGGGCTAAGGATTGGAAGGTGGGGGTGTAAGAACCTAACCTGTTGAACCCAGCGACGAGAAACATCAGTTAATTCGAAAGAAGGATCCCCAAGAAGCTCAGATTTGAGGATTGAGTAGACGTACAGGAAGGTTGACTTAAGATCAGTCATTGTTCCATTTATGCTTGACAGCTCCCCAACAGCAGAGAATTTGTGAGTGCGTTTGTATGAGAGGGAGAAAGAGGGATACATGGAGGGAGAGGGATTGTGGACTGGGACTGAGAGCGCCCCTGCTTGTATATTGGTGGGGGTAGAAGGAAAAGCAAGAAGAGAATTTAGAGATGTGAGGTGCGATATTCTTTGCATTTTCATTTACTCCACAAAAACAATCAATCTCTCATGGAAATCCACAGGATCTAGGGGGAGCTGAAAAGGAAAGATGTGTATGAAAGATTATTCACATTCGTTTTGTTCTATCCATGGAACCCAACTATAGTAAGTGACTACTATGAAAAGATAATCTTGCACAAGTAAAGAGAGAAGGTTAGCAGTAATAATGTTTTACTTGAATAATATTTTTTCAAAATAACAATTGAATAATAAAAACTGCGTTGCATTTTATAAATGCTATTCTACTTGTTTGTTTCTTGAACGATTATTCTCCGATGACATGATAATCTTTCATAGCTATAGATTTCTGCAGGACAATTTAGATAATCTATGCACTTTTTTGGCTGATGAGAATATGCTTAAAAAAGACAAATACTACACGATATCTAAGGATTCATGGAGTATGAGTGACAGATTCTATAGAGCACACCCGCGACACTGAAAGTAAAAATTTAACATTATTGAGCCCAGATTTGATGGAGGGGAGAGAGAGAGAGAGAGCATCATTTTTTTTTTTTTAATTTTCAGTTCCAAAAGAGAGAGAGAGAGAGAGAGTCTTTGCATTCATTTTGTGCATGGAGCCCGACTATTGTAGGTATCTGCGAAAAACAGGCAGCCGGGCACATGTTAAGGAAGCAGGTTATCAGTATAGCATATATTTTGATGGAGTTAAAAACATTATAAACAGCACCTGAGGGTGGCATTTTGCATTTCATACGACATGTTAGATTCCTCGGGTCTGGTGGATGCTCAAATACTTTTCTGAAATGCGCGAGTACCTTTGAGGAGTTAATACCCCCAACCACATTATACATCGAAGAAAGAGACGTAAAATTATAAAAAATTAAGAATAGCCACTTGAAGTTTGATGTAAGCATACTCCTTAAATCAGCATTGAAGGCCAATATTATGCCTAGAAAAGCCGCTCGATAAGTTCTCCTGTCTAAGACCATGGGTGGTAATCCCTTTCAAAGCAAAACCATTGAATATGTTACTGTGAAGCTTTACACACTCGCAGCTAATTTCTGGAGTATGCTTCCCATTCTTCCTTCTTGTAGCAAGCACAACCTTACGATCTTAGCAGGAAATGAGTTAAAACGGTAAAATATGCTGAGCATGACACGAAAGAAGCCAACAACTAGCATGCCTTTATGATCTTAAAAGAGGCAATACGAACCATGTTTGAATTTTCTCTGTCAGGAGAAAATACTTGATGGAGATTATAGATACAAATCACACAGATCACAGAACAATTAGGATTACATCTTTTCTATCATTTTGTTTATTCTCAATTTTTCCCTTCAGAATGGAGATAACTTCTGGGGCCTCTCCAAATTTGTTTCCTATTTTTGCCTCTTGTATATCTTCCCCAAAAATGACTTCAACACAGCTTGCACAGCTTTGCTTGGGTGAGCTTCAATTGAAGTCGTCAACTTCTCATAACTCTGGCTCTCGTACTCGGCAAATACCCCCTACCACATTGGACATTGAAGAAGGAAACACAAGATCAGGAAGCCTAGTTTCCACTACCACTGCTAAGATATGGCATCTGTGGGGGCGAATCCATCTAAATTTCTCAGAACTAAATAATCAACAAAGTTAACACCAATTAGAGCTAGCTTATACCTGAAGATTTAGTTCATTGTAAAGGGCTTTAACTTTCGCAACATGTTCCGGCTCTGGTTTCCCATAATGCTCCTGGAAATAGACCATAGTATCATATAGCTTCACCTATCCTGCTAGTGGAAGAAAACAATCCAAAATAGAGAGAATTTTGAGACAATGCTCATACATGTAGCAATTTCTTTTGTTCCTCATTTGAAAGTTCAAGCGCTTTCACCACCAACCAAGAGCACTTAAAATCTTCAATATCTGTCCCAATCTGATCGGACCAAAAGATCTTAGTAAGTGACGCTCCAATGAAGCAGCCAACCACATTCTTCCATCAAACTTTAATATCTCAAAAATGCATAAACTCGATCTGATGCTTACCTTACCAATCGTCTCAGGAGCACCAAAACAATCCAGATAATCATCCTACAGATTAGAACAGAGAAGGTTATTAAATCAGACAATTGTTCAAACACTATTTCAATGTAAAGGTGTTGAAAGGAAATACAAGATGGAGCAAGCAACATAAATAACCACCTGCACTTGGAAGTATGTTCCCATCTCTACAAGAATGTTCTTGATGTCAATATGGTTGTCTAAATTCTCACCCGCCATAAGCAAGGCACATGCAACCTGTGCATGTTAAGTAAATAAGCAGCATGACCAGTCAAAAGTATACTTTCAGGGATCATAAAGAATTCAGTATTTACTCCAACATAAGGCTGATAAAATGAGCCATTTCACTAGACTTCAGGGGTTAAACAAATCATAATCATAGAAACTATTAGCAGAAGCAGAGTCACAGGAAAAGAAACTATGACAGAAAGAGACATAGAGAAGAAATCATAAGAAGACTACTCACTGGAAGATAAAATGAATAATACGCGGTCTTGAACTGAACAATGCAACGATGACTGCAAAAAGCCAACCAATTATAATTATACTGGAACTTTGAGAAGTGAAAGTGATTCACACAAGCACAAACTCTGTGGATTTTTCAAGAGGTTTCTGTCATAAAATTCAAGTCAGGTCCTTCTTATATATGGTCACATAACCTGTCATACTACATCCTGTTTTAGAATGAAGGTTTGTCATTCAATAGATGCTAAGACATCCCTGTACAGGAGTGCACCTAAAGAAAGAACAACTTACAGTGATAATGTGTATTTGGATAGATCTTTTTCTCCTTCAAGTGTAGTAATCAAGTCTATCATCTGTCCACAAGCAGTCTGGAACTCCACCTGTAGATGGATTACAATAAGCAGGCATTCAAAACAGAAAGGTTGATAAATCAAATCTAGGAAAAAGAATCACCTCATTGAATAAATCCAACAGGTCAACATAGTAAGGTTTTTCTCTGAAGTGCTTAAGGATACGCGGAATGTGGTTGCGGAGTAGAATCCCATCATTTGCTGCGATTATACCAACCTGCAAAATGCAATTTAGACAAGTCCATTGATATACTACCAATAAGCTGTCAAGTGATAAAATATTCTTGAACATATTCCCAATATGCACAAACCTGGGGAAGCCTAAACCAACAAGGTTGGCCACGCCGTGTATGAGAACCATCCATGATGTCATCCAGAACAAGAAAGTATGCTTGAAGCTGCAAGTGGTATTGCAATCACAAGCATCAGAGCAAATGGTGAGGCAATATAAAAAGTGAAAAAAGAACAACTTTTCTTTAGAGCTTCCCACGCTGAACAGAAGAACAAAACAAAATAAAATAAAAGAACAGATGGTGAGGAAGCAGTTTTGAATAATTATCTACCCATTCAATACACCAACCAAGAGTGCAAGCAAGATATATTTCTTCCTCGGTAAGTTCTTTTCCTTCTTTCAGCATCTTGTAGCTTTCAATGACTGAGAGTCCTCGATTTAGCTTCCCTGCAAGGTCATAAGTTGTTCCACAGTTACACCTGTAACATAAACCACTCCTGTTCTCGTAGTTGTCCACCTCTTTCATTCATTCAAACATCTTTTCAAGTGACATTACATAATTGGCAAAAGTATTTGTGTGACTGAATCCTGATTTGTAAATCAATACTCACCTCCAGGCACATTATAGTCCAGCATCTGCAGGGAATATAATTGTGGTTAATATTTGCATCCAAACAACTCAACTTCAATGTCTAGTTATTTCCACCGAAAATAATTGGGTTAACATATGAAACAATCTGAAATACATGTTTAGATATACTACTATTCTTAAACAACAACAACAAACAACAAACAACAAATAACAAACTGGGTCTTAATCACAATATTTGGGATCGGCCATTTAAAAGACAAATTTTAAAAAGATAGAGAAAAGAAAAATAAAATACAAAGAAAAAAAATAAATTAATAGATAAATATCTAAAATATATTGGTTTAATTTATGCGAATTTTTTTACGCCATCCATTCCTATCAAGACCATTTTCTCTTCTAAATTCTTAATTTTCATGTCTTTACGAATAACTTGCATCCAAGTTTTCAACGGTCTATTGTCAATTTGTCTGGATGAGTTTTTTCTCCTTTGTTATTTCATATATATAAAAAATTGTAAAGAAATAATTCAGAAAACTTTTTAAATTACAATCGTGATTTTCTCTCATTCATAATCTATATATTCTATGTATGGTAGTCTAATTATATACAAAGTATGATAAGACAAAGTGATGGAATCTCTTGATTTTCTAATTGACTAACTAATTGATGAAATCCCTTTATTTTCGAATTTACTTGTAGATTGATGGAATCCCCTTGATTTTTGAATTGACTTGCTCCATTTGATGTTGATTCCTTTATTGGCTCTGTTGATTAAATCTCTTATTAACATCCCCCCTCAAATTGATGCCGCCGATCAAGAAGCATCAATTTATTTATGAGAAACTAGTGACGAGGCCGAGGTAGGGATTTGGTAAGTACATCAGCCAGTTGAAGTTTTGAGGTAATATGCGGCAGGGAGATAACCTTATTTTCAAAAGATTCACGGATAGAATGACAATCCACTTCAATGTGCTTGGTACGTTCATGAAAGACAGGATTAGCAGCAATTTGAATAGCACTAGTATTATCTGCATAAAGAGGTGTGGGGTCGGATTGAGGAAATCCAATTTCAGTCAATAAACCGCGAAGCCAAACAATCTCTGAACAAGCAGTAGACATAGCACGATATTCCGATTCGGTGGAAGATTTGGAGACCCGAGCTTGCTTCTTATTTTTCCAAGAAATGAGCGCAAAGCCAAGAAACATACACCAACCAGTAACAGAACGTCGGGTGTCAGGTCAACCAGCCCAATCAGCATCACTGTAACCAAGTAAACGAAGGGAGGAGCCAACAGGAAAAAATAAGCCACAACCAGAAGTACCCTTCAAGTAGCGAATGATACAACAAACAGCAGCGAAGTGAAGGTGTCGAGAGGTATGCATAAACTGACTGACTTGCTAAATAGCGAAACAAATGTCAGGACGTGTAATTGTTAAATAATTAAGACTTCCTACCAACTGACGATATACCATAGGATTAGAAAGAAGATCACCCTCATCACGACTAAATTTCACATTAACCTCAAGAGGGGTGTCAATAGGAGAAGCAGATTGCAGTCCAGTTAAAGAGATCAAATACTCCGTATATTTGTGTTGATGCAAAAAAATACCCTTCCGATCCAAACGGACCTCAAGACCCAAAAAATAGTGGAGAGAACCAAGATCCTTCATATGAAATGAAGATTGGAGCTACTGTTTAAGCTGTTGAATCAAAACACTATTTGTGCCAGTGATAACAATATCATCAATATAGACAAGAAGAAAAACAATATCATCCACTGTTTTGTAAAGAAACAAAGAGGAATCATACTAGTTTTGGTTAAAAGAAAAACCGAGTAAAGTAGAACGAAATTTCTCAAACCATGCCCGAGGTGCTTGTTTCAAGCCATAGAGAGAACGTTGAAGTTTGCAAACACCAGAAGAGGAAGAGAATAAATCTGGAGGAGTCATAAAAATATCCTCTTTAAGATCACCGTACAGAAACGCATTTTTAACATCCATTTGATGAAGATAATAGTTCGGATAGTAGTCATTTTGGCTACGGGAGCAAAGGTTTCATCGTAATCCTGCCTATTGCCAATAGCAACCAACCGAGTCTTATAACGATCAAGAGAACCATCAGAATTCAATTTCACAGAATATTCCCACTTACAGCCAATAGGTTTAACACCTGGAGGACATGGAACAATATCCCATATATGATTTTCTTGAATCGCTTGGAGCTCATCTTGTATTACTTGTTTCCAGCACGCATGTTGGGCTGCCTGAAAATAACAAGTAGGAACAAGAATGTTCGATAAAGTTACATTAAGAGATGTATATGGGAACCCATACCGATCTGGTAGATGAGAGATACGTGTAGATCGTCGAGGCGCTGGAGGTACAGGCTTAGAAGGCGGGTCAGTGTCACAAGGAATTAAAGTGATTGTACGTCTCGTATACACAACACCTGGTTTGAAACGCTCAATAGGAAACAGAACATCATCAAAGTGAGGAAATATAGGAGGAGTGGTAGAAGAGACCACATGAGACTGAAAAAAATAGTGATTCTCAAAGAAAATCACATTTCAAGAAGTACGAAGACGATTAGCAATAGTATCATGACAAACAAAACCCTTTTGAGTGGTACTGTAACTCAGAAACGCACACTTAATAGCTTGGGCACCAAGTTTGTGACGTTCAGTAGATGGTAAGTGAACAAAACAGACGCACCCAAAAGTATGAAGTATGTGATAATTAGGATGAGTATTGTAGAGACGAAAAAATAGGGAGTCAAAGTGCAAGACTTGAGATGGAAGACGATTAATCAGATAGATAGCAGTAGACATGGCCTCAACCCAAAATCGAGGGGGAATAGAAGGTTCAAGTAGTAAGGCACGAGTGGCATCCAACAAATGTCGATTTTTTCGTTCAGTAATACCATTTTGTCGATGTGTTTAAGGACAAGAGCATTGAGAAATAATACCTTTGCGTTGTAAGAAAACTTGGAATTCATTTGATATGTATTCTACTCCAGAGTCAGATCGCAAGACTTTAATACTAGTAGAAAATTGATTCTCAACATATGCCAACAAACTTTGAAACAAGGAAAAGATCTTAGTTTTAGAGTGAAGAAAATAAATCCAAGTAAACCAACTGTGGTCATCAATAAATGTCACGAAATATTTGTGATTTGTATGAGAGATGACAGGAGAAACAACTCAAACATCACTATGAATAATATAAAAACACTTTTCTGCATGATGACCAGAGGAAGGAAATGGTAGAGTCTCACTCTTAGCAAGTTTACACATAGAGCAATCAAAAAATAAAGAGGAAAACTGATGTTTATTGTTCAAAAATCCATACTTCAATAAGTGAGACAGGACAAGTGAATTAGGATGGCCCAAACGTTTATACCAGAGCTCACTTAGATTAGTTACAGTATTACAAATCAAAGAAAAAACATCATGACTACAGAAATGTATAGGAAACAATCTTCCCACTTTAGGCCCCTTCGCGATCACTTTCCCAGACCTCTAATCCTGCACAAGATAACTATCACGAGAAAAATACACGTTACAATTGTTATCTACCAATTGACCAACTAAAATTAAACTTGATGAAAACCCAAGGGACACAAATACATTACGAAAAGATGAATCAATATCACCAACAGCAGCAATAGGAAGAGAACTACCATCCGCAATTTGAATATGTTGTGTACCACAATAGGGTCAAACATTGTGCAAATAATCAGAAGTACCAGTCATATGATTTGAAACCGCAGAGTCAACAAACCAAGGTTGAAGAGTATGTTTAGTTGTACCTTGAATGCCCAAGGCAGAGAATGCTGAGATAATCATTTGTTACACCATTTCTGGAGTCAAGGCAACTTGATTAGAGACTACAGGAGGTGTTGTCATGGGACCCTGATCTGCTGGCTCTATAGGGGAAGAGGAATGAACCGCAGTATGGAAGGCTTTGGTTGGACGATTCTCTGGTCGTATTTGGCATTCTTTAATAATGTGATCACGTTGTTTGCAATAGTTGCATAATTTTCGGTTGTAATTTTGAGCAATATGTCCAAAATTCTTGCATAAATAACACTGAATCTGCTTCATATCTGTTCCTTTTCTCTTCCCTTGAGCAGTATAGTCAACTGTTACAGACTCTGAAGCAAGTTTGTCTTGTGCCATAACTTCTTGAGTAATTAATCGCTGCTCTTCCCGGAGTAATTCTCCAACACACACGTCCAGAGAGGGAATTGGATCTCGGTTCAGCAAAGTAGCCCTTGCAATCTCAAATTCTAGTCTAAGTTTCATGAGAAACTGATCCCGTCGACTAGTGTCATAAACGTCTTTGAGGACAGACAGTGCCTCTCGTAGTCCTTTATCATGTATAATGGCTAAATGTTCTGTCCATAAATTAAGAAAATCATAATAGTATTCTTGAATTGAAAGATTACCCTGTCTGTAATTTGCAATATCGAACTCCAACTGAAAGCGCTTTGCATTGTTGTCTTGATTATAAATACGTTTCAAATATTCTCACATTTCCTTGACTGTTGTAAAAGAGCGTAAATTGTTGATCATGTGTGGCTCAATAGATCCCAAGATCCAAGAAATAATTTGAGCATCTTTTGTCTCCCACGTAGCAAGGCCAATTTTGTCATTTGGTGCAGTAGAAGACTCATCTATATGTCCCCATAGTCCTTTGCCTTTGACATATATCCTAAATTGAAACTCCCAAACCGAATAGTTCTTTCCACTGAACCGAACAGAAAAGTTTTCTGTTGTTATAGTGATTTAAAAAAAACTCAAAAATGTGTAACTCTCCGAAATAGAAATTCCACAATATGTGATCTGGAAATAATTTCAAAATCAAAACGACTAAACAAAAAAAAAGAGAAGACCAAATATTCGAGAGCCCTTAGGGCTGAAACAAAAAGGACACTAAAGTCCCTAGAACTGAGTATGTACAAGATATGATAAGACAAAGTGATGGAATATCTTGATTTTCTAATTGACTAACTAATTGATGGAATCCTTTATTTCCGAATTTACTTGTAAATTGATGGAATCTCTTTGATTTCCGAATTGACTTGCTCCATTTGATATTGATTTTTTAATTGGCTCTGTTGATTAAATCTATTATTAACATCTATTTTTACGTTTTATTAGATTTCTATATTTAAGTTCTCGATTCTTTTATCCGTTGTATTTTTGGATCTTCTTTGCATATGTCCTAACCATCTCAAACGGCACATTCACATCTTATCCACGATTAAATTAACTCCCAACTTGTTATGAATCTCTTCGTTTGTAATTCTATCTTTTCTAGTTTTTTCACACGTTCAGCTAAATATCCTCATTTTTATTATAGTCATTTTTTGCTTTTGTTATTGTTTAATAGCACGGCATTCAATATCATACAATAGTGTAGACCTAATCACGGTTCTATAGAACTTTTCTTTCAAATATAATGAGATCGTGCGACATTTATCTAAAAGCAAGATAAAAGACCCGGTGTATCTCCGGTGAAAGTAATTGCGGTTAATGTCAACAATCTATGATGTGATATAAGACAACTCCAATGCAAGTTAAAATTAGCCGGTTTACATTGGACAAATGTTGTTAAACAATTCTGAGCAAGCTTTAAATTAGTCTTGGATTAAATCCTAAGACAAATAAGACTCCTATATTTTTGGGAAAATTAGAACTTTAAAAGGGTAGCTGACTTGTAAACAGCAGTTCTATTGAAGTGTCTAAGCAAGTCGTTGCATATACCACACTATATATATATATATATATATATATATAAATACCGATATAAATATTGACTAATTTACACACTCTTTCGCACTTTGGGCAGAAGATCAAGAAGACCCATTTGAAGAAATTTTGAAAATTTTATAAAGATCAAACAGACAAATCAGAAGATCTTTTTTTTTTTTTTTTTAAGACCAAAATTTTGTAATGAAAAAAGAAATGATATTTTGGATCTCCACAAAGTAAATTGGTTACGGGGGGTTGCTATAGGCGTAGGCAAGACAGAGCAATCTATAAGCATAGCAGCCTTTCTCTAAAAGAATCAGAAATTGGTGAGGAATAAGGATGTGTTTGTGAGAATGGGCGGAGTATCCCATTTTCAACGCCAAAAATGAATCAACCAAAATGGGAATGTAATCGGGAGGAAATTTTAGTAAGAGAAATCCATAAGATGAGGAAATTGAGAGCTTTCGATAAACGGGTAAACTTTAAATGACAGATCGAAAAAAAAAAATTAATGGGGGAAAAAGCGAAACAAACCCGTTGAACCCATTGATGGGAAACATCTGTAAATTCAAAAGCAGGATCTTGAAGAAGCTCAGACTTCAGGACGGAGTAGACATTCAAGAAGGTCGACTTCAGATCCATCTTTGCTCCATCTGGGTTCGCCATCCACCCCAATTACCAAGACCAAGAGACAGTTAGAGAGAGAGAGAGAGAGAGAGAGAGAGAGAGAGAGAGAGAGGGAGAGAGGGAGGATGAGGAATTGTTGACCGGCTGTGAGCAAGGCCGCCCGTGTTTGTATGGGATTGGGGGGGAGGGGGGGGGGGAGAATGTAGGATGGCCAACGAGGTATTTGGGGGTATGAAGGCCACAGAGAGAAGATTTCTTTTCTTGTATCAAATAAGAAATGTGTGGTGTTTTGTTTTGTTTTGTTGCATTCCGTGTGTAGGGTAGGGCCAGGGATATTCGTCTGCTTTTCACGTGGGAATGCTCATTTATTGGTGCTCCAATATTGGTCGACCTTAACATTGAAATAGTTAGGCCCGATACTCAAATCTCTGTATTAAAGGCCATAGGTTTGAATCAACATGGATTTGTTTAATCGAATGTGGAGTTGACTACTTTTAAACATGACCGAGATTTGAATCCCGTTACGAATATCAGACCCTCATTTGTATGGAACATTCCCCGTTGAGAGACCCACCCTCCAAAAAGAGTCACTGCAACGGTCGGTCTGAATTAGTCAGACAAAATCATGGATATCGAGTGGTATTCAAGACATGGTACAAAAAAAAAGCTATAGGTTTGAACTTTGTTTTAAAATAATAAGAAGAAAATGATCATTAAAATCTCAACTTATATTATAGACCCGGTGTAAATTCATGTCACGGCTCTAATTCCGCGGTCAATTAACTATTTTCAGCTAATGATAATGTTTATTACATATGCATGGAACAAATTTATGCACAATTTCCTATCTGCTTAAGCATTCATTTTCAGGCTTACGGTACATGACCCAAATCATGTGAGGCCCAAAAGCAGTTAAGCCCATGATTGACAGCAAACCCTCTCAGTGACGGCAAACCTTCTCGGCATGCACCGGTCACTCCTTTCTCAATAAACCAACTGCTCAGTACCACAACCGATCAGTCTCTAGATTTCCTTACTGCGAAGTGTCAACTGTTCAATTTGCTAAGAAAATATTTACTTCTCTAAAAAGATAGAAAAATTCAACGTAAATGGAAAGAAAGTTTATAACTGTGATTGATAAGGAAAAGAATTTTTGTGACGATTTGGAATTCCCAAACGGATAAAATTACACAAATTTTGATAATCTTATGATCAGATTCCCTGAAATTCTGGGACACTCTCATAAGGAAATTCGGGTTTTATCGTCCCGCATGCATAGACTCTCATAAGCGAAAGATATATAAGTTTTAATACATCGACCGTCGATATAAGTTCTCTAGACTTACACTGAGCACAAAAAAACATAGAGAACGCACTCTCTCTCGATATTAGTCTGTTTCTTTCCTTTCGAGAATTGCTCTCTAACTTGAGTATCAGAGCTTTCCATCAGAGAACCCTCTGACGGTCTTTTGTAGGTCTTATCGATCGAGATCAATAGATAGCCAAACCACCTAGTTTAAGTTAGCAGAACCATTATCTGTGGCGTCTAGCTCACCTCCAACAGATTGGTGTCGTCTATGGGGAAATAGACTGATTTCCTGACTAACCTATATTACCATCTTTTCCTTTTCATCATGGCATCGGTCAAAAGAAAGAGACCAACAATTGATTTCGATGATGACAATTTGATGAGAGTTGATACCGACCGAAATGATCCGTTAATCATCACTACAAGAATCGCCTCTTACCTCGTCAAGAGAACCTTTGTAGATCAATGAGTGGAATGCAACATCCTCTCCTGGGATGTCTTTTAGCAGATGGGTTTCATCCCATCTCAAATTCGATTCTCTAATCAACCCATTAGAGGGTTCGCTGGTGAGTGCATATAACCAGAAGGTCTTATCTTGCTCATTGTATCACTAGGAATGCTTTCTCATCATACTGCTACCAGAATCACTTTTTACATGGTAAAGCTTACGTCCTCCTATAATGCCATTTTGTGTCATCCTAGTTTAAACGGTCTCGAAGCACTACTAAACACTAGACACATGAATATCAAATTCTGAATGTCCTTGGAGATCGCGATACTTAACGACAACCCAATCTGTTAACCGTCCCCATAGTGGGAGAAAAATAGGAAATTTTAGCAATAGATATAATGGAACTCAGAGATGAAATCGAACAACAATCGAAATCTCAACTTCGAATAAAGGTAATTGAAGTTCCTATCACCAATGTACCTAGTCAAGCTGTCCAAGTCGGCGCCGTTTTACCGACATCCCTTCAGAAGGTAAATTGTTTGTGATGCCATTCCAGAGTTTTCGCATGGTCCCCCGAAAACATACCGAGCATCTACTCCTCAGTCATAGTTCACAAGCTAACTGTAGATGCCAACTGCAAGCCCGTTAAGTAAAAAAAAAGGGTATTCACACTAGAATGCCAATATGCGATACAAGAAAAAGTTCAAAAACTCTTAACAACATGGTTCATCTGAGAGGTAGAATACCCTTAGTGGTTAGCCAACATAATTATGGTGAAAAAAGCAAACGAAAAGTGAAAAATGTTTGTAAACTAAACTGATCTCAATAAGACATGCTCGAAAGATAGCTATCCACTCTCCAACATTGACAAGTTGGTCAATAATTCATTTGATCACCAGCTCTTGAATTTCATGGACGCATACTCTGGCTATAACCAAATACGTATGGCCCTAGAAGACGAGGGAAAAATTAGTTTCATTATGGAGTTTAGAATCTATTGTTACAAAGTCATACCTTTTAGCCTCAAGAACATTGGGGCAACATTTCAACGTTTGGTCAACAAGGTCTTCAGTGAATAACTCGGCAGGAATGTCTCGTCAAAAGTTCTAATACCGACAATCACGTCGCAGATATAGAAGAGAAATTCCGAACATTAGAGTGATACAACAAGAGACTAAACCTCGCGAAGTATACCTTCAGGATTATATATGGCAAATTCCTAAGCTTTCTAATCACCTACCGAGGAATTGAGGCGAACCTAGAGAAAATGCAAGTCATACTAGACATAACACCGTCGAGGATGGTAAAAGACGTGCAATGCCTCACGAGTAGGAATGCCGCCCTAAACCGATTCATGTTAAAAGTAGGGAAAAAGTATAAACCCATCTATGATTCCTTGAAAAAGTCTCAGAAATTCGTTTGGACACCTGAATCCCAGGTTGCATTCAAAAAGCTCAAGGAATATCTTATGTCACCATTGCTTCTCTCCCGACCAGTCTTTGGTGAGAAACTATATCTTTACCCTTTTATTTCTGATCATGCGCTCTGCTCTGTTCCTAGAAGGCATGAATCTTCCACACAAAAGTTAGTATACTATGTCAATCGCATATTCCATGAGTTCAAAGTGAACTATAGACCTATTGAGAAGATGGCTTTTACCTTGGTCATCATCGCCATGCACCTCCAGCCTTACTTCCAAGCCCACACCATTGTGGAGCAGACTAACCAGTCCCTAAAATAGATCTAATAGAAAAGGAAAATCTCAAGTCAACTCATCAAGTGGAGTATCAAACTAGGCGAGTTCGACATTGAATATCAGACAAGATCGACTATCAAGGGCCAAGTCCTCTCAAACTTTATCCTCGAGTGCACACTCCTAATATCCACTAAACAATCTCCCACTGGTGACAAAGAAGGATGCTCGCAGCTCGAGTAGACCCTCCATATTGACGAGTCATCCAATTTTTCAAGAAGTAGAGCCGGATTCATCCTAATAGGGCCAGAATTTTAAAGTTGAATATACCCTCCGTTTTGACTTTCGAGTGACCAACAACCATGTTGAATATGAAACCCTTTGGCCAGGTTGTAGATTGTGGCATCATTGGGGATCTAAAGTATATGGGTTTTTATCAATAGCCACTTAGTCATCAAGCAGATCAAAGGGGTCTACAAGACAAAAAAGCTAACGATGGTGAAGTATCTGACCAAGATACATCAAGCGGTGGACAAATTTGATAGAGTAGACATACAATAGATCCCTTAGTTCGAGAAAGCATAAGCCAATACACTCTCGAAGTTAGCTAACTCTAACTCAGTGACGGCCAGCCGTATTGTCTACATAGAGAGTCTACCATACCCCAACATTGAAGAGCCCAAATTGGTCCTATCGATGGATAGCTCACCGAGTTATAAAGACCCTGTAGAATCCTATCTGAACTATAAGCAACTGCCAAGCTTACCCTCTGAAGCCAACAAGTTAAGGCGCAAGACCGCCTTTTATGCCATTATCAACAGTGACCACTGTAAGAAGTCCTACACCCATCCATATCTGAAATACCTGACACCCGAAGAAAAGGACTACATCTTTAGAGAAATCCAAGAGAGAATATGTGGCAATCACTTGGATACCTGAAATCTGGCAAACAAAACTCTTCAACAAGGGTACTACTGGCCAACCATGAAAACTGATGCGGATAACTATATCAAAAGATGCGACAAATGTTAATGCTTCTCGTCGATGCCAAGCCTACCCTCTATTGAGTTCTGCTCGATAGTCAGTTCGTGAACATTCGCTCAATAAGGAATGGACAACCTAGGGCCATTCTCACCAACAACCGGACAGTGCAGGTTCTAAATCATGGCCATAGACTATTACATAAAGTGGGTGGAAGCCGAACCATTAGCTTAGATCACCACGACAAGATACAATACTTCATGTGGATATCCATCATCATCAGGTTCCGCATACCTCATATCCTAATCACGAACAATGATAACCAATTCGACAACAAAAGTTATCAAGACTTTTGTAATAGGTTAGAGATCCAACACCGCTTCATTGCTGTCGCTTACCCACAAGCCAATGGCTTCACAGAGATAATTAACTAAACGATCCTCGAAGGGCTGAAGGCCATGCTAGATGAGGTCAAAAGCCACTGGGTAGATGAGCTCTATGGTATCCTTTGGGCTTATCGAGCGACGCCCCAAAGGGCAATAGGGGAGACACTGTTCAACCTAACATACAGTTGTGAGGCAGTCATACTAATTGAGATTGGAATTCACTTACTAAGGGTAGACAAATACAAAGAAGGGTGGAACAAATCCATACTGTGCGAATGTCTAGATCTACTTCTTGAACTAAGGGAGATCACCTCCATTCGAATGGCTACTTATCAACAGCAGATAGCAACGCATTACAAGCAATGGGTCAAAACTACAACATTCAAACTAGGTGACATAGGAAGTTAGAAGCCATCGGTCAATCCCAATGAGGGGCAAACTAGCGTCTAATTGGGAAGGTCCTTATAGGATACGCAGATAAGTTTACCTAAGCACTTAATGTTTCGACCACCTAAATGGCTCAACCGTACCTAGAACGTAAAACTCTGAGAACCTATGCATCTATTATCAATAAGGGTCAATACTTCACAGAGCGAACACACCCTATTCCATGCATAATCGAACAATCGGGTAAAACCTTTGTAGACCTCTATCTTATTATGCTAACCTATCGATTTGCTCTTGTGCTTCCTAGGATGCGCTATCATTAGGGATCTATTTCACTGAATGGGCCAATTGCACTCCATCTTCCCAAACGGAGTCATCATTAGGGATTTATTTCCCTAAATGGGCTAGTATCGCCTCGTCCTTCCGAATGGATTCCATTGTTAGGGATCTATTTCCCTAAACGAGTAATTATTGTCTGTCTTCCCAAACGAAGCCCATCATAAGGGATCTATCTCTATGAATGAGCCAATGTCACCTTGTCTCCCCGAACGGAGCCTATCGTTAGGGATCTATCTCTCTGAACGGGCCAATGTTGCCCCAACCTTCTGAACGGAGTCCATCAATGGAATCTATCTCCCTAAAAGGGCAAGTATCACCCCATCTAACAAACAAACGTGTCAAGAAATGAGTCTCCCAAACAAGATAAATATGTCCCTTACACTAGGTTAAGCTCTTGAATGAACAGAGCCCTCTGCTTAAGCGAACTCATTCTCTTAGTCAAAGATTGCACGAAGGACAAAAGAACAACATCGTCGCAACAAGAAAGTAGGCCGATCATGAAGCCTCCCATTGGTTAGATCCTATCAGTTAAGTCATTTGCTCAACGTTCCAATGCTTATCATGCACATCAGCAAGCTACTAATAACAAGGTGATTATTCAAAAGCGAGATTGATGAGTAAGTAATAAAAAAACTTTTCTTTCATTTTAATATAATGAATACATATCAAAATATGCAATCAGATGCAATACAAAGAAAATCTAAAGTCCCTAAGTTAGACCGAGTTACATCAAAAGAAATACATGAGGAACCTATAGTAGAAAACTAATCTAAGGCAAGCCAAGAACCGAAAGAAGCTTCATGACCCATCAATGTTGCATAACTGGACCGCAGGAGCCTCCACAGTCTGCCAAACCACCATTGAGTAGTGGGGTTAAGGAGGGTAAAAACCATAAACCCTTTCTAGTAGAAGTTGGAAAGGACTTTGAAAAGATAGGAGTAGGCCAAAAAAGAGACTGAAAGGATATATCAGGTTTCAAACCCTCTACATTGCCTGAGCCTCTGACCAACTCCCAACTCTTCTTATCGCCCGATGCAACGAAGCACCGAGAAGTGTCTCAAACAATCTCTGCTACACCGAGTAGCCGGATGATGGCTCTAACCTTGCGAAGCGAGTTTCCTTCGTGGGTAAATATCTCTTCCTTCACACGATCGAGAACTTTGATGAAAGCCCTGACAATTTCCACCATGTCGCTCAAAGACCAAACGGCATGATAGGACCTCGCATCAGCACCCCCAACCTTGATGGAAACTCGCTTTGGTAGAAGTTTCCTGAACTATAGGGTTTTATGACTCAAAATCCATAATCGAGATATCTTTCAGAAATACATGCTCTCAGCAATGGAAACTCATAGATTCGCTCTTGAAGGACACAAGACCTCTATGAGACGATGCTGGTTCAAACGAACTTTGTTTATAGCCGTAGGGACATGGTCCTTGCGATCTTGGACAGACAAAACAATCCAATGAGAAACATGCGCAATGAATAAGGAGTCTCAACCTCTTCAACTCTCCACGAATCATTTATTCTAGGATCATTTATTTAGGAGTCAAATACGTTAATGCTCTTGCAACTTTCCAAGAATCAACCCTTGACTTACTCCTTACGTTTCTCCTATGAAATGATATAAGAAGTAAGAGCAAATGATGGTATATGCCCCAAATCATGTGGGGCCCAATGGCAGCCAAACCCACGATCGATGACAAACACTCTCAGCATGCACCGGTCACTCCTCTCTCAATAAGCCAACTACTTAGCACCATGACCGATCGGTCTCTAGGTTTCCTCACTACTCAGTGTCAACTATTCAATTTGCTAAGGAAATATTTATTCCCTAAAAAGAAAAAAAAAACCTAGGTAAATGAAAAGAAAGTTTACAATTGTGGCTGATATGGAAAAGAATTTATGTAGCGATCTGTACTTCCCAAATGAATAGGATTTCACAATCTTTGAGAATCCTGTGATTTGATTCCTTAAAATCTCGAGATACTCTCATAAGGAAACTTGAGTTTTATCACCCCACATGCATGCGACTTTCATAAGCAAAAGATATATAAGTTTTAATGCGTCGACCGTCGAGATAAATCCTCTAGACCTACACAGAGTATACAAAACATAGAGAACACACACACTCTCTCTCAGTATTAGTCTATTTCTTCCCTTTTCAAAACCTCTCTCTAATTTAAGTATCGAAGTCTCTCCTGTCGGCGCACCTTACAACAGTTTTTTGCATATCTCATCGATCAAGATTACCAGACCATCAAATTATCCGGTTTGAGTTAGTAGAGTTATCATCTATAGACCCTAATCCACCTCCAATATAGGCTATTTCTTGCGCTTATCACAGAGAGAGAGAGAGAGAGAGAGAGAGAGAGAGTCGTTCCAAATGATACTCTACAGTATACCCTGCACATTATCTATATATAAATGATTAAACACCATAGCAAAAGTAGCAGCCGGCAAGTAATAGCTTCCTGTTACCATTATAAGATCTACACCTAATCTATAATTTCTTGCCCATTCAAAGCCTTAGCTAGCCTTAAAAAATGAAAATTCCAAAGTTACGACTAGCAAATAAACCTATAATTGATTTCTAGAGAGAGAAAGAGAAGGTAGAACAATTGATTCGAAGGGCGTAAGAAGATTTTCCAAATCCAAGTAAAAAATGAAGCAGGCCAAACCCGCCTACCCGTACATACATCTATGTAGAATAGAGCCATAGCTTGGCACTTTTAGTTCTATTACACACTGATAAGCCACAATTTCGAGGTGAATGCAAACTTAGGTGACAGAAATGCATCATTGGCTAAATTTAATATATTTAGGAGGGAAATAAGCGGGGGTTGGTGGTGTAATGTGTTTTGCAAACAAAAAAGGTGAGTGGATTGAATTTGAAAAGGGTTGGTTCCAAGACGGATGCCTCAGGACTTGGCCCTCAAACTCAGGCAAAAGAAGGCATTGAATTTGAGGAAAGCGAGGCCATTTCACACGATCAAAACATGATGACCTAAGGCATCATCAATGTGAAGAATCTCAATCTAAAATTTTTATAAGGGGATTTTTGAAAAATAAAATAAAATAAAATAAAATAAATACAGTCAATTCTCATTGGACACTCGTTTAAAATATATTAATTAATCTGAATTCAAGTTTTGCACACATTTAATATTTAAAATATTCTCAAATGATTGCCAAATCTTCACTTTAAACTAATTTAATATAAACAAAATGGCAAGAAATAGCCTTGTAATTCCAATTTCGAGCTTCTTTTATTTTTTGGGATTTAACAATGTTGGATTAATTACTATTACATATAAAAATTGTTGAATTTCATTAATTTAATACTGAAATTAATTAATTGTATTTGATAGAGGAGGGTTTTTTCCTCAGATACCCGATTTGCTTGTTTAAGTAGGAGTCCTAAGTTTGTAGAGTGATTTGATACTGTGAGTGGGATGAAACCTGCAAATACCACTGGAGAGTGCTCTAACGGGAGAGATTCCGATAGTTAAGTCAGAAAGAGTGGGTTTAAAGTGTGGAAAACAAACTAAGAAGAGATGTGCTTTGAATCTGTGTTCCAGTGTGTTGTTGTATAAGGTTCTAAGAGAACTTACTTGGGAGGCAACTGATGTTCTGGTTATATATCCATGGTTCTTGTTGGAAAGCTCCATGAAGCATTGGGGGTGTTGTAACCTTAATTTCCTTGTGGAGAGATTGTTGAGCATCCTTAAGATTATAAGAACTACAGTCAAAAGTTCCCTGAAGATACGCTATCTCATTGAATGGGGAAAGTCCCCGTAGTAGTGAGCGCTTCATGCTTTATCAGGAGTGCCTACTGAGGCATGTTTCTTTACTCCGTGAGATTGTTTTGGACGTGGGAAAGATTCTCCTTCGCATAAGAAAAGTCTGAATTTGCTTAAAGATTTACTTCCTGCATGGATGTCTTGAATTGCGTTCATCACGTGATCAGACGAACACTGAGGAGTAAAGTGACCGAGGAGTGCTAGCACCGATGACTAGAGTAGCTGAGGAGTTGCAGGTGCATTTGGTTTTATGGGCTCGGTTTGACAGATCCAGAATGAGGTTCTGATCTTTCTGGTAGTAGGTTTTGGGTCATGTACCATGATTTGCCCCATAGTCCTAGGGTTAGGTCGAAGAACTAGCATTAGAAGTAGAGATAACACTATCATAATTCTTCATTAGGAGGTACATCGACTCAAAATGGGAGCAGAATGGTCATAAGATTTAATTTATAGTTCGTTAAAGGTGGTTGCAATTACGAGACGAAAAAAATAGGGAGTCAGTTTTGTTATTACTGTAGGAGTTGGATGGTCGATACTTTATTTAATGGGAACGTAGCTATTCCGTTTTCAAAGTGTATTGCCTCGTCTACGGGTATTGTGATTAAGGCATCGGCTATTAATGGCAAGGGCTTGCAATGATGACCTATAGTTTGGGGACCCATTCTATGGGTAAGCAAGAGGTTGAAAATTTTATAGTATATAAAAATTCAGACAAAGCAACATGGCACTTGGTGACCCAAAGCCGGTATGGCTCTTAGTAGATGTTTGAACTAAAGATGATAGATTTTGTATGGTAGTTCTTTGCATTTTTCGGATGCTGTTGATATGAGATTCCATCAATGGTGGGGACTACCGATACGAGACGCCATCACGACACTTGGTTACCCAAGTCCGTGACGGTTAGCTTTGGGAGTTCCTAAAGATGCCTCTCATCTTTTGTGGTTCCCGTCTCCATTTTATTCCAAATTAAAGGGTTAGGGAATCCCATCTTTGTGAGCTCTAATGGAGACGGTTGATCCCTATGCAGTGCCCTTGGGTTTAGGAGTGAAGAGAACAGAGGCGCTAGTCTTAAGGTCGGCGTCTTCTAAAAGGTGTAAATAAGACGAGGGAACTTGATGTTGAGAAGAGAGATTTTGCGTCTCTTCCTTTTCTATCCTTTGTTCTCCTTAACCATCGTTTTTTCAACGAGTTAAGTTTGGATTTCAATGTAATTTTTGAATTGTTGTGTAAAGATGTTATTGAAAAATGAATGAAAAAAGTTTCTTGTTATGTACCTGATGCTTCTCTTGTTTGTTCTTTCTGATATGCTTGACAGTCATTTTCTTTTCCTTCTTCTGGATTGCTTCTCTTTTTATGCCGTTCTCATAGTTCGGGGGTAAGTGAGTCGAGATATTTCGTAGTTACATGTTACGTAGATGAGGGATGTGAAGTTGTTAGGAGAGATTGCACTGAGGGAGCTTGCTTAAATGGCATGAGAGTGTTGATTCTGCTTAAGTGTACATAGTTTTAGGCATTGCGTCTTATTAAATGTAGAGCCTACCAAGCGTTACGCTGAGGATACTTAGAGATGTTGTGCCATTTGAAATGTAGAGCATACTAGGTGTTGCGCCAAAGGTATTTAGAGGCATTGTGACTTTTGAAATGTAGAGCGTCCCAGGCATTACATTGAGGGTACTCGGAGGTGTTGCATCTTATGCAATGTAAAGTGTACGAAGTATTGCATCGAGGGTACTTAGAGATGTTGTGCCTTTTGAAATGTATAGCATTTTGAAATGTAGAGCGTACCAAGTATTGCGCTAAGCATACTCGGATGCATTGCACCTTTTGAAATATAGTGTGTACTAAGCATTGCACCGAGGGTACTTAGAGGCATTACACCTTGTGAAATATACAACGTGCTAGGTGTTGCGTCGAGAGTACTCGATGGCATTGCACCTTATGAAATGTAGAGTGTACCAGACATTGTATCGAGAATACTTGAAGGCATTGTACCTTGTGAAATGTAGAACATACTAAGCATTGCATCAAGGTTAGTCGGAGACAATGCGCCTTGTGAAATGTAGAACATATCAAGCATTGTACCGAGGGAGCTGGGAGGCATTGCGCCTTGTAAAATGTAGATCACTCGGCATTGCGCCAAGAGGTGGCTTTGCTTTAGAGTTTGTTAGTTAGGACAACCAAGGTATTTGATGGAATGATGTACACTTATTATACTAAAACATTTTATTAAAGAATTATTGTGTAATAGACATTGAAGATAAGAGTATTTTGAAACTTATTGATGATAGATGTGCAAGTTTTCAAAGTTCCACGTGTGGGTATGATTAAACAGTCTAAGTTGCAAAGTCAGCATGTTCTAGGTCGTTGCATTTAGTGTACTCAATATGGACCTTTCCTTTTGGGTATAAGTTTGCCCCTCAACTGTGGTTGTCCTGTTGTTTCCACTCTGTGGAGTACCAAATCTCCTAGTCTAAACGTTTTAGTCTTAACCCTTTTGTTGTAATACCAGGCCATTTGTTGTTGATATGCTGCCATTCGAGTAGATACATCGTCTCTTGATTCTAACAGGAGGTCCAGTCATTCCTATAGGGCAGACTTATTTGTCTCTTTTTGATATTGTTCTATTCATAAGAAGTGAATTCCTATCTCAACTAGTAGTATTGCTTCCGACCCATATGTTAGGTTGAATGGTGTTTCTCTTATGGATCTTCTCGGTATAGTGCGGTATCCCAGAGAATTCCACAGAGTTCATCTACCTATTTTGCTTCACCCAGTATAGTCTTAAGCCCTTGTAGAATTGTTCGGTTTGTTACCTCGACGAGACCGTTTGATTGGGGATAGGTGACTGATGTCAACTGGTGTTGAATCCCTGGTTTGTCACAGAACTCCTTGAACTCTTTGTTATCGAATTGTTTTCCATTGTCAGTGATCAAAGAATAAGGTTACCCAAACCTTGTGGTTATCGATGACCAGATAAACTTCTGTATCTTTTTGGTTGTAATCTGTACCAATGGCTCTGCTTCTACCTACTTGGTGAAGTAGTCGATGGCAACAATGAGAAATTTCCATTTTCCGAGTGCATGAAGGAATGGACTAAGTATATTTATCCCCCATTATGCGAATGGCTAGGGACTGGTAATCGGGTAGAACTCAGTAAAGGGTGGATGGGGCACTAAGGAGAAGCTCTGGCATCTATTACATCTTTTGATGAATGCATTTGCGTCAGCTTTCATGGTGGGCCAGAAGTACCCTTGTCTTAGGGCTTTGTTCGCCAGGTTCCTTGCCTCTAGGTGGTTGCCGCATATCCCCTCATGTATTTCTCTGAGAACATACTTCCCCTCTTCAAGAGTGAGACACTTAAGGTACAAATGAGTGAAAGATTTCCTATAGAGGACTCCATTAATGATGGCAAATTATACGGCTCCCCATCTAATCTTAGCCGTTTCTGTAGGCGACTTTGGTAGTAGTTCACCATTCAATAGATCTCTATAGGGTCTTTCCAATTTGGTGAAATATGTGTTGATAGAATTTGTTCTGGTTCATCAATACTTGGATAGGGAAGACTCTCAACATATTCAATTTGACTTGTAGCTATAGGTTCTGAGCTAGCCAACTCGGACAGTGTGTCTACTCTCGCGTTCTCCAATCTAGGTATTTGTTGTATGTCTACCTTATGGAAATGCTGTATAATTTTGTTCAGCTTCGCAAGATAGTTTGCCATCATTAATTCCTTAACCCCATAGGCACCTTCAACTTGTTTAACCACAAGCTGGCTATTTGTTAACACCCTTATTTCTCATGCTCCCAATGACGCCGCAATTCGTAAGCCTGTTAGGAGCGCTTCATACTCGGTTTGATTGTTGGTGGCTCTAAAGTCGAAGCAGAGGGCATATTCGACTTTAAAGTTATCGGGACCCATAAGGATAAGCCTGGCTCTACTCCCTGTTAGTTGGAAGATCTGTCCACATGAAGTGTCTAGGGTGGTAATGCATGCTTTTCCTGAAGATTGGTTGGTGTTTGTTTGTCACAGTACGAAAGTATGCATTCGAGTACAAAGTCTGCGAGGTCTTGTCTCTTGATAGTAGGTCTCGGTTGATAATCAATGTTAAACTCACCGAGTTCAATGCTCCACTTGATTAGTTGGCCTGAGGTATCCATTTTTTATAGAATTTGCTTTAGTGGTTGGTCGATTAACGCCATGATGGTCTGTGCTTGAAAATATAGGTGAAGGCACGGGCTGCTATGATGAGGTGAAGGCTGCCTTTTCAATGGGCCTATAGTTTATTTTTGCCTCCTGGAGGACATAGGTGACACAGTTTACTGGCCTTTGTTTGTCGGCATCTTGCCTCACTAGCACTAAACAAAGGGATAGTTAAAGATAGAAAGATAAAGATAGAGTTTCTCATCAAAGATAAGTTGAGAAAGTAGTGGCGGTGATGAAAGGAATTCTTTACGTTTGTCAAAGGCAGCTTGATATTTGGAGGTCCACATGAACTTTTGAGATTTATTCAGGGTATCGAAGAAGGGCTTGTACTTCTTTCCTGTCACGCCCTGACCCACTCCCGAGCCAGGCACGCAACCAGCCCGCCGCGGCACCCAGATGCACGGGCACCACGTCCCGCACATCGAAGCACCGTAAGGCTGTCAACATTTACATAATCTAAGTTTCCAAATCACAGAGATCCCCAAGTGATAAAAATAATACATGTATGCCTCAATGTAAATTAAAATGAGTGAGAGTTAACCTTATACAGACCAGAAGAATTATAAATACAGTCATCCCAATTTAAACAAATACAATGGTCCTCCTAACTTCCTCAAGATGAAACAATAATCTCAATATATAGCAGAAGAGCGGGTAGTCATACCCCGGCCCAGTAGTCTCCAAAGAATATCCAATACAACAATGCGCACAAATCTCTCGGTCCGAGTCTACCCCTGTAGGAGGGAAATGTGAGGGGTGAGTACCATAGAGAGGGGAGTCGGTACTCAGCAAGTCGGGGGGAATGACATGCTACAATTAATTTTTGGGTGAATTAGGAGTGCCAAAATTATGTCCCAATAAATCCATAGTATGCAAAAAAAAAATATTATGATATCTCAATAAATCATTCACAGCATACGTATCAAATCAAATATGCATCCAGTATGTATGTCCGTTATATCGTATAGAGCCAGCCGAAAATATCCCGGCAAGGGCCGACCATGGCCAAGGACGGGCAACGTTGGGGGTTTTCACAGTGCAAGTAATAAAATAAGGCTCTCTACCCCAACGTTGGCCACAGACTACTCCAACTAGCCTGTATATATATATCGTACACGTATCAAGGATCAAACGTGTATGGAAACCCGCCGGTGCTAGACCTATCAAGGTCCTCCCCGGAGTGGTTCAACCGACGACTGTCCATACAATATGTATGACAATCTGGCGGATACCCCCTGCAGAGGCGTATCCGGACACAACAGGTGCCTCTACCAAATGTCCTTCGTAGCTACGGAATGCCATAGGAAGCATATCAGCATCATCACAGTATCCATAGGGGCATCCAGCCCAAATCACATATCTCAAGCCAAATCATCAAGCCCTATCATGTCAAAAGCATGTGCCAATATGCAATGGAAGCATAAAATCATGTGGATATATCAAAGTGTGGCACAATCATCAAGTATCAAAATCATGGATGCATATCGATATAAACAAGTTGGGACACTCCATATATCACAAAACATTTTCATAAATCCAGAAGAATAGGTCAATCATACCATTTTAAATTATGCTTTTGAAAGCTTTTTAAAACACGATATCAATTAAAAGTAGATGTCAAGTCCCACTCACCGTTAGGGGAGGATAACGCACTCCCCAATATTTCCACAAAGCGTAAATCAAGTGTCCCCTCCGTTCAACTCAAATAACTCTTAGGGAGACAAACAGTCCGCAGATTTTTAACCTGCGCAGTCATGGAAAATAGACTATAACTTTGGCTATACCAATCCAAATAAGATGATTCTTATCTCCTTTTAAAGCTAAGGGATAGCACTATAACTTTCATTTTGCACACTTCCTCAGATTCAAATCACAGAATTCCCGGTAAGCCTCATTTTGTTACAGCCATATTTAAGTTTCAGATTCTGTCCAGTTTTCGTACAGACGCTATAACTTTCATCCTACTCATCAAAGTCTAATGAAATTTTAACATGTTATAGCTAAGATGTAGATCTACAACTTTCGTGTTTTGAGTTTTATCTAAATATGTCTGGAAGGGGTTGAACAAAATTCATGAACAGAACAGATACGTTTTAGTGAAACATACAGTTTATGTCAACACAGTTTTACGGAAAATTGTATAACTTTCAATTTCCTCATGCGAAATGGCTGAAATGTTTATAAGTTATAGACAAGGCATATATCTATAACTTTCATGTTTTGTGTTTCTTCAAACTAAGACTGGAGAGGGGTCGTTTTTACTCACTACTGTCAAGGTTCGAAACAGGACGCTTCTATGTCGAGTTTCAGGAAACGTGCCATAACTTTTGGCACAGGCATCCGAAGTTGGTGATTCTTACCTCGTTGGAAAGCTAAGACTTAGATCTACAATTCATATAACTATCACATTTTCAAATTCTGGCTCTAAGATGCCTTAAAACAGAGATGAATCACGGACAGAAATAAAATTTAAAGTAAGACAGGATAAAATTTCTTACCTCACTTTCTTTGTCTTCCTCTCTTGCTTCTCTCCTTGTTCTCACGAATTTGGGAAGAATGAACAAGCATTCTAAGGCCTTCTTCTTTTATTATTGTGTTAATAAGTCACCACCCTAGGATCAAATCTCCAATTAATCTAAACCATAGGATCATTTTGACTATTGCATGTGTTTTGATTGGTTCTTTTTTTTTTGTGCATGTGTTCTCATTGGCCCACCTTGCCTTTCTCATCTCCATTTGGCCAACACTTGTCCTCCTCACTATAACACTTGTTCAATACAAGAATACACTTGTCACATTTCATTTAAGTTTTGTTAATTGCTAACAAGTCCTTTGACTTATAAAAATTCTAATTTGACCCCTAAAATTTTCATAATTACATACTAGGCCCAAAATCTTATATTAGACCTAATTTAATTTATTTAATATGAAATTAAGGTTTTGAATCTCTTTGAGTCAAAATTGATCCGATTTGTATTTTACCGTCAAATATCATTTTTTTTTTTTGAAAATTCATGAACCTGTAGTAGTAGAAACATCATATATATATATATAATTCACTATAGAATACACCGAGAGTCGGTGTTACATTTCCAATCTTGGACATGAATCAGCTTAAGGTGGAAATCTGCCCGGTAAGGTGTTGCATCTCTTTAAGTGTTCTAGGGGGTGTCATGTTTAGGATGGCTAGGATCTTTTTTAGATTAGTTTTAATCCCTCGATTTGTGATTATGAAGATGAGGAAATTTTCTGACGTAATCCCGAATGTGCACTTTGCCGGATTGACTCTCATTTTGTAATACTCTAAGGTTCTAAAGGTTTCCTCTAGATCTACCACATTACCCTTTGTGTTGGTGCTCTAAACGAGCATGTCGTCCACATAAACTTCTGTATTCCTGTCAATCTGCTCACCAAAGACTTTGTTCACCAATCTTTGAAAGGTGGCCTCTGCAATTTTTAAGCCAAGGGGAATTACTTTATAACAGTAGATGCCAAATTCTGTAATGAAATTCGTCTTCTCCTCATCCTCTAGGGCCATCCGGATTTGGTTATAATCAAAGTAGGAGTCCACGAAGTTTAGAAGCTGGTGGCTTGAGGAATTGTTCACGAGTTTATTGATGTTAAGGAGCGGATAACTGTCTTTTGGGCATACTTTGTTTAGATCGGTAAAGTTGACACACATCCTCTACTTGCTGTTGGCCTTCTTTACCATAACTACATTGGCTAGCCATTCCAGGTACTTCACTTCCTTGATGCAACCTGCCATCAAAAGTTTTTATACTTCCTTTTGAATGGCCTATTGGCATTCCAGTGCAAATATTCTCTTCTTCTGTTTTATAGGCTTACGGCTCGGGTTGACGGTCAGTCTGTGGACAATCACTGAAGGGTGGATCCTGGCATGTCTTTGAGTAACCACGTAAAGACCTTAGAGTGGCGACGGAGGCACTTAGTAATGACTTTGTGCAAGGATGGGGGCAGACAGGCTCCAATTTGGACAATTTGTGTAGGTTTTTCGATAATTGAGACCTCTTCCACTTCTTTGGTAGGTTGGGGCCTATTTGTTAGCACGAGATAGTCTTTGAACTTAGTCATTTCTATTGAGAAGTTTTATTGGTTCGCTTCGAATGGAGGGGGTTGAGGTGTAGGGTCGTAGTTGAGGGTTGCGATGCCCTGTGCTGTTTTGAATTTGACTTTCATGTGCATGGAACTCGGCAAGGCTTTTAGGGTGTTCAAGTATGGATGACTAAGGATGGCAATATAAGGAGAAGTGGATCTGATTATGCTGAATGTGACCATAGAGGTGGCATGATTAGGAGGAGTCCCCAAGGTTATAGGAGGGCTATAGTGCCTTCTAAGTATAACAATTCACCAGAGCGTCCTTATATCGAAACCATTTGGGGTTGTGGAACCATAGGGATGAAATCCATCTACTGAAAAGCCTCCTAGTAAAGGACATCACAACCCGTACCTTGGTTGATGAGCACTCTCCTAACTATGTATGAACCAATCTCTGCTGTAATAACAAGAGGATCGTGATGATCTAGCAGAACTCTGATCAGCTCATCATCGTCGAAACTGATAGGTGGTCTTTTCCTTGTCTATGGCATGATTGCCATCTTATTGGATTAAGAGCAAGTTTCTTTTTTTTATTCCCATGGATGGCGCCAATCTGATGGAGGTAGGTTTTCTCCTCAGATACCTGCTCTACCTGTTTGAGTAGGAGTCCTAAGTTGTAGAGTGATCCAATGCTCCAAGTAGGATGAAACCTACAAATGCCATCGGAGGATGCTCCATTGGAGGAGATTCCGATACTCAAGTCAAAAAGAGTGGGTTTAGAGTATGGCAAACATACTGAGAAGAAATGTGTCTTGACTATGTGTTCCGGTGTGTTGTTGTATAAGGTTCCGAGAGAACTTACCTGAGAGGCAGCTGATGTTCTGGTTATATATCCCTTGTTCTTATTGGAAAGCTCAACAAAGTATTTGGAGTGTTGAAACTCTAGTTTTCTTATGGAGAGATTGTTGAGCATCCCCGAGATTCTAGAGACTATAGTTAAAGGTTCCCTAAAGATACACTATCTCGTTGAAAGGGGAAAGCCCCCGCTGTAGTGAGGGTTTCATGCCTTATCAGGAATACCTGCTGAGACATGTTTCTTACTCCATGAGATTGTTTTGAGCACGAAAAAGATTTTCTTCTACTTAAGGAAAGTCTGAATTTGCTTAAAGATTTACTTCCTGCATAGATGTCTTGAATCGTGTTCATCACATGATTAGACGAACACTGGGGAGTAAAGTGACCAAGGAGTGCAAGCACCAATGACTAAAGTAGCCGAGGAGTTGTAGGTGCATTTGGTTTGATGGGGTCTATTTGACGGATCCGGAATGAGGTTCTGATCTTTCTAGTAAAAGGTTTTGGGCCATGTACCATCAATATCTATAGAAAATAGAGAGATATGTCGCTTTACCACAATTCCTATTTTGCAATTTAAATTGTAAAGGCTATGGACAATAATTGATCCTTGCCTTACTCCTGCTGCTGTACTAAATAAGGTTTTGCAAAATAATAAGTAATTAAATTATTGTACTAAAATTTACTTCTTTTTTTTTTCTTTAGTTTTCATCCAAAACATAATTCGATAATGTTGCAAATTCCAATACTATACTAATATTTGCAAATAACTTCAATTCTTTTTGTATCCATTCCGCCATTTCTTGGAGCTTGCCTAGCGTTTGTGTTTTTATGATACGGAGAGCAAAGAAGCACTGGAAGGAGATTCGCTGTTGGCACTTGGATGCCTCTGCTGCCTTCATTTATTTATTGATTTGTATTCCCAATTTTCAAAGGACCTGCCCCATACTTTTGGACACATTTCAGGACTGCGGCCCTTGGATAGGAACGGCAGATCACTGGAGTCATACTTTGAGAAAAGCATAAATTTAGTGGGAAAATGTTTGTGGTGATTTTTACTATGAATCGTTAACGTTAGTTGAGGAGTACTAAGTCACAAGGTGTCGTGCCTGTGCCCAAGTCAACGAGGAAGGGAGGATATCATTTCGTTTGCACGTGATTGTCATGCATTACATATTATTCTTATTATTTATTATAAGGTGGGAATACGTAATGGCATTGGCACTTGGGGGACTTTATACTGTCTACTGTTTACATCTTAGGTGTGTTGAAATGAAAGGAACTTGAGATCGAGAATAGTATTTTCCAACATTTGACATTTGACATTTTCATTTCATGAATGCGGGCATCTATGTAGTATTAGTAGTGGTGCCAACAACTCCAAAGTCAAGTTTTATGATGTTCCAACTTTTTTATTATAAATTTAATGCACTTCTCTAGAACCATGGGCAGGGGGTAGGTGGGGAGGCCCAAAAGACAACCTTGGAAGATGCAAAGCTATGGGCTGCGGGTTGAGGTGTGTCATGGAACTCGGAAAGGGACAGTGCAGCATGGAGGTTTGCACACAAAAGTGCACGAGCAGCGGACAGTGAACCACGAGCTAAATGGCATGAGCGGCTGGCAGCAAGCAGCAAGCCACCAGTGAAATGGCGTGAGGAACAAGCCACAGGCGAAAGGGCACGAGCACAGGGAGCAAGCAGTTAGCCTGAGACATAGGCGACAAGACACCAAAACTAGCATTGAACAAAAAGGCACCAGTGCCAGCCTTAAGGCACCTGCACCAGTGCCAAGCAACAAGATACTAAGGTCAGGCCATAGGATACCAGTGCTAGCATTAGGCGACACGGCACCAGCACACAAGTGACTAGGCACAAATGCAGCAATGGCACGAAAGGATGCATTGGACAATTATTGCTCAAAGGATTCCTCAGGAGAAGCTGGGAAGACACAAGAGAAAAAAACAGAGGAGACAAAGTATTGGATATGAAATAAGACACAAAGCGAAGAGCCAAGTAGACACAAGGCATTGGATATGAAATAAGACAAAGCCAAAGGATTTAAATAAGGCAAAGTAGTTATTTATGTATTAATTATTGGGATTTATTGTAAGAGTGAGAAATTAAATATTAAAGGGTAGTCTAGGAGCCTCCTTGGACCAAAAGACATCATGTAATGCCAAGGAGACATCACTTGGCCAAAATGGCATAATGCCATTCAGCCTCTCCCCAACACCTATATAAAGGCTTGTAATCCCCCCAAGGCATTGAGACTTTCAACCACATTTGAGTAATACAAATTGTCCATTTTTTCTCCAAAGTGAGAACGTGATTTCTTAGAACTCTAGGGAAAGTAATATGCTGTCCATTGGCAACGCTTACATTGTCTTTTGTTCAATAATACATGAGAGATCCCTGCGGTGCAATGTAGGGAGGCCCACACCTATTGAAGTACAACCATTGCTTGAGAGATCCCTTCTGTACAAAGCAAGAGTTCACCCAATAATTATGAGTCATATCCTTTCACCTAATAATCGTGCATTATATCCTTCCTTTCTTCTATCCTTCCATTCATCCTTCCTTTTCCCTCGAGCCACCCTTATTCGTGAGACATGAATGCTGCGAGACAAGGTGTATTCCGCCATTTCTAAACCTTTCACTTACCTCCCTCATCATCACAAGGCACAACAGCCCGTACACCCTTGTAAGGACACGGGTCTACCCTATCTTTGGCGCTTTCATTGAGAGGGTTTCATTAAAAGACTCCCATTTAAAAGTTGTCATTAAGATAGCATCCATTCCACTGCTTAAACCATATGCCTATCCTTACACCCTCTCATTCTCCAACCCAAACACACACCCTTCCATTCCTCCAAAAAAAAAATAAAGAACACAAAAAAAACCCACAACCTTTCATCCTACCATGACCGAAAAGATACGTACTCAAAGGGAACGAATTGAGGCCCCTTGAGGCACACCTCGAAGCCACACAAAAATAAAGACAAGAGATGGACCAATACTTCAATCACTCGAGCAATGCTTCACAAACATCACCACCATTGAGAGTGACAAGCCAACCAAAAGGGACCGAAGCAGGAGGCATCACCGAAACTGAGCAGCCACCAACGTTGAGGAGGCACCAACAACACCCATCCGCGTGCCATCACCAACATACTCAATTGCCGAAGAAGAGGAAGAACAGGTTCCACCTCTAGTGATAGTAATGAAGAGATGCAAGCGAGAGGAAGACAAAGAATCGAGCCACCTAGCCTTGAATTTCCTCATTTCCATGATGGAGACCCTACCACATGGATTGCCAAAGCAAAAACTTATTTTACTTACTACCCAACACCATCCAATGAAAGGGTACGTATGCCAAGTTTCTACCTTAAAGGTGAAGCACAAGAATTGTTCCAGGCTGAAAGAGAGATTCAATGCCAACAAAAGGAGATCTCTTGGCAAAGGTTATGCAAGGAAATTGCAAGAAGATTTGGAGACATCGAGTACATGAATTATGATGAGGCTCTCACATGGCTATAATATCATAATTAATAATTAGTAATTGATTAAGTTATATAACATACTAATATTATATTATATTGTACTAATATTATATTATATTGTACTAATATTATACACTCATCCAAATGAGGATATCCAAATCCAACATAAGTATTGTATCACCTAAATTGATCCGATCATTGGATTATTAGATAATGTAATCTATATATTACTATATAGTAATATATATGTATTCTAAAGTAATGTAATATTAGTATTATTATGTTATTGGAAAATATTGCATTTGTATTTCAAAATAATCTCAAATTTTCATTAATCCAGTAGAATATATCACCAATTAATTCAATCCAACGACTGCAATAATACATTTCAAGTTAAATTGAACATATACATATTATTTTCACAAGAAAATTTTCAAAAACCGTACCATTTTTTTCACGCCCTTTTTCATTATACAATTTAAATTTTTTATTACATAATTTTTTTGGACAATGCTTTTTTACCCGTCTTTTTTTTCATTACATAAGTTTTCAAAACCTCTTTTCTGCGCCTTTTTACTTGTCTCTTTTTGCATATATTTTTAATCAATACCCCTCTTTTTTTCCCATATATGTGTTATTTGTTATTTCTTATATGCTATGACTTGTTACTTTGCAATTACTACGTCTCATGGTTTGTTATGTAAATTACTAGATAATTAATTAAGTTATGTAATGATAATTATATTATTTAAATTAATGTTAATAATGCAAGATTCAGTTGAATGGTGAATTACAATGCACCATTACGATAATCTAGTTTATAGTAATATATATAGTAATAGTGTAATAGTAATGCAGTAGTGTACTATATAGTAATGTAATATTGATATTATTATATTATTAAAAAATGATGCAATCTCAACAGGCCGCATGAAACAAATCCCAAATCTTTTGTAAATTTTTTGTATATTGTGGGATATCACCGATTAATCCAATCGGTGACAAACAAATTTTCAAAATCTATGCAATTTTTCATTTGTTTTCATATTTTTCCATAATTTACTCTTTTCCCGTCTCTTTTTTTATTACAATTCTTAATTCCTTATATTTTTTTCATTAATTGTTTAACTTATCACTTGCCACAACTTGGTTACTTACCACCACCTTACCATCACCACATGTGACAAACTTAACACTCAACACAAACTTACCACATTCTCACAAAACTTGCCATCTCTTATCACTCTAAAAATTACTACAATTTATCACACTGCTATTATCACAACACTCAATAATCAAAATTACCACAACTTACCATCTATTAGCTATTATCACATTGCATGCACTCGCATAGTCCAATTGCAACTTTTCACATGCAACGATCCCTAAAACTATGTATTAGACATTTTCAATACCTTAAAACAGTATATCAAATATTTTCAATATTTTTACTACTACATATGATTTATGATATATGATGGCATAATTCTTCATCCACGAGAAACACCCTACGTTGGATCGATCATGAATCATATAAATGTGTGAGTGTAACATATCAAACATATTATGGTGAAAAAGATTATCAAGGTTGGATATATTGATGATATATCCACATTGAAAACAACAACCGATTGAAAACTATGTGTTGAAATATTTAATTTAACACAAAAATCTTACTGCATTAACCCACCAATATATTCTTTACTTCTTCTTTATGACTTGTCCATTATATAAAATACAAATCAAATGTTTTGCACAACTTTATATTGAAATAAATATACGGAGCAGTTTTTGGCATTTTGACGTGAAGAAATTTGATTAAATTATAACTGAACTGAAAAATTGAAACGAAAAAGAGAAATTTGATTAAATTGGATTTGACCTGAAAAATTATTTTTGGCATGAAATTTGATTAAATTGGATGTGGATAGAAAAATTATTCTTGGCTCGAAGATTAGAGATTTTATTGTGAAGTTATTATTGAAATGTTAAAATTATAGATTGTAAATGTTAAAATCGTAAACTTTTAATGTTAATGTTGTTAACCATTTTTTTAGAATTTATATAAAATAATATTTATAATTAATGTATTATTATCATGATTTCATATTATAATACCATATTATTTAACAATAGAAAATAAATTATAATACTATATTATAAAAATTATTAATTTAATATCATTGTATTATTTAAATTAATAATATTAAAATTTTAAATTATATTAATTTAATTAATAATATTAAAATTTTAAATTATTAATTAAATTAATACTTTATCACCTATATAACCTTTTCACCTTTACTTATCATACCTTATCATACATTACCGCAACTTACCATGTCAATATCTTATCACCTTTATGATCTTTCCACCTTACCATGTCTTATCGCAACTTACCATCTCAGTACGTTATCACCTTTATAACATTTCCACCTTATATCTTATTACTTTTTTTTCCACTCACTCACAAAAACAACCCTTATACTAATAAATTTTCCCATCATATATTATATAGTACAAATATACATTACAATAGTAACTATTACATATTATATATATATATATATATATATATATATATATGTAATAGTATATAAATATAATACAACTATATATTACATATATATATATTATGTTAATATATTAGTAATGTATAAAAATATATATAGTAATATAATAGTAACTATTATATATTATATATATAAGTATTCCTCAACTACCATATAAGTTCCATGTATAAATTATATAGACACACAAATATATTTCATAAATTTAGAAAAACAAAAAATTATATAAAATAAAAAAATTAAAAGAGATAATAAAAATATATGATGAAAATGAAAAAAACACCAACCTTACTATTACCAACCAGTCCTTATCATATTCTATGTCATATCTTACATATCATACACTTACCATAACTTACCATATTCTATAATATAGTAATATTATATTATAATAATACAATGGTAATAATTACATTATTTAAATTAATATAAATTTATAAATTTATATTATGAAACTACTAATAATTTGTTATAATTTATAGTTGTATTATATAGTAATGTTAGAATATATTATTATGACCAAAATTTTTATAAATTTTTACGTAAAATTTGTGTTTCAAGTCAAGTGAGATATCATACGCGCAAAACAAAACAAATCTATCCACATCATTTTTTGGAAATAAATCTATCCGCGCGATTTTTTTCCCACTTGTTTTTCATTTACAAATTTATTGGATTACGTCATTATTTTAACAGCCATTTTTCACCTCTTTTTTTTAATTGTGTGAACTTTAGTAATTATTTTAGTTATAGTGAATACCCCCTTTCTTCTTTTACTATATGTTTCCAATGTTTTCGTATGTGTTATTTTCCCATTAGCTTAGTAATGTGATTTTTAACACTTGCTAGTAATGTGATTTTTAAGACTTGTTATATTGGTTCATACAAACAGATAAATATGTAACATTATTTTCCATATTTTTCAATGTTGAGTTAGGTTTTATACAAATTTTATAGGATTAGTGCCTTACTAGTTGTCATGAAATACACTTGTTACTTGCATTTGTTATTTGTTATACATCTCGTGTAGGACACCCTAAACCCTATTTGTTACGATTTGTTAAAAATCACTTGTTACCACTTTTTACCATCCCATATTATACAAATTTTATACAATTATTATGTTAATCCTCAAATGCACTTATGTCTTGTTATGTTATAGATTACTTCTTATCACTTATTACCATATTATACAGTACTTGAAAAATCATTTGTTACCACTTGTTAGCAATTTTATATAATTATTGCTTACCATTTGTTAAAAATCATTTGTTACCATGCTATATTATACAAATTTTATACAAGAAAGAGAGGGTATTCACTATATCATGTGACTAAAACAATTATTAAAGTCCAAATGAATAAAAAAGAAGGCGGTTCATCCCACAAAAATTTGCAATGAAAAAACAGGCAAAATGATTTAAATTTTCTAATGAAAAATAGCGTAGAAAAATTTATTTTCAAGCAGTCACTTGAAACATAAAAGAAGAAAGAGTGGATATTCACTATATCATGTGACTAAAACAATTATTAAAGTCTGAACAATTAAGATTAAAAAAGAAGGTAGTCAAAAATAATAACGCATCATAAAAATTTGTAATGAAAAACATGCGGAATTGTTTAAATTTTCAAATGAAAAATGACATGAAAAAAATTTATTTTCAATATTTGTTTCGCGGTAACTTAAAATATAAACTGTGAACCTTATGTCGACTATCGAAGTAATGAAAGTCAAAAAAATTTACAAAAAGTTTGCCCATAATAATATAATCTAACATTATTATATAATACAACTAAAAATTATAACAAATTATAAGCAATTTTATAATATAAATTTATAAATTTATTATAATTATGATTATTAATATTAATTTAAATAATATAATTATTACCAATGTAATTAGTAATATTATTATATTAGTATAATATAATATTATTATGTTATACAACTTAATTATCATATTTTTTAATTATAAAATCTAAAATATAAATTATCATTTGAATTAAGTGTGTAATTAATATTATTAATTTAAATGATGTAACGCATCATCTGCATCGACGTACATCTCCACCACATTCCTTATTTATAAAAATTTAAAATATAAATTAAGTATGATGATATAATTAATATTATTATTTTATATAATATAATCATATGAATTTTTTATATAAATATAAAATTATGTAATAATATAGTAATGATAAGATAAAATATGCAGTAAATATAATAAAATAGCAGTAAGATTTATTAGCAGTAGCAGTAGTTATATAGTATAATATAGTAATATTTACTAGTAGTAATATAATAATATAGTAGTAATAAGATAAGATTATGCATGCGCGGTTGAGTCGTTCTGGCCAGATAGAATATATAGTACAATATAATAATATAATAGTAATATTTACTAATAGTTGTGGTAATTATTAGTAGTGGTAGTAGTTATATAGTACAATATAATAATATTTACTAGTAATAATATAATAATATAGTAGTAATATTTATTAGTACTAGTGGTAGTTACTAGTAGTAGCGGTTGCCATGTAGTTGAGCCGTGCGCGGTAAGGCATGCCCCCGCTTGTGCTTAATTTAAAATTTTAATATTATTATATTTAATTAATATAATTTAAATTATTAATATAATTAATTTAAATAATACAATGATATTAAATTGGTAATTTATATAATATAGTGTTATAATTTATTTTTTATTATTAGATAATATACATGATAATAATATATTAATTATTAATTATGAATATTATATAATTTTAAATAAATTCCTAAAAAAACAGTTAAGAACATTAACATTAATATTAATTTATTTTAATTCACATTTAATTTAACATTTATGATCTACAATTTTAATGACAACTCCATAATAAAATCTCTAATTTTTACACCAAAAGCAATTTTTCTATCTACATCCAATTTAATCAAATTTCGCGCCAAAAACAATTTTTCAAGTCAAATCCAATTTAATCAAAATTTTATTTTTCATGCCAATTTTTCAGTTTACTCCGATTTAATCAAATTTCTTCACGCCAAAATGCTAAAAACAATTTCACTTTTGTTTTGCTCCATATTTCAATGTAACTTTTCTAAATAACGATAACCGACGACAAAATGATAATATTTCTTAACATATGATAACCGATAATAAAAGATAGTAAATTTACTAACACCTGTGGTATCCGATGATAAAAGTAATAACATTTACTAACATAGTAACATTTACTATGGTAGCCCACAATGAAAGGTAATAATATTCTTAACAGATGTGGTAATCAACAATAAAAAATAATAACATTTGCTAACATATATGGTAACTGACAGTAAATAATATAATATTTCCTAACATATATAGTAATCAATGATAAAAGATAGTCTTTACCAACATTTTTATAACCTTTAATATACATATCGTACACTTACTATATCTTACTACATTTACCATACCTTACATATCCTACACTTACCATATTTTATCGCAACTTACCATATCCTACATATGCTACACTTACCATATTTTACATATCATATACTTACCATACGTTACTACACTTACTATACCTTACATATCCTACACTTACCATACCTTGCTACACTTACCATATGTTATATATCCTACACTTACCATACATTACGCTACTTACCATATTCTACACTTATCATACCTTATCATAGCTTATCGCAACTTATCATATCAATACCTTATCACCTTTATATCCATCCACCTTTGTAACTTATTACTTTTTTATCCCCTCTCATTCACAAAAACAACGCTTATACTAATTAATTAACACACTCAATATAACTCTATATAGACTATGGATAATAACTATCAATATAACTCTAAATCACTACTTACTAAGTCACCAAGTTACTAAAGAAAACTACCTATATTTACCCATCACAAATTATACTCCAAGTTATAGCCATGTTATATAGAGAAAGCGTTCAAATAATGGTTCAGAACTGCAACAATAGAGATAGAGCATGGCTTATACATATACAGACGCATTTCAAATTGTGACTAGAATACCTAGATCATAAGTTGTTATAGGCGTAAGAATACAACATTGCTTATATAGATGACAAGTTATCCGTAATAGTCATAAGGATACAACATTACTTATACATACGCATTTCAAATCGTGACTACAAAACATATATTTAGCTATCACAAGTTATAGCTGTAAGCATATAGTATTGCCTATACAGGCACATTTCAAATTATCACTATAAAATCTATATTTTGCGATCACAAATTATAGCTATAAGAATAGGGGTATGTAAATACAGACGTACTAATATCTGTAAGTATAGAGTATTGTTTATATAAACGTTATGCTACCTTTAGTCACGGTTGAAAATCTTTTATTGATGACCATTTTAAAACCATTGGAAAATATATAATAATGCTGACAGTTTCAACCATAACAGTCTATATAATTTCAAAAAAACATAAGTAAAATTTATCGACAATAAATGTTGCAGTCAAGATAATTTTTTAATTTTGTAGTGGGTATTTGTTTATCCATTCAATCACAAAGCAAATATTCAGAACATTGCTTTGATTTTTGCATGTGTTACCACTATGTCCGCCCTACAGGACCTCGCTGACCACATCCAACCTGATTATTTTACAAACAAGATCTCTGACTTGCTTGCACTATGGGGTCCATAACTGCTGCTGGCTTCAGCCATATGATTATTGTTCTGAAATACAGGCATAATCTCTTGCCATTTTGGCCATTCATACAAATGCTTTGATATTTGCCATGATCAATTGATTATTTTATTTGTTTTCACAGAAAATAAAAGCATTGAATACGAGTGGTCTTGAAATTTCTATTTCTATCCCTTGCAATAGAGGGTCAGGCCTCCCGTATCTACGGAAGTCGTTCAATTATATTGAAAATGACAAAGTCTTCATGTAGTTATATATCTACACACACAAAGCCTGGACTTTGCATGTGCTAAGCATCTTCTACTCTTATTATCATCATGTGCCAATTTTGTGTTTTTTTTTTATTGTTAACATCTCAGATCATATGGTAAAGAAAACAGGGTCGTCGCATGCGTTAAGATTTTGTGGGCCAAATTCATTTCAATACAAGTGTTACTTATTAATACACCCTACCTTACCCAGCGTTGTTTATATTTTCTCTTTCATGTTAATGTTAATCCTACAACCAGTGCTTCCTATTGAAACTGAAAGAGAGAGATTTATGAGCTCTTCATTGTTCACACCACAGTAACATTAGGTCCAGAAAGTTGAAACAAATCAATGCCTATTTTTGTTCTCAGATCACCTTTCTTTTTTAGATTTATAGAAGGTGATGGTACATGGTCCAAACAACCCGTTACGATAAAGCCCAGAAGCTACCAAATCCATTAAACCATAATTATAAAGCTGTGGACTACCAAGGAGACCTCTTGATTAAACATTCTCTTAACCCTCAGTTACTCAACCCCTTGGTCACTTCTTTGTCTCTCTCTCTCGATACATTTTGCTAACTCAATCTCTTGACCTCTCGGTACCTTAACCTCTTGGTCATTCTAACTCTTAGCCTTTGGACCTCTAAGTCGTTCCCATTCCTTATTGGATACTCTCCATCAATACGAAAATAATTCCCATTATACGACAAGTCTAATATGTGATTATCCAATAAGGAATGAAATTTTTAACAAGTTTAAATCTTTCTTAATCTGATACGGACCCCCTAGTCTTAGAAGAATCTTTCTCGATAAGGAAGCAAATCTCTGTAATCACTACTGACAAAGTTGGGAATAAACTTGAATTTCACTTAATCAATAGGATTCTAAAATCTCCTAAAGATTTTTTACTACGATTCATGTAGTTTCGAAAGATTTTCAACCATCTCTCCACATGTAAATGAGGGTTTTACACACCTAGACTCATACGAGACTTGCAGTTCATGCATGCTATATATACTTAGTACTAGCAACTAGTCATGTATGTTTAATAACTCTATACTTATCACACTGAGATAACACAATGTTATTCTATAGCTCTACTCAACCTATTTCTCTTTCTCTCATTACCGCTTTCTCACTCGAATGTAATAGCCTCCTCTATCGGAGCACCATCCAGTGGCATTTGCAGATCTCATGATGTACAAAAGCTCAAAAGATTCATCAACATCAGTTTTCTGCTCGGATTTGCAACGCAATTATCTGTGGAGCAAAACCCACATCCAACAGATTGGCACTGTTTGTAAGAACAGAGTGATTTTTCTACTAAACATATTTCATACCCTGCCTCTTTCTCTTTTCTATATCCATGCTTGGAACCTTGTCAAGCACTAAACACATAAATGTCAAATTTAGAATGGTTTCCAATATCGCGACACTTAGATGTGATGCTAATCCTCGATACACCCTCGCACCATAGGAGGGACAGAAGACTCTCTCAATAGAAACCGTGGAATTCAAAGATGAAATCAAATAGGTTGCTAAGCCCAAACCTGATGAGAAGGTGGTCAAGATCCCAATTACAAATGTATCCATTCAAACCATCCAAATCGGAACCCACTTGCCGATATCTATCCAAGATGCCATCATTGACTACCTTTAGTGACATTCTAAGGTCTTTGCATGGACATTTAAAGATATGTGGGGGATTCATCAATCGGTTATCATTCATAAATTAACGGTGGATCAAGTCATAAACCTGTGAAACCAAAGAAAAGAGTGTTCGCACTAGAATGTAAGCGAGCGATATAAGAAGAAGTGCACAAACTCTTGGCAGCTAACTTAATTAGAGAAATAAAATACCCAATGTGGTTGGCGAACGTGGTTATGGTTAACAAGGCAAGCGAGATGTGTGTCAATTTTACTAATCTCAATAAGACATGTCCAGAAGATAGCTATCCACTCCCCAATATTAATAAGCTTATAGACAACTCAACAGGCCATCAGCTCTTAAGTTTCATGAATGCATACTCAAGTTACAATCAAGTGCACATGGCCCCAGAAAATGAGGAAAAAACAAGCTTCAACAGGGAGTTTGGGATCTACTGTTGCGAGGTCATGCCATTTGGTATAAAGAACGCGGGAGCAACCTTCTAACGACAAGTCAACAAGATCTTCAGTGAACAGCTTATAGAAATGTTGAGACCTATGTGGACGTTATGCTTATCAAAATTACCAATCCAGAAAGCTACGTAATAGATCTCAAAGTAACATTCCAGACGTTGGAGCGCTACAACATGAAATTGAACCCGGCCAAATGTACTTTCGGGAATTACATCGGGACATTCTTAGGCTTCTTAATCACCAATAGAGGGATTGAGGCCAACTTAGAGAAGATTCAAGCCATCTTAGATATGGCGATGCCTAGAAGAAGTCCTCAAATAAAAAATGGGGCCCTCTAGAAGAAGTCCTTCACTCACCGTCATCTCAAATATCAAACGACTAAGGAGGGCAATTATGTTCTTAGGAAAATTCACGAAGGGGTATGCGGCAACTATTTGAGCGCTCGAAACTTAGCAAACAAGGCTTTACGTTAAGGGTTTTTTGACCCACCATGAAAGCTGATGTAGAGGCTTATAATAAAAAATGTGACAAGTGTCAATGCTTGTCTTCGGTATCACACCAACTTTTTTCTGAGCTTTGTCCAATCACAAATCCTTGGTCATTTGCACAATAGGGAATGGACATTCTGGGGTCATTCTCGCAAGCTACTACACAACAGAAGTTTCTCATCATGGTCGTAGATCATTTCACTAAATGGGTGGAAGCTGAACCACTAGCCCAAGTCACAACTAGTAAAATACAGACATTCGTGTTGATATCTATCATCACTAGATTCGGCCTACCTTATGTTCTTATCACTAACAATGATAAGCAGTTCGATGACAAAAGTTTTTGGGAATTCTTGGTCGGGTTGTCGAAGCCCTCAAATTAATACTGATTTTCCCAATGCAACAAACTGTAGCAATAGTGGTTACCAGGTCGAATCCCAAGGGAACTAATTAATTCAATCTCTTAGTTAATGTAAAAAAATAAAATTGGGGGTTTTCAAACAAATTGCTAAAATAAAGTTTACCGAATAAAAATTAATAACCTAAAAATAAGAAACAAATCAACAATACAAAATACTAAAATTTAAGGAAGAAATTCAATTTACCAAACTCCGATTCAAGGGTTCATATATTCGATTGTCTTATTGATCATTGGTTAAAAATATTATTCTTGCAATTCAAACATTTAACCTTAAATCTATTAGGATAGCCATAATAAATTTTGTGTTTTCCTAAAATAATTGACCAAACCCAGCATCTAATCAAAACTTATCATTAATCGATTGGGCACGATAGCGTTCCATATCAAATAATGACAGCATTAAATTCTATGAAAACAGTTAAACCAAAATACAAATAACCAGGATAGCCGTACAATTATTCGATTTTGGTTCATCGATTCCTTAGGTTAAAATGAATATCGGCAAACGACCTATAAACATGTATAACCTATTTGCTACTCGTACCATTCATTCATGACAATTACGGATCACTGAAATCCTGGATGCAGTAGAAAAATTGATATTGAATTAAATTGTCAGATTAACCAATACCAATCTTTCATAAAAATAAATCAAGAATCGACGAATACTTGAAAAAAAGACAAGAAATTAAATTAAGAACATAACCTCACAATGAAGAACAATCGATTAAAATTCTCCTTGAATCAGAATAAAAGAACTAGCCACTCATGGTGGTAAATATCAACACAAGAAAATTAAAAAAATAATGTTCCTAAGAAGAAAGAAAAAAATAAGAAATAAAACCTAATAAGAGATTGAATGAACAGTCATGAAGTTCCTCTCTTTTCTCCTTAAGATGCAGCCACCTCCTTGGAGTATTGTGTAGAGAGTATTGTGTTTTTCATTGAGTGCAGCCCTTCATTTAAATAGGCAAGGCAGCCGGCCCCTTTTTGGAAAGAAAATATATGAATGTGCTCTTTCCTTCTAACCTCTTTGAGAGAATTAGTAACATGAGAGATTTAGTAACATTTTCCTTCCTTTTAATCTTTCAAATCAATTAGGAATCTTCCCATTATAAACTTTACTCCCAATTAGCTCCAAAATTTCCTTGTTAAGCCCAATTTGCTCCAAGATTTCAATTTCAATTTCCTAAAAAATAAAATTCAATAAAACCAACCATTAGTACATTAAACAATTCAAATTCAAACCATGATAACAATAATAAATTCAATAAATTGCATGTTATCAAATTCCCCCACACCAAACCAATGCTTGTCCTCAAGCATTTACAATGCCAATGCCATACAACCATTCTCCTCTTCACTCCTTCCCCTCCTTCATTTCATCATTCAACAATCTCAAGTAGCATACATTGAAACATTCAAGCCAGAATCACAATCTAGAGAGCAAGTAATCATAGTTTGTATAACCTTAAAAGAAAATATAAGTATCCCAATAGACTCAACAATATCATCAGAATTCAATGCAACAAGATCCGTTACCCTCACAAGGAGATCGCTCTATGCACTCAAGTGTTTAAAGGGAATTTATTGATAACTCTCAAAATCAAAGCATAGTATGCTATTACCATAGGCTTGCTTATTAATCAAATCTCCACCATTGAATATATGAATTCAAAACAAAAATTCGGGGGTCTTTATAAGGGTTGTAACGTGGCTTGGGTAAATGAATGGTAAAAAGGATAAATGTATCGTGTAATAAATATATCAAAGAAGCATGTCAAGAGCATATCCCCTATATCCCATATCATGAAATACAATCAAGTCAAAAGAAAAAATACCCCAATCAAGATCATAATCATCTCTCAATCAAACTTTTCACATTTTCGCTTCAAATTCCCCAATTTCAACTTTTGGGAATTTCTTCTTTTTCTTTTTCTTTTCCTTCTTTTTTTTTTTTTCTTTTTTTTTTGATGAATAAGGAAACTAAATGAGGATCAATGAAAAATGCTGCGCATATGCAATCCACCCCAAGTATATAATCAACTTCCCGAAAATAAATCTCACAATAGAAGTATCTCATTCCCTTTGCAAATAACCACTAAATATATGTTCAAATCATATGCTTCTTTAATATAAGGACCAAATAAAAGGTGAAACGTAAAAAGAAGGCTATGTGTTAATTAATGAGGTTAAAGCAAAGAAAAGGGATATAAGCTCAAAGGGTTTCACTAAGAGAAAAATTATGCACAGGAAGGTTTGTTTTCGAGAGCTAAAATGGGTAAACCTAAATGCCCCCATCATATTAATGTATGAATTCATTGATGTGGTTTCAAAAAGTATAGCAAAGCAAGTTCTAGAATAAACACACTAAGATTGATGCACACTTAAGAAGAAAGATTAGAACAAATTTAATGACACGCTCTTAAGGCTCAAATTCTCACAAAAATTGTGCAATGTTGTATCAAATCTATCACATTTTCAAATGACTCAATCATCAAGATCAATGGGACACTTTAAAACAATTTTATCCAAAAATAACTAATCACACTTGACTCTTTCATGCATTTCAAACTCAAATCAACAATGTATACTAACTCAAAATCATTATCCGACAAAATCCAGAGAGTACGAAGTTCCAAAGAAAAATAGAAGAGATGACATTAGCATGAAAATCCTCCCCCACACCTAAATACTACATTGTCCTCAATGTATGCAAAAGATGAGAATGTGAGACACAATACTAATGAAATTCACAGTTAGCACAATTGAAAACGAATCTCAAAAAATGAAAGATGTTAGGCAAGAAAAAAGGACAATGAAAAGGAAGAAGAAAAACGAGAGTACTCCCCTAACGTGATGGCGGGCACTGTGGAGAATGCGAGGTCTCCTCTATGAGTCCTTCGGTTTGGGCAGTCGCAACTAGCACATTTTTCCAAAAAATTTAGTGGGTTGTGGAAACCGCGTGATCATGCCCTAATGCCAAGACTGCTTCTGTCCGAAAGCTGACTGTCACTCTATTCGTGTCTTGGCCTGAGAAAATTGCTGAACACATGCAAAAAAGTAAGAGAATGGATAAATAACACTAAGAAAACATTGAAAATTGAAAAAAAAATGAAATAACTAAAAATTAAATCAAACTCTAAAAAAAAAAAAATTTTGGGTTGCCTCCCAACAAGCGCAATTATTTAACGTCTTTATGCTCGACGGTCTTCATGTTTGATTCAGTCAGAAGAATAATTTGGAGACATCAATGTAATGTCCAACATTGTAGAAATCTCCATCTCATCATGAAATATCTTCAACCGATGCCCATTCACCTTGAAAACTTTATTTGTGTCAAGACTTTTGATTTCCACTGCACCATGAGAAAACACATTAGTAACAACAAATGGACCAACCCATCGAGAACGCAACTTACCTGGCATGAGTTTGAGTCGAGAATTATATAGAAGCACTTTTTGTCCAATCTCAAAATGTTTCCTTAAGATCATACCATCGTGAAACAATTTAGTTTTCTCTTTATAAATCCTCGAGTTCTCATAGGCCTCCAATCTCAACTCTTCAAGTTCTTGTAGTTGCAATTTCCTCGACTCACCGGCTTCATCCATATTCATATTGCAACGTTTGATCGCCCAATACGCTTTATGCTCAACTTCCACCGGTAAATGACAGGATTTCCCAAAAACTAACCTATAAGGAGACATCCCTATTGGCGTTTTGAAAGCTGTCCGGTACGCCCACAGTGCATCATCTAAACGTAAACTCCAATCTTTTCGTCCCGGGTTGACCGTTTTCTCTAAAATGAATTTAACTTCACGGTTGGAAACTTCGGCTTGTCCATTTGTCTGAGGATGGTATGCCGTAGCAACCCGGTGATGCACTCCATATTTTTTCATCAATGCTTCGATTGCTCGGTTACAAAAATGGCTTCCTTGATCACTTATGATGGCTCTAGGGATCCCAAACCTGCTGAAAATGTTAGTCTTGATAAAACCTACAACAGACTTAGAATCGTCAGTTCTGGTGGCTTTTGCTTCCACCCATTTCGATACATAATCAACAGCCAAAAGAATGTAAGCATATCCACAAGACGAAGGGAATGGACCCATAAAATCAATACCCCATATATCAAATATTTCACAAACAAGAATGGGGGTTTGGGGCATCTCGTTTCTATGAGACAAAGTTCCCGTCCTTTGACATCTATTACAGTTTTTGCAAAACAAGTGAGCATCCTTAAACAAGGTCTCCCAATATAACCCACTATCTAAAACTTTTCTTGCGGTTCTCCGTGGTCCAAAATGTCCCCCACAAGCATAACTATGACAAAATGCTAAAATGGATCTATGTTCATTCTCTGGGACACATCTCCTAATTATTTGGTCAGAACAAAATTTCCACAAATATGGCTCATCCCATACATAATATTTTGCCTCACATCGAATTTTATCCTTCCTTGACTTGCTAAGATCACTAGGCAAAATGTGTGTGACCAAATAATTCACAATATCTGCATACCAAGGAGTAATACCTTTCAAGTGAAATAACTGCTCATCAGGAAAATTTTCAGAAATAGGTAATGGATCTTCTTCATTCACTAACCTGCTTAGATGATCAGCTACCAAATTCTCAGCTCCACTTCGATCCTTGATGTTCAAATCAAATTCTTGCAACAGGAGAATCCACCGTATCAACCTGGGTTTCGACTCCTTTTTCGCCAATAGATATTTCAAAGCTGCATGATCAGAATACACAATTACTTTAGAACCAAGTAAATAGGATCTAAATTTATCTAAAGCAAAAACAATGGCCAAGAGCTCTTTTTCGGTGGTGGTGTAGTTGCATTGAGCAGCGTTCAAAGTCCTTGAAGCGTAGTAAATGACGTGACTTTTCTTATCAATCCGCTGGCCAAGAACTGCTCCCACAGCAAAATTGCTTGTGTCGCACATGATCTCAAAAGGTAAATTCCAATCAGGTGGTTGAATGATTGGTGCAGTAATTAACAGGTTTTTGAGCTTGTTGAAGGCTGCCTTGCATTTTTCTCCGAACTCGAAAGGTACATCTTTCTGAAGCAACTTGGATAATGGCAAGGCAATTTTTGAGAAGTCTTGAATAAACCTGCGATAAAAACCTGCATGTCCAAGAAAACCACGTATTTCCCTAACATTTGTAGGGTAAGATAAACTCTTGATCAAATCAACCTTCGCCTTATCTACCTCAATACCCCTATGAGAAATCACATGCCCTAACACTATGCCTTCTTTCACCATGAAATGACATTTTTCATAGTTCAAAACCAAGTTCGTTTCCATGCATCTTTTCAAAATTTTGATCAAATGCCCTAGACAACTATCAAACGAGTCACCGTAAACAGTGAAATCATCCATAAATACCTCAATGCAATTTTCAATATATTCAGAAAAAATGCTCAGCATGCACCTTTGGAATGTACCTGGGGCATTACATAGACCGAAAGGCATCCTTCTATAAGCAAATGTTCCAAATGGACATGTGAATGTGGTCTTTTCTTGATCTTCCTGTGCAATCACGATTTGATAATAACCTGAAAAACCATCAAGAAAACAAAAGAATGATTTTCCGGCTAATCTCTCTAGCATTTGATCAATAAAGGGTAAAGGGAAGTGGTCCTTTCGAGTAGCTAAATTGAGCTTTCTAAAATCAATGACCATTCGCTAACCATTTTGCACTCGCATAGGTACCAACTCATTGTCTTGATTTCTTACCACCGTGATTCCTGTTTTCTTTGGTACCACATGAATTGGGCTAACCCACTTGCTGTCGGAAATTGGATAAATTATGCCTTCGTCTAAAAGTTTGAGAACCTCCTGCATCACCACTTCTTTCATGATTGGATTCATCTTTCTTTGCGATTCCCTCATTGGCTTAGTGTCCTCTTCTAAAAGGATTCGATGCATGCAAATTGAGGGACTAACACCCTTTATATCGGCTAAAGTCCAACCAATTGCTGTCTTGTGCTCTTTTAGAACTTGGAGTAGCCGATTTTCTTGTTCTTCCGTCAATTCTCTTGCTATGATAACGGGTAAGGTCTCTTCATCACCTAAGTATACATATTTGAGATGATCCGGCAAAGTTTTCAATTCCAATGTTGGAGCCTGCAAAACAGAAGGTAACATTTTCTTGTGAGAAACAGGAAATGTGGTGCTCGAATTTAAAAACCTTGATTGTTGTTCCAATATTGATTCTGAAATTTCACAAGTTTCGGTCATCTCGTCTTTGGTGTTCAATTGCGTATCCAATTCAAAACTTGTGTCATTTTCTTCTTCAAAGATTTCCTGCACAATTGAATCAATGACATTAGCGGAACAAATCGAATGACACTCATTTGGGTATCTCATAGCCTCAAAAATATTGAATTTAACAATCTCGCCGTCGAATTCGACGGAGAGTGTACCATCATCTACGTCTATTTTTGTTTTTACCGTTTTCATGAACGGTCTCCCCAATAGTAGCGGTGCTGAATTTGTAACGGTGTCGTCATCCATTTTTAAGATATAAAAATCTGCTGGAAAAATTAACTCATTAACCCGCACCAAAACATCTTCAACAATCCCTTCTGGATACACGACAGAACGGTCAGCCAATTGAATAATCACTTTAGTTTCCTTTAGGGGACCTAGATTTAGAGCAATATAAATAGAATATGGCATGACATTGATTGATGCTCCTAAATCTAGCATAGCACGTTCAAATTTCCTTAAACCGATAACACAGGGTAAAGTGAACATACCTGGATCTGAACACTTCTCGGGTAGGGATCTCTTTATGACAGCAGACACGTTCTCTCCCACCCTTATTTTCTCATTACCTCTCATTGTCCTCTTGTTTGTGCACAGTTCCTTCAAAAACTTTGCATATTTTGGTATTTGCTTGATGGCATCTAACAAAGGTATGTTGATTTCCACCTTTTTGAAAGTTTCCCAAACCTCCTTTTCGTAGTCTTCCTTTTTGGATCTTTCAAATCTGCTAGGAAAAGGTGGTGCAACTGTGTTAGAACTCGTAGATAAAAGAGAATTCGAATTTACCTTGTTTGGACTTTCATTGGCAACTTCGGCTTCTTCCTCTTCATCTTTCTTCTCACTTCTCTTTTTGGGTGATGGTGGTTTTGATTGCACTTCTTTCCCACTCCTCAATACCATTGCACTAGCATTTTCCTTAGGGTTTATTACCGTTTGTGAAGGTAATTTCCCTGCATTTTGACGCTCCAAATTGCTAACTGAAGTGGCTAGCTGAGTGATTTGATTTCCCAAGTTTTGAATGCTAGCTCTCGTTTCCTGTTGAAATTGTTGAGTGTTAGTCGCGAGAGCTTTTACAATATCTTCTAAGGCCATACCTGAATTAGACGATTGTGTCGGTGTATGTGATGGCCTATTGAATTGTTGAGGAGGATATCTTGTCTGTCCTCCTTGATTCCCGTAACTCAGATTTGGATGATCTCGCCAACCGGGATTATAATGAGTTGAGTAGGGATCGTACTTCCTTTGAGGTTGGCCAGGAAATCCTCCTACGGCATTTGCTTGATGAGTAGAATCTTCTTGCAGAGAAGGACACATATCCGTAGGATGTCCAGGTATCGAGCTTATGCCACAGACTTTGCTTGCATGTATTTGTCCTACAGCCATCTGACGAACCAAAGCAGTCAATTCAAAAATTTGATTTTCAAGGTGAGAATGACTTATCTCATTGACACGTTTCATAACTCCCTCTGTTCTCAACCCAAATTGTTGAGAATTTTCTGCCATATTTGTGATCAATTGTCTGGCTTCTTCAGGTGTTTTATTTACCAAGGCTCCTCCGCTGGCCGCATCTACCATACTTCTATCCATGGGTAGAAGTCCTTCATAGAAATACTGAATCAAGAGTTGTTCCGGTATTTGATGATGTGGACAGCTGGCACAAAGCTGTTTGAACCTCTCAAAGTACTCATATAGCGTCTCTCCGCTAATCTGTCTGATCCCACATATCTCCTTTCGAATGTTGGCAGCTCTAGATGCAGGGAAAAATTTTTCTAAAAATAATCTCTGCATCCCATTCCATGTATTTATTGAACCCGGAGGTAGGTAGTACAACCAATCCTTTGCCTTATCTTTCAGGGAAAAGGGAAAGGCTCTCAACTTAATCTGTTCCTCAGTCACTCCTTGGGGTTTCATACTCGAACAGACAACATGAAATTCTTTCAAATGTTTATGTGGATCCTCACCTGGGAGACCACAAAAAGTAGGCAGTAAGTGAATCAAACCAGATTTAAGTTCGAATGCTACCTCAAGAGTTGGGTATTCGATGCACAAGGGTTGTTGATTTAGATTGGGTGCAGCCAATTCCTTTAAGGTTCGCTCACGATCGGCCATCCTTTCCTCTTCTTCTTCAAAAATAGACCTGCCACAAATTGTCAGATCAATGTTAAAAATTGGCCTTTGACGAAACTTACCTTTCCTCTGTCTGGCTTCCTTTCTTAATCGGCGAGCAGTTTTCTTAATTTCGGGAATATATTCCAATTCACCTTCTTGAGAAGAACGGGTCATAAAATAAAAGAGGTCAACAAAACAAATATAAAGAAAACACAACTAAGAAATCAAAATAGTTCCCCGGCAACGGCGCCAAAATTTGGTCGGGTTGTCGAAGCCCTCAAATTAATACTGATTTCCCCAATGCAACAAACTGTAGCAATAGTGGTTACCAGGTCGAATCCCAAGGGAACTAATTAATTCAATCTCTTAGTTAATGTAAAAAAATAAAATTGGGGGTTTTCAAACAAATTGCTAAAATAAAGTTTACCGAATAAAAATTAATAACCTAAAAATAAGAAACAAATCAACAATACAAAATACTAAAATTTAAGGAAGAAATTCAATTTACCAAACTCCGATTCAAGGGTTCATATATTCAATTGTCTTATTGATCATTGGTTAAAAATATTATTCTTGCAATTCAAGCATTTAACCTTAAATCTATTAGGATAGCCATAATAAATTTTGTGTTTTCCTAAAATAATTGACCAAACCCAGCATCTAATCAAAACTTATCATTAATCGATTGGGCACGATAGCGTTCCATATCAAATAATGACAGCATTAAATTCTATGAAAACAGTTAAACCAAAATACAAATAACCAGGATAGCCGTACAATTATTCGATTTTGGTTCATCGATTCCTTAGGTTAAAATGAATATCGGCAAACGACCTATAAACATGTATAACCTATTTGCTACTCGTACCATTCATTCATGACAATTACGGATCACTGAAATCCTGGATGCAGTAGAAAAATTGATATTGAATTAAATTGTCAGATTAACCAATACCAATCTTTCATAAAAATAAACCAAGAATCGACGAATACTTGAAAAAAAGACAAGAAATTAAATTAAGAACATAACCTCACAATGAAGAACAATCGATTAAAATTCTCCTTGAATCAGAATAAAAGAACTAGCCACTCATGGTGGTAAATATCAACACAAGAAAATTAAAAAAATAATGTTCCTAAGAAGAAAGAAAAAAATAAGAAATAAAACCTAATGAGAGATTGAATGAACAGTCATGAAGTTCCTCTCTTTTCTCCTTAAGATGCAGCCACCTCCTTGGAGTATTGTGTAGAGAGTATTGTGTTTTTCATTGAGTGCAGCCCTTCATTTAAATAGGCAAGGCAGCCGGCCCCTTTTTGGAAAGAAAATATATGAATGTGCTCTTTCCTTCTAACCTCTTTGAGAGAATTAGTAACATGAGAGATTTAGTAGCATTTTCCTTCCTTTTAATCTTTCAAATCAATTAGGAATCTTCCCATTATAAACTTTACTCCCAATTAGCTCCAAAATTTCCTTGTTAAGCCCAATTTGCTCCAAGATTTCAATTTCAATTTCCTAAAAAATAAAATTCAATAAAACCAACCATTAGTACATTAAACAATTCAAATTCAAATCATGATAACAATAATAAATTCAATAAATTGCATGTTATCAATTCTACAGTAAGCTTAAAATACAACATCGTTTTATCTTTGTCACTCAACCACAAGCCAACTGCCTTGCCGAGATGACCAATTGAACAATTCTACAAGAGCTCAAATTGACATTAGAAGAAGCAAAGGGTTTTTGGGTAGATGAACTTTATGAAATTCTTTGGGCCTATTGGACTACGCCCCGCAAGGCCATTTAGAAGACTCCATTTAGCCTTGCTTACAGATACAAAGCCATAATCCTAGTGGGAATCGAAATCCACTCATTATGCATAGAACAATATCAGCCAAAGTCAAATGAGCCTGCACTACACGAATGATTGGATCTCCTCCCCGAGTTATAGGATACTACATCCGCTCGAATGGCAGCCTACTAGCAGCAAATGGCCCGATACTATAATAAGAGAGCCAAAGCTAGAGTGTTGAAATCGAGAGACTTCGTTCTCCAAAGAGTGGAGGCCATAGGACAACCTCAACTGAGGGACAAGCTCATGCCAAACTGGGAAGGCCCCTATCAAGTCCGCTAGATAGTTCATCCAAGAATATATTGACCCTGTCATTTAGATGGCTCTACTGTATCTAGAATATGGAACTCAAAAACTTATGTATCTACTAACAGTAATCTTTGTCATTCTCACTAGCCTTGATATTTGTCATCTCTTAATTTGTCAGTAATAACATTATTCCTTATGATAAGACATAAATTGGTATAATAATTTTAATTGATTTTACTTTATTTTTGAATAAATATTAAACTACTAGCTATATTTTATAATATTTGATATTTTAGAATTGGTGGAAAAGAGTTCCCAAGAAAAGTAGGGAAAAATAGTTAATTTACAGCCATAATACATAGAAGGAAAAAAAAAAAAAAGGTGGAGAACAGTGCTTTTACATTATCATGTGGTCATATGAATTTTGGGATTTATTGCAATATTTTTCTGGAGGCCAATTTAATATCATTCATCTCTATTTGCATGTGATTTCAAGAAAAATTTGAGTTTGATTTGGAAATATTGAAAATTCTCATCATGTTGACTTAGTCCTATGTTTAGGGATATTTATTTTAGAAATTTAACTTTCATAATCTTTTATATTTTAGAATTTTCATTTTTATTAAACCAATTAGAATATTTTCTTTTAGTAAAAGTTTTTTTAGTAGTTATTAAGATTTAGAAAATTTTTCTTTTAAAATAGGAGATCAACTCCTATAAAAGAAGCTATGAAAATCCGTCCAAAGGACCATACATTTTTGTATTATTTTCTTCCTGCAGAATTTAATTTTTTTTCTTTTCCTTCATGTCTTCATTCTAAATTTCTTTTCTAGTTGACGGTTAGTAGAAATTTTGGTTCATGATATTGTGAAATCTAATTGCGCTTGTAACACCGACACTGTGGTGTTCTTGAAAATGCGTGCTAATGATATATTGTTGAAATAAAAAGTATGATGATTTGAAATATGATTCGTATATTTATGCTTTGACACTCCAGTTTCACACTTCATATTTAACGATTGCATTGACCCATTCACTCACTGAGTATTCTTCCCCGAGTACTCACCCATTATTTCCCTTTTTGTTTTAGAGATAGTATTTGGTAAGGAGCGTTGCTTTTAGGACGCTCAGTATCCTTGGGAGATTTGGTCTGGACTTGAGAAGTCGTATATTTCTGTCGAAATTTCGTGAGTTAGCAATTGTATTAATGATGTATATGTATTCTGAGGTCGATAGACGATCATTGTATAATTCTGGGATTACTGTATAAATATGGACATGTCATTGCATAACATTGCATTGAGGCATTTCTGGTTCATTGTGTAAGTACTTGGGAATGTGTCATGTCTTAGAAGTGTACTCTAGGATCGTTCGGTGCCTCCTCTAAATCACAGGAAGAGCGACTGGCGGCTGTCCATACCTTTGACGGGGGCATGGCAGTAGATGTCTGTGGCTAGATTGTTGGAAATTTTTATAACCTTGCGTTATCTGGATGTTGGCTATGAGATTGTTTGATTTTGGAGAAATCGGGATGGCCATTTGATTATATTACAGGATGGTTGTGATTTATACAGGATAAATTATACTTGAGAAACCTCCGAAATATGGGGAGATTCTGTCCGATTTTCTGTAAAAATACAGCCGGCATTCAAGATAACGGGCGGCTGTTCACGATCCCGGTTCGGGGCGTGACAGTGCTCATTTATTCAATAATCATATGTATTTGCTTAACTTCCGTGTTCAAGGGCTATATTGGGTTTTGTTAAATAGAATGGCCACTATTTGATAATGCTAAATAATTATAACTAAATAAAACAGTAAATTCGTAATTGTTTATTAATTTTAATAAAATAGCACATGACATAATTTCACGGCATCACAAGCATGATTATCTATGTCATGAATTAAACAATCTAATTTAAATAAACCAGTTTGAATGTTAGTTAATTATAATTAAACTCTCTAAATCTTAAGACTGTTGAAACATTAAAACCTAAGAATTTCTCTAGTGTTATTTTTCAATTAGGGAAATAATTAATGAGATTTTCTTAATTATCGAAATAGTAAGAAGAAATTGGTTGTTAGACGGTCATCAACGACTATAACCAATTTATTTATATGTTGATGAATCTAACTTGCATCGAGGATCAATTGATTAAATTAAGGTGGAAACAAACCCATTGACTAGATAATTTTATATTGATATTTACTCCTTTAATTTTATCTTATTTTATTTGTCTTTATTGTTTCGATATAAATCCTTTGTTTGCTTTAATCTAGTTAGTTTAATTAATTAATTCAAAACCCTCCATTACTCTCTCATAAGAGAAACGAACCTACCAATTCTCTGGATATACCACCCTATTCACTCTATACTAATATTTAATGAAATAGATTAATTTATTTTTGGTTGTTTGTCAACAAACTCCTTGTTGTATATTATTATCTATCTAATGGATTAATAAGTTATTCGGGCCTTGCGCTCACAGACCCTTAGTCTATCATTCTCTCTTTTGAAGACGTATACTCTTGGCTCTATAGCACCTGACCAGATAAACACAACCCATACTCTTGACTTTATACCTCAAAAAGCAACATCAATATGGGTCCTAACACCCGACCGGATAAACGCGGCTTACACACTCTCGGCTCTTCCCCTTGAAACATGTCATCAATATAGATTTTAATACCCGACTGGGTTGATGCGGTCCACACACTTTTGGCTCTACACCTAGAAACGCATTGTCAATATGGGTCCCAGGACCCAACCAGGTAGATGTGACTCACACTCTCAACTCTATGTCTTGAAACGCGTTATCAATACGGGTCTTAGCACTCGACTGGTAGACATGACCACATAAATGAAGGGAACTAGGAGTAACAAAAAAATTTCATTTCAGCATACTATAATGTTTACATATCAAGAGTACATTACTAGAGAGGAGGAATTGCAAAGGAAATAAAATACACAAAGGGGGAGATTACAAGGAAAAAAGAAAGGACGACTCCGCAACTATATTAAGGTGCTTCTCCTCCCTTATTTCCTTCCTCTGTGCTGCTGTCAATGTCGCCAATGATCATGAGGAAAGGAAAGGACAACTTCGCAGCCTACAAACATCTATGAGCTTGAATCTTTGTATTGCCAACCAAGTTCGTCCTCCAAACCCCACCTTCGTATATTTCATCTCCCCACTTCTCTCATTGATGGGTCTAAGAAACACTAAGAAATCCTTAGAAGAGAAGTGTCAGCCACCTGTTGCACCTATTGCCCCGCCATTCTCCTATGATCTTGCAAGGGGAAATACCTCCACCTTCCAAAGGACTCCAGAAAGGAAGAGAGAATGTCTCCACTCAATGCAAGATCCTTGAAACACTGATACTAAGCTATCATGACACTAGATTTCTGAATGCTGTGATAGAACTTCGTATTGATAATTTCCCTATTAATGGAATCTTGTATCTATAATTTCGTGACTATCTCCCAAAATCACTTATATCTTCACATTTTGTCAACATCCTTTTCTCTAAACTCAACAAACCCCATCAATCTAAAGGTTAGAATCGCATCTCACTAAATGATGTGACAAAACTCCACCAAATACTCTTTGATATTTATAGCGATAGGAAACATGTTAAAGACGATTCTTATCGATCAAAGAGGCACACTTTGCAATTGAAATGGTATCGTTGGTATCTAATGTTCTATCATCATGTCTTTTCCACTTACCAAAGATGCTCCACCTTCACATCCTTTCAAATTTCTCAGTTTCTATTACTTTAACTCTACTCTTAATGTTATTTTTTCGAAATGATATCAAGAGCAAGGGCAAATGATTGTATATAGCTGAATGACCCATTACCATAAAGCCTAGAAGCTACCAAACTCATTAAGCCATAAAGCCTATGGACCACCGAGGAGACCACTTGGTTAAACACTCTCTTGATCGATCCACTCTCAGCCACTCGACCCCTCGGTTGCTTCTCTCTCTCTCACTCTCACTATGCTTTGCAAACTCAATCTCTCGGTCCATTGATTGACCTCTCTGTCATTCTAAGTCTCGACCTCCGGACGTTTTGGTCGTTCCTACTCCTTATTGGAGAACCTCTATCAATACAAAGTAATTCCCATTACATAATAAGTCCAACACGTGATTATCTAATAAAGAATAAAATTTTTAAAAATTTAAAGTTTAATCTAATATGAACCTCCCTTGTCTTGGGGGAATTTTTCTCGATAAAAAAGAAAATCTCTATAATCACTCCCAACAAAATAGAGAATTTCCATGATAACTTAAACTTCTCTTAATCAATAAGATTCTAAAATCTCCTAAAGATTTTTTTATTATAATTCTTGTAATTTTGGAAGATATTTGGCACTCTCTCCATAGGAAAATTAGGATTTTACACCCCTAGACTCATACAAGACTTGCCATATATACATGATATATACTAAGTACAGAGAGCTAGTCAAATACGTTCAATAAATTTACAGTTATCACATAGAGACAATACATGGTTATTTTACAGTTTTACTCGATCTGTTTCTCTTTTTCTCATCACCACTATTTCTGACTTGAGTATCAGAATTCCCTCTATGAGAATACCTTTCCGTGGCATTTGCAAGTCTCATCATATGCGAAAGCCCAAAAGATTCATCAACACCGGTTTTCTGCTTGGGTCAACAAGGTAGTTATTTGTAGAGCAAAATCTACCTCAAACAGAAGAGAATACTGGGATAATATCGAGGATAAAGAAGAAAGAAATATGTATCTTTTTTGGTTTTGGTGATATTGATTTATAATATATGAAAATTTCTCAACACTAATGTTTGTTCATTTCAAAATCATTTTCCTTTTGCGAAACGTTTTCAAAATGTTTCAACAAATTAAATTAATTAATATATACACAAAATTTTTTATATTTTTATATTTATACATTTTTCATATTTAATGAATTATTTATTTATTTATAATTTTTATTTTTTATATTATTTGTCTTATAAGTAATAATTATATATTTGATTTTTCTAGATTAATATAACTATTTTATTATTTTCATAAAATAATTAATATTTTTATAAAAATACTTATATTTTTTATATTTATTATTTATTCACGTTTTTTCTGTATTTTTATAAATTATCATTTACTCGAATCATATCATATTCATTTTCTTTTCCATTTCCATTTTTGTGCGATCTAGGTGCTGTTATATGATATCCTTGTGATTTTTCTGTCAGATGATATCACATGATGTTTAGTGCTACGAATGAAGAAAATGCTATGAGAATTCAAACTCCTAATCACATAATGCCCCTTTGCGGTTGGACAATCATCTGCACTTTTTCTGACAGACAATCAGCGCATAACAATATTACTTGCTATATGAAATCAGTTTTGTTTTTGTATTAACATACATGACCTAGCTAACTGCGACTTGTGGCAACGGAAAGCCTTTAATATTTGACTTGTGAGAACTTGCTTGTGGTTTCTTGCAAACAGAAAAAAGATGCTGAATAAATGATTCACTGGAATTCCGGACAGCCATCAACCTTTATTCCCGGTGCAGTAGGGCATGTTGCCAGAGGACAATGGTCATCCAAATCCAAACCCCACCAATTCACTCCAGTGATGTCCTTAACCTGCAGTGTGAAATAGCAAAGCACAGCCATGAAAGCAACACCTGCATCTAGCCCGGCGGATAGAATGTAGTTGTGCCTAGCCCACCAGCCTTTGTATCTTCTGTACACATAGAAGTTGAAGAAGATGCCGACACTAATCCAACACAAGTAGTTTACTGCCCTTGCTGGTGGCATGTTCCCAGTAGCTCCTAAGACGATGGGGATGTTGATTAAACTAATCCATTTTTGACGGGGAAACCGTCGCGAGAGCAACCAAACAGGCACGGGTAAAAGAAGGCCTATCAGGAAAAAGTAGTTCATTTCTGGATATAATCCAAGACGGCCAAACATGCGCAGAGGCCCAGCAACCCCCCATATGATGGATGCATTGTAGAAAACATCATCTCCAGGACAAGTCCACGGGCTTCCTTCAGGCAATTTATGTGGATCACAAATGTACTCTATGCTTGTGAGAAGCCACCAAGCAGTGCCAAAGTAGACTGAGGATGCGGTGATTGTACCTGCTAACTGTTATTACACAAGACAGTGTTAGGTTTTGTCAGTTTTGCCTAAACTTTGTTATCGTTTAATTGAATTACCTGAACGATGAACATGGACCTGGGAGGGATTTTCATGTAGTGCCCAAGTTTAAAATCCGAAAGAAACATTATTGCTTGAGACATGCTAATATATCCATAGGTTTTGAAGGCCACATTGGCGAGGGGTTTTCCTGGGTACATGTAACCTATGATCAGCTCAGTAATGACACTCAGACCCGGTTGCTGCACAAAACGTTTAACATCAGAAATATATTGACAGAAAGATTGATCCTCATATTTTGAAGGAGATGAAGATGCATACCTGATTGGTTGTAGCCGTGATGACCCCAATGGGCAGTGTGAAGAACAAAGCTAAAGCAATAGCAAGCAGTATTCCCCAGTAAGGGAGCTGCAATTGGCCACCAAAGCCTTCACAAGCAAACAAGGCAAGTCCAGTTACTATTAGCAATATAAGGTAAAACCACCATTGAGGAACAGTTTTATAGTTTTTCTTCATCAGTCTTGTATGTACGTCCCCAAACTGATCTTCGATGGTAGCCTTTGTTTGTCTCCAAATATCCCTGCCAAAATTAATGATTCACCAAGTACTGATGACATATAAATGCAAACAACAGAAACTCATATTCCAACTTCTGTTCTTAAACCAAAGTACCTCCCATGGAACAGTGCGACATGAGTAATGGTTGCAGCCAGTGTCGCGAAACTTAGACCATAAGTAAAAACAAAGAAAATGCTTAGATTAATCCTGCCATGAAGGTCATATCCTTTTTGGTCGAACTCAAACGTTGTCCGGTCAAGAATAGTTGTAACATTGTACTGTTGGCCATCACCCGTGAACACATGAGATGAGAAGATTGGAAACCGCTTGGCTTGATATGTATTGGTCCAGTAAGCAATGGGGAGTATCATGTACACGATAATGATAAAACCAACCATAATATTAATGACAGCAAATCCAGGAGTAGCAAGAGGAGATCCCTGAAAACCAGCTACAGTTGACCAATCGAGAGCAAATGAGCCAATACCTAGGCCATGAAGACCGGAGCCAATCTGTTGTGCTGTGACAGATTTCTTCCATATCCAACAGATGAAGGAGAGGGCAGTAACGGATGGAAACAGATAGTTTGGCACAATATAGTATGCAAAACTGGTTGTGAGGACCATAAGAAAGAACTGAAGCCTTGTAAGACCTCCTTTAGGCCTCTTCTCAACCTCATGCAATGCCCTACAAATTCAAAAGTGCAGCGAGTCTTAAGTGCAAGGTAAACAACACTTATAGCGTCAGGAAAACATGCACAATCTAAGGAGGGAGGGGGGAGAGAGAGAGAGAGAGAGAGAGAGAGAGATCACCTAAAGAGGGAGACTTGAACTAGGTTGGAAGGCCACCACATGTAAGGTGAATCAACAAGAAACTTTCGGAAGACACCAGCCCATCCATAACCAAGCATCTAAATAGTATCAAAAATATGGTTAGATAAGAACATCAGTAAGATTTTCTCTCCTACAAAGGTTGCTGCTTTCACAATTTATGTGAAATAAATGTGAAAAGACATTAATATAGACAAGTAAGGAGCTAATAAGTGTGTAAGATGATAATTCTCACCTGGGTAGTTTGGGTTAACAGCATTGCTGCAAGAGCATGAATTTTTCGGTGGTAGAATGCCATGACGATGGTAATAATGTTTACAGCATAAACAGTATTTGAACCGGAATTTGCAAATATGGTGATAAGAACGTGCTCCTTTAAGTTAAAGGGGCCTGGATTCAATGAAAAGCGCCATTTTTTTCCAGGAATTCTAATCTTTGAATCTGGAAGATATGCTGCCATAAGCCTCCCAACAGGAAGTACTAAGATCTGTGCTGAAACTGAAGATACGTACAACGCATTCTGGCGATATCCAAAGAATTGATTCAAGAATGCAAGCAGGGTACAAGAAATAATCCCCAATACCCATGTCCTAAATGTCAAGCACGGCATGGTTGGGTCATCTGAAATTGGCACTGTTAGCCGCACTTGCTCAATTGGAGAATCATTCAACTCTTCTCCATCTGCAGAGAATTTCAGTTTTATAATTGTGCTTTAGACATTGACAGTGAACCAAATATTCATACCAAAGAGGGAAAAGGAGCTTTTATTTTTTTTTTCTTTCTTCAATCATTTCCAAGAATTCTTTTTTGAGCAGATGGAATCGGAAATTTGCTATTAAATTCTATGTTATGCTCATTTAGGAAATATTAGAATACATGAATTCTCCTTCATCCACAGCTTCAAACTTTAATAGAGATAACGAAAAATCATTTGAAATTCTAACCAAATGCATGTCTATTTTTAAGAGAGGTCCCTGCAGTAGCTCTAAACTATTCAAAATAAAATTAATTTAACTGGTTCATAATTTTGTAAGACCTCAGAGTAAATCTGAAAGAACTTAAAAGAGGAAAAGAAAAAGGAAGGCTGTTGTTTCTAAAACATATTATACTAGCTACGACCATTTCCAACTATATAGAGTTTGTCCTTAACCTTGGGGATTGTAACATGGAAAATGCATCTGTCTCACCAACAGAATTGCTGAGGGCAAAATAAATCGCCCTGCCCCTCCCTTGTTTTGCCAGTTTTTGAGTAAGATATCAGGTACCCATGAAAGCATAGTATCTTCAATATTCAATGATTTATCACGCATCTCAACTGCATAGTTTTTTTTTTTTCAATTTCTTTTACAGTCGGGAGGACAAAAATTTTATGAGATGGTATATGGAAGAGAAGAAGAGAAGTCAAGCATACAAACAGGGGGGGTGTATGAAGACATTTATTACCTGAAATTGCAGGCGTGAGATCTGTGGTATGAGCTCCATTAGTCTTCAAACCCCCATTGGTTTCTGAATCCCCATCAAGTTGTGAATGCTCCATTTCACCTCGCCTCACCTGCTTGCAAACCCCACAACTCTAAATACTCCTTTCAACCATTGCTATTAATAAAGGAAAGCCCGGTAAATCCCATAATGCTTAAGATTCCAAAACTGTCTTCTTTCTGTGCCTTTCGCTTTCAGTCATTCTGCAATACTTAGTGGTCCTGTTTGGCTCATTCAATGTCCATCACCGCATTAGTCCAAATAAGAGTGTTCCTATGGGCTTTGGAATCGGATAATGTCTGCAACTTAGTAATTGTACTTCCTTTGTGCATTAACGTAGTAACTAATAAACTACTTCGCTTGTTAGCCTTGATGGGTGACTGTTTCTTGGTTTTTTAATAATGGGATTGTTGTTTTCTATTGAAGGTATAGGTCCTGCTTTGACTCTCCCATGAATTGGTATTTGCAAACAATTGATAACTTGCAAGTAATGAGAAACTGAATCAAAAAACAATGTGCCTAAAACTAAACTAATAATGAAACCATGCATGAGAAGGGCATTGTATTTAATGTCTCCTAGTTTGGAAACAGCCTTTCCTGTGGCGTGCTAGACTTAGAAAGGTGCATGTGAAATTCAGATCCACTTAACTTGCACTGCATGTGCAACTCTGACTTAGCCTCCTCCTTATCAGTATCAATGGCACAAACTCTCTTAGATTAGTAAGAATATAAGAGAGAAGTACCATAACTTTTGAATTAATCCAAGGCTTTAAGGTATCATCAGCGGGTGTTTAGAAATTTTGAAAAAGAAAAATTCTGTAAAATATCATTAAAAATTTTAAATTATTAAAATTCTTTTCAAAATGCATATTATTATAATTTTTTACTCTCTCACCATTTTGCATATTATATTTCACCATTTTTAACATTAATTTTTAATTAGTTTTGTCCAGGTTCAAAGTTGGAAGAATCAAGACATTAGCATGTTATGTGGGGAACACTGTCAAGTCAGCTTGCGTTTCGGATGAGCAAAGCATCCACATTGTACATGGAAATGGACATGGACCCTCCAATGCAGGGTGGGTTGAGAAAACAAGACCACAAGGCCGAAGGTTGGGGCGGTTCACAATTTGACAAAGACAATGATCGGAGCCAAGAGAGAATGACAATTCCAAGGAGAATCTAGTAATTGTAAAATTGGACCTGGCAGACAGGTACAACGTTGGAGGTGGAAAACGACTACATCTCAATCAAGGCATCTGGCAATGCCAAGAGGAGGCAGACAAATTAGGCGCGTACATCAAGATCAATGTAATCCCCGAAAAGCAGCCTTTCCCTTAAACAAAATAACATTACGTGACACCCGACTCAAAATTTAAGTCCAGTCGTTATTCAATCAATTTCTTTCCCTTTTTTTTTTTGCCGGGGGGGGGGGAGTGTTTTCTTATGAAATTGAAATATCAAAAGACAGACAAAGCTTCCCAGCAATGCCAAACTACCAATCGGCCAGCAGATAGGTTTTGTAAATGAGAAAGAGAAAACTGTGCCCAATGGTGCATTAATATTGGAATATGACTGAAAAATTATATGACCGAAAAATTATATGACCAATAGCGGATTAACACTGAACTAACACTGCAGTTTTATTTGATTTTTCTTAGTCGCCATGCAATGCAATCATACAAAATCTGGGAATCCATTAATACGCGCAGAGTTGAGTTGGCATTTTTGACCTTGTCCCCCAGCACACTACGTGGGGATAGGACCACCCCAAAAAAATCAAATCCTATTTGTTTTTTGTGATGTAGCTTTTATAAATATTTCTTTTATTTTGTTATTGTGCTCCTATTATGTATATAGACTCAAAATCTCCTATTTTTTTCTATGGTAGTTACTACGTGACGGCAGGGCCAAAGGGGAAGACAAATGGGGCCAAATGCCCTCCTCCTCCTCCTATGATAGTTACTGCAAGAAGTAGGACGTCAGCTGGAAGATAATAAAAATGCCAAGACAATGCTGAAAACAACTTCATCTGATTTTCTGGTTATAATCGGATTCACCGGAACGTGAGGGAATGACTGAGATGCTTTTGTCTTCTTTTTAATTGCAGTGGCATTAAGGGTGGAGAGCCTCAAAGTTGCTACTTAATCATTCACCTAAAGGTTATGTTGGGCCAGGCTGAGAGCTCCCCAATGGCGTAACTATCCCTAAACCCAAGTACAGGGAGAGATACAGAGGTAGAGTGGGGAAAAAATTATAAAAAAAAAAAAAAAAAAAAAAGGCAAAAGGCGTTGCCAACAAACAGGGATAGAGGTTTCATAAATCCTAAAGAATTTGCAAAATCTTCACTCACGTTTCAAAATAGTAAATGAAAACTTGGCTACCAACTGTTTGATTCAAAAAAAAGAAAAAGATAAGGGCTTTTAAATTTTAACCTTAACAATTGGAAAATAGAAGGCAAAGGCAATGTGAAACAACTAGGTTTCATTGAACTGAAATTGCAATGGTCCTTGTGTTTTCCCATGAAAAGGGTTTGAAAAGTTGGGCACAATCTTTCTCTTCCATTCACCATTGGCATCACCCTGCTCCTTAGGTTAAATCAAATGACTCTATAAAGACGCTGACCTCATGGGATCTTAAGAAAGCAGAAGTTGAAGTAAATTCAACTTTAGAGAAGCAGAAACATACCCATTAATTAGTGGCCTTGTGTGCGGCTAATCTTGATCAAATCATCGATACGAGTTTATTTTGTGAAAGATGTGCATCCATTTCCTTGTTTGGTAGCATGGTGTTAATGACATGATGACCTGCCACTTATAGGCAGTGACCTACAATTCAAAGCGGAGGTTCAACTAATTTGTGACTAATGTTAGGGTATTCTGTAGGATTAGGTATATCGTTCATTGTAATGGAAACTAACTTCCTAAAATCAACTTTAATCTTCCTCGAGGTCAAGCCCAATTAAAATCAATTACTATTTGCTAACAATGAACTTCCTGAAATGAAAACTGATATGCTAATGAAGGTCTTAAAGGAAGTGCTGACAGTCCATCCAAATTAAAGATTCAGTAACTTAAGGGGTTGATGAGTCGATTCTTTCTGTAACTTTTCCTTACCTTAACAATCTATTATTATAAGTAATACATCACTGAAATTAATGAAAAAGAAAACTAGTAATTTATCTAAAACTTCTGCAATCTTCTTCAACTCTTAATAAAAAAAGCATCATTTTCAGAGAACTAGTTTAATTTTAATTTTTGAGAGAAAATGTTGGGGTAAACCCACTTCTTGCGCCCTCCAATGCCTAACCTAAGCCAGTAGGGAAATTTCGACTCTTGCGATGCGTGTCAAAAGGAGACAACTAGTTTGATTTTCACTGATGGCTAGTTGGAGCATACAAAACTAGAACACTTAAAATAAAACAACAGAGCGAGCTTTAGTTTGAAGTGATTAAGTTCTCTTATTGGCTTATTTTCTCTACTCATTAAGAATGCTCAAGGATCAGAAGATTATGCAGGTGTAGTTGGATTTGGGTTTTCTGTGATAATGATGCTGTCCCTTTCAAACCAAAAAGAAAAACTACCGCAAGAAAAACTAATGGTTAAACATCAAAAGGTGCTTAAATTCTTGTCATTTTCATGCCTCCCGTATGACTAAAAGAAGTTGAATGAACATGCATTCGACTAATCTTGTTATATATTTAAACCATTAGAATAACCATACGGATTCTAACCATAGATGGAATTTGATTAGAATCATGTCTCATATGGGCAACTCTTAAATCTTAATTGGGTTGATTAGTTTCTTTAACTAGAAATTAAAAATAATAACATTACCTTGCTTTGTTCTGTTGGGAATATGTGAACATGTTGACCTTTAATCAATTCTAACCAAACACTGGCTACCAGACTGTTGTGTAATTAATGAGGTTTTGGGGTCAATCTTCATCTCATGTTGGGAAGGAAACCAAAATCCGTTGCTTAAATTACCAAAGGTGGTCCATACTATACGCATGGGATGGAGAAAAAGTGTGTCAGGGGAAAGGTATTAATCTTCCTTCTCCTTTTGCTTCTTTTTGTTATTAATGGGAGGCCAAGAATTTTAACTAAACTTGGAATAAAAGTTTGCTCATGAAAAGATACCTTTTTATATATAAAAAAAAATTATTATTATTATTATTATGTTCCTCATCCTTACCCAACAACATAATCATCGTCTCTATCTGGTGATTCATTTGAATGCAGATGGCATTTGAATTTCAGTGATCCGAATGAGATGGCCTGTCCCATCAACATTTAGATGTTTGGGCCCTTCATGCCTAGTGTTCCACAGCATTTTTGTGATGGAAGGGCTAGTTCCGTAGGCGCCCCCTCTGTAGCCATAATTAAAAGAAAAAGAAGTGTGTTCAAGTTGATGGACAACCTTATGCAAAATCCCACCTTGTTTAGGACCGCCTTTTCTTTTATTCGGTGTTGATCCATCATCCCCATGCAACATTTCATCAGCCCCATGTCACATGATGCTTTAAATCACCCAAGTGGCTGCCCAATTTGATTAATCAAATTCACCCTACCTAATTGTCGGCATTACCAATAAAAATAAAATAATTATTGTGCATGAATAATATTATATACTAAATAAGTAAATAAATTAAGTAAATTAAAATTATTAATAAATTTAGATTATTTTAAATATCTTTTAAATTAAAATAAAAATATTTTTTAAATATATTGAAATAGACTATCATTTAACTCATTTGTTTTTTCTAATATTATTCTTTTTTTTAAGGTACCTTTCGTTTTGGAAATTCTCCTTGCATGGGATGGATGTATCATGAATTCCAAGAGGCACACTGGCTGTACGATGGCTGTACGAAACATGAAGAAAGCCCGAGAGTTTCAGAGGAAGAGGGAGAGCAAGGAGAAGGCCATTTTTGTCATTTGGCAAGTGGTGTGCGTTTAGGTGAAATGTCGACGGGAGAGAGTGGCGCCTTTGATCGATGATTTGGACCCACGTAGTTACGGGGCAAAACACTATGAATTAATAATTGATGATATGGAATCAACAAGGTTTTTCACTTTGACCCTTCTCTTACCTTGCATTCTCTCTCTCTCTCTCTCTCTCTCTCTCTCTCTCTCTCCCGGGCCGAGACTGCTCTTTCTTACGTGCACTCAACTCCCCCTCTCTCCATACAGGAATCGGTCTACCAGGAGATCTCTGTCGACAATGTCTCTCACTTACACGGCCTAGTATGTAAAACCTCGAACTTTGTAGTTTCTGATCCATAAATTTACTAGGCACTTGTCTCTTCCATTTTCCAGTTTCTATTCGTAGGTTTTTTTACTTATCTGCATTTGGGTCTCTCTGTGGCTTCGGTTCTACCCCACAAGTTTGCTGTTTATTTTCTTCCTATGTTAATTCCTTTCTTGGACGCCTCTCTGATGTGGATGGGATTGTCATCCTTATCGATCCGTTGGCTATGGCTATCTCAACCGCAATCAAGAAACCCACCATTAATTTCTAGACCTCAGTCAATTTTCCGCTCCTTGTATCTCCTGTTTTCTGGGTTTCCATCTGCTTTTGAGATTATTTGTTCATTTTTTGCGGACTATGCTTATTCAACTAACATTCGTCTAGATTGCAAAAAACCATCTAACCCTGCTGGCAAAAGTTTGCACCTTTCTGCTATCTTGTTGATAATCCTTTATTTTTTGATGGATGAGCATAATGTTTAGGTTATTTAGGCCTTGCAGGAGCCAATCTTGTTTTGTTCAGTTCTTTTCTCTCCCCCCTCCCCCCCCCCCCGGGGAAAAAAAGGGAAGTCCCGTGTGGGCTTGGTTTATTAAGTTGAATTGTTTGTTCATGACCCCATTGTGTCATCAAGCTCTTTTTTTTTCAGCTCTATTAAAAAAAAAATCCAAGTGCAGTTTATTCCTGTGTTAATACTTGTGCTCTATCACATTGTTGGTGCCAGGTTTGGAAGACTGAATACAATAAGCGGGGGGAAAATGCATTTGAGAATGGGAAGGAGATAGTTTTCTTCAATTTGATCTACCTGTGCATCTTTATATGTATATTGATGGCATCAAAATCCATTGCCAAAGCTTCACCTCAGGAGAAGCAGAAAACAATTTATCCTCAAGTCGTAACAAACAGTGACCAAAATTTGGCCTCTGTGATTTCAAAAACAGGCAAACCTGAGAGTCCTGGTGAAGAACCTGTTCTGGTCACATTGAAACAGATTATAGAGGGAGCTTCTGAGAGTAGGAAAGTGTATTATTCTCATCAAAAGGAACATAACAATTCCAATTGGAATTCATTGGCACCTGGTTCTAAAGAATCATCAAAAGGAGCAGATACCTTGATAAGTGATGATCACAGTTCTCTTGAGGCTTATGCTGATCATGGGAACAAAATCTCTCAGACAGGGACTATTAGTGGTAGTTTAGTTTCTGCCAAAATTAGTGATGGGACAAGTAGTCTTGGCAAGACCAGTGGAAGTGCCAAGACAAGTTACCGTGCTGATTTTGTTGGGAGTGATAATAGTCCCCATAGGGAAAGCACAAGCAGTGATGTTAGCGACGAGAGCACTTGTACTAGCTTTAGCAGTACTATCAATAAGCCACACAAGTCAAATGACAAAAGATGGGAAGCCATTCAAGCTGTCCGAGCAAGAAACAGTGTTTTGGGTTTGAGCCACTTTCGGCTACTGAAGCGGTTGGGCTGTGGGGATATTGGCATTGTCTATCTGGCAGAGTTGACTGGCTCTAAATGCTATTTTGCAATGAAGGTCATGGACAAAGTGTCCTTAGCTGGTCGTAAGAAGCTGATTCGCGCCCAAACTGAAAGAGAAATCCTGCAATCTCTGGATCATCCTTTTCTTCCCACATTGTATTCCCACTTTGAGTCAGAAAAATTTTCGTGTTTGGTGATGGAATTTTGCCCTGGTGGAGACTTGCACACTCTCAGACAGAAGCAGCTAGGGAAACATTTTTCAGAACAAGCAGTGAAGTATGATTTCTTCTCTTACTATCTATATCACAGTAACTTTGGAATCTAGTGTGGTCCGCTTAGGTTCAGCTTTTGCACATGCTAAATTCATTTCTGGATTATCTTTTGTTCTCAAAATCATACATCATTATCTTGGCATCCATATGACTAGGTGGATAGAGAATTTTGAGAATGCAACGAAAGGTGGTATTTTCTTTTACCTCAAATAGAAACATCATGTTGAGAATGGATTTATTTTCGAAAAGGTTTTTTTTTTACTATTGGACCATGACATGTTGTGAGCCCCTGTAACATTACATTTTCTAGGAATTGGGTTTGAGGTGCTTGCGTTGTGCATTCTTTTAACAACTTTATGAGATTTTACTTGTGGTGTTATAACAACACTAGTGTAAGAGTGCTCTTTATGGTCCACAATGTCTACGCACTTTGTGTGCATTTGATGCACCAAGAGATGACATGGACAGTGGCAATTGCATGGACTTGTTAGCTTGTAAGTGCCTGCATAATCTAGGGATTGTGATGCCAAGGTGAATGCAAGTATGGTCATGCCTTCCAAAAGTCATCTTTTATCCATGGGATTTGACTCCTGAGTGCTTTGTTTGTTGCAAAGTTCATATCATTTTTTTGTTTTACCAATATTTCGAGATTGGGAAATCCTTTTATTTTTAATGAATTTAAATGGTTCTGGTGGGTGAGCCCCTTATATCATTTTTGTTCACCCTAATAATCAGAGAAACTTCAGTCTAGTTCTCTTTAATGAGTTTTCTTAAGAGACTTTCTCAAGATTCAAACTTTTCCTTTTCAAAGTAATTTTGATTGTTAGAATACAAAAAACATTGCTCCTTCAGGCAAACATTGTCCTTGGTAGGGCATTGCACCATTTTCAGATGCTCTTTTGCATAGCACCAGCTTGTTCTGTTTCTGGCAAAAGACTAGCAAAGAAAGAGTCATATCATAAATGGGCCATATTGTAAGTGTTGTTCTATGGAAGCCACTTTCCAACAAGGTGGGACGTGGGCGCCCTGAATGTCTATACATCATCTTGACTTCCACTTGATTAATATCTTAACGATTCTGCCACATGGTTGACAGCTAATTTGGTTTTTAACAAATTCGATTGCCTTTTTACCACTTTCTTTTGTTTCACTTTTTTGTTGCTAGAGCAGAATGTTTTGTTGCTCTCTTTTGTGGTACTGAGGTACCTACAAGAAATGGTATCATCACATGCATTACTGTCATACTTCTTTCCTACCTATGTAGCCTTGTATGTTGAGTCATATTGCTGCAACTGATTCTGTAGTATTCACTCAAAGCACTTAGTTACAGGCTCATCACCTAAGCCTTGTTAACCATGAAGGAGGTTTCATCTTTTTCTTTCATATTGCAGTTACCTTGTATCTCTCTCAGAAAGCACGTGGCTATGTGCTCAGTAAGGCTTAACAATGGCCCCATCTTGTACTTAGATGTTGTCACCTCCTTGTTACTAAAGAGTCAAATGATAAATGATAAACATGACACCTTGATGACTCTGTGATACTTCGGTTACACGGTGACAGTTTTATGGTTGGACATGCTTTGTAAGAAATTTTGAAGGCTGTCATGATTTCAATTTCATTGAGGATAATATTCAGGTGTATTGCAATACCTGCTGTTTTTTACTACTTTAGATGTTCCTAATACTAATAGTACTTACACGCCCATCTATTGCTGTAAGAGTCTTGCATTGCTCCATACAAGAAGCTGTTGTTCACTATTGGTATTTTTCATATTCACATGCAGATTTTATGTAGCAGAGGTCCTATTAGCTCTTGAATATCTTCACATGCTCGGGATTATCTACCGGGACCTTAAGCCTGAAAATGTTCTCGTCAGGGAAGATGGACACATAATGCTGTCTGACTTTGACCTTTCCCTCCGTTGTGCAGTCAGCCCCACTCTGGTTAAGGGTGCATCCCTTGAGTCTGATCCTATCCGCAAGAACTCTGGTTACTGTGTCCAGCCAGCTTGCATTGAGCCTTCTTGCATTCAGCCTTTCCGTGTAGCTCCTACCATGTGCTTCTCACCTCGCCTTTTCTCTAGCAAATCAAAGAAGGAAAGAAAAGCTAGAAATGAAATTGGAAACCAAGTCAGTCCTTTGCCTGAGCTCATTGCGGAGCCAACTGATGCCCGGTCCATGTCATTTGTTGGGACTCATGAGTATTTGGCCCCCGAAATCATTAAAGGCGAGGGTCATGGAAGCGCAGTGGACTGGTGGACTTTCGGTATCTTTCTATATGAGCTGTTACTTGGCAGGACTCCTTTTAAGGGATCTGGAAACAGGGCTACATTATTCAATGTCATTGGGCAGCCTCTCCGATTCCCTGAATCACCGGTTGTCAGTTTTGCAGCAAGAGATCTTATTAAGGGTTTGCTTGTGAAAGAACCGCAGCAGAGATTGGCATATAAACGTGGGGCAGCTGAGATTAAGCAGCACCCTTTCTTTGAAGGTGTTAACTGGGCACTGATAAGGTGTGCAAGCCCACCCGCGATCCCAGAGCCTGTTGAATTTGAGAAGATGCAAATACCAGGCCCGGCTGCAGCAAAGAGTGAAAACATCACAGCTGCAACAACTGCTCCTCATCAAAAGAGTTCGGATAACTATCTTGAGTTTGATTTCTTTTAGAATCCAAGATCAATCGGGAATTGTTTGTATTTCAATGAACAACAAAATGTTTTCTCTAATTGTAGAACTGTTTCGCCACAGTGACATTAACCGAGCTCTTTATATGGAGAGAATATTCTGCAGCAAACACTTCATGATAACCATATCGCAGCATTGTATAGGTAATTCCTTTTCAACATGGCATGACAATGATCTGCTCCTGGGCAACTTGGGACATGAAGCATATATATTCTTTTCGTTTTATGTAATTTTATCTTATGATTTTGCTGTGAGAAAACTATAATTTGTTACTAAGACCTATCATCACTGCAGGAGAAGTTCTATGCTAAAGCATGCAATCTATAATTAAGAACATGAAATATATGCAGATCGATCTGCAGATATCTTTATATCTCAAACTAAAATAATTGGTGTGTAATGGTTGCTTGGTTGGTGGGGTGGGGATAAACTTCAAAGTGGCTTCAAACCCAGGAAAAAATAAAGGAAGAAGAAGAAGAGATGCCTTGAAGACAGAACATAACAGTATGCTGATAATTATTGATTGCCACATATACATACATGTGAGAGAAGAGATGGGGGCAAAAAACAACGTGTGTTTGCAATAATGCAGTGATCAAACACGTGACCTTTAGATCTTCAGTCTAACGCTGTCCCAACTGAGCTATCCCTGCAGTTGGGGAGCTCTGCATATTCAGATGAATTGTATGGAGCAAAAGCAGATACAAGGTTCAAATAAATTTGGTCATGAAACAAGCAAACATGGAAGTTGGGTTATCATCAGGAATACTCATGTTACTACCACTACTGCTACTACAAATACTAGTGCTGCTGTGTATGGTACTAACACTGGTACGCGGTGTTGCTGTTGTTAAGGATATTGAAGCTGTCTCACTAGTAGCAGCCTCCTTCTCCAACAGCTGCTTGCCTTCACAAATGATGTTCACATCACAGAATTCCGGGGCCTCTTCCAGTACCTGATTAGCTATTCCATTACCTCTTCTTGACTTCAGTTTCCTGTCCTCCTCATGCTCGTAATAATTAGTGGAAAAAATAATTTTGGGAGGTTTTTTAAGTAGAGGAAGGACAGGGAGTACCTGATTTTGGATTTAGAAGTTCCAATAACCAGTTTTCTTATGTTAAGCACAGGAATGAGGTCAACCAAAGCCTTTGCAACATTGTCACCCTCTATTAGAACGGTTTCCACATTCACCTGCACCCACTCCCCCAGCAAGGAAAATTAGCAAACCTTTTGATATTTTTAAGGTCTAATGCATACTGCTTAGTCTTAGACATATATACCTTCCAAGCAGAACAGACGGCAGCAAATTTTTGAAGGAGTTGCCTTCTATTAGTAGTCTCAATCTCTGTATAGAATTGCACCACCTCCGGGTTAACCCGACTCTTTGGGAGCTTTCCCACTACATATTCATTCCCAGTCATCATATTAGAGGGATCGGTCAACAAAGACGGAGACAATATCTCTGACAAAGTCAATTTTGAAAAACTTTACAAACTTTGATTAGTTACTACACTTCAGAAACGCGGAGGAGACTAGACTTCAAGCCTAAATTGAGACAGACAATCGCTTGACTGGCCTCGCTTTCTCTCCCTCTCTCTCCCTCGCTTTCTCTCGACTTTGATTAGTTACCATACTTCAGAACGCGGAGGAGACTAGACTTCAAGCCTAAATTGAGACAGACGATCGCTTGACTGCCCTTCTCTCTCTCTCTCTCTCTCTCTCTCTCTCTCTCACAAACACACACAAAATGCTTCCCATTTATTCCCTATGATGATATGTACGTGACACCTAAAATCCACCATGCCTGCTTTTTTCTTTCTGTTGATTTTTATGTGATTAATAAAAGGGTTAGCAAAAGCATCCATACCATACAAATTTGCATAAACATTAACCTATTCTGCAACAACGCAAATCAACCACCCCCCCCCCCCCCGCGGGGGTGAATTTTCCCGGATTAGGAAAATGACTTTCCGTATCAGAAAACTTTGTCAATCTAGTTACAAGATTATTAATCAGTGCCGGTTAGGTTAAGCCAGATAAGAGTGGTCCAGTACCAAAAAAAAAAAAAAAAAAAAAAAAAAAAAAAAAAAAGAAAAAGAAAGAGGGTAGTAGCATTAAGTTGAAGAGCTTACATGGGGAAGGAATGTATTTGAGCTCAGGAAAGACATGAACAAGGTAAATAACAGTGGAGGGACGCTTCAAAGCAAGCTTGACAGTCCAGAAAACAGCATGCAAGCTTGACTCTCCCTTCCCAACGCCCACGTATACTCTGTCATCTCCTCCACCCAAAGTGTAATTGCCACCAAGAGAGAACAAATTCCCCCCTTCAACTTCAAACTCTTCGCCGATTGGGTCCGGTTGGAACCTACTCGGGTCTATCTCAAACAAATCATTCGGGTCCTCCTCTTCGATCTCCCTAATCTCACAAATCCCACCACCAAACTTCCTCCACTGATTCTCCTGCTCCACCATAACTACTCCTCTGCTGTTACTACTGCTACCCTCCTCTTCTTCTTCTCCTTCCATTTTGAGGTGACCCCAATAACCCCGCAGCCTATTCATAATTTTCTCAAGGACAACGTTAATGGTTGAATGACTCGTAATTCATAGGAATAACCGGCTGGCGAGGTGTGTGTTTATATATAAGTCCGTTTTCGTGTTGTGAAAAGTCATATTGAGGAATGATGAGGAAAGAGATGCCTACAATATCTGCAAGGTTGGTCAATTACTAGTATTTTATTATTTTGATAAAAGTGTGGATGAGTATCATAGGTTGAAAGTAATGCCTAATTTACAGAAACATTTTTCCCGTTGTAACTTTTGACCAACTTCGAGAATGAAGAAATTTGTCTATGTGGTTATAGTTTATGATATATAAATGCCTCAATTCCAAATTCGAATTTAATGCTACACCACACGTCATTAAGCAATAATCTAATGATCACAACCCCTACTTCAACCTGATGATCACAGATTCGAATTTTTGTATAATAAAAAAAATATATACTACCCTCGACCATGTGTTTTTTTAATTTCACTATCAATACAGTTTTGTTTGGCATTATAAACTCTCCATAATCAAATCCTGAATTTTTCTAGGCAACTGATTTGAACTTGTTTGACAGGGGGGAGAAACCTCAAGGTTAACCCCTATATTTTGGTACATAATATCTGTGTGCACAATCCATGCCCTACCCCCTTTTTGTACGTTAATCATCCATCACTGCCTTTACAAATTGATGATGGCCATTACTTTCTATAATTAGAATATTCTATTATTGATAGGATTATATTATAATGTTAATTAAACAAATATAAATGACCGCGTTATTGTCTGTGAACGTGATTTATTGATCGTAATTGTATTATTAGAAGAAGTGGATTATTGATTGAATATACTTTTGATCTATTGATTGAAACATGGGTTGAGTTATAATCAAACATATATCGTTTCCCCCCCCCCCCCCTTTTTTTTTCTCTTTTTTTGTTGCTTTACTTAATACCACCATTAACTGAAACTAAAAACTACTCTGAATTCTAAAATCTAAATAAACTAACTTTGCCTTTAAGCCAATCATGATCTTCGTTTTAGCAAATAAAGTTGCTAACAATTTGCTAAAATAATAACCATAATATTTTTTTTATTATTTTTTAACATAAAACAATGATGATTGTTTTTTTTATCGTGTAAATTAAGATTTCGATTTCGAATTTTAAAAGAATTCATTTATAAATTGAATTTCATAATAGTTAAATAGGATTAATCGAATAACCTAATACTTGTGGTCAAGTTAAAAAATATATATATACATTTTTTTTCATTGTATATATGAATCCCGTTGAAACATTTTAATATGGATATTAATAACAAAATTGATCACAATATAATATTGACAACTTTAAACCATATTGATGCAGGCTATTTTAAAGTTGTTATCGTTAAGTTCTCCCTGCTTTTCTCTTTTTAATATATAAGCGAATTGAATTAATGATAAGAAAATTAATAATTTGATCACGGGAATTCGAATCCGAAACAACACAAAATAAAAAAACTCATATAGTCATAAAGAAGAAAATTTGTCACTCCTGCCGAAAATTGTTGTATACAAAGAATAAAATTCTGTTAATTTTATCTCAAAATAAATAAATAACTAAATAAATGACGTAACTGATGAAACATGCACTAAATATCCAATATCATAAGATTTGAGATCCGTCAAATTCACAATTTGAGGAGACGGAATGCACCGAAATGTGTCGTCAATATGTGATATATCTTCTGGTTAGATAGACATAGTTCACTCTCTCGGTGCGTATTAATGCGATCTCTCTCGGTTAGTCATCTGATCAGCCCTCTCGGGAAAGCATCCTCTCGGTACGCAATATTACTATTTGATTAGCTAAAATAAGATTCACCTTTCTTTGAATAATAGAAACAATCTTCTGTGATTAGGAAGAAGATCTTTAACCACTACTGATAAGAAAAAGAATCTTTATGACAATTTGGACTTTCTCTAACTAATAGAATTCTAAATTTTTTGAAAATTTTTCACCATAAACCTTGTAATTTCGGGACACTTTTATAAGAAAATTAGAGTTATGACATTCTAGAGGTGTGCGAGATTTATTGTGCTGGCAGACTATATAGACATCATGAAGGCCACCAGCTAATTCTCTTGACTCTACACTTAGCACATAAAAGGCAATACAAAGTTCTCTCTCTCTTTCAGTCTGTTTCTCTTTTGAAAACTACTATTTCTAACTTGAGTGTCGGAGTCTCTCCCATCAAAACATTCTCAGGTGGTATTTTGCAGGTTCCACCATCCAACAGACCCAACAACCACTCTCTCATTCAAGTCAGCAGAAATACTAACTGTAGAGTGAGACCCATCTCCAACAGATTGATACCGTCTGTGGAAAACAAATTAGAAAGAAACTTGTCTTGCGCTCTATACTGTTGAAGATCATGCCTCTGAAGAGAAAGAGTAAAACAACTTCCAAAGTTGTGTTCATGGTGGAAAGACATACTATCACCCCAACAAACGTTGTTCAGCCCACAATCCTGAATAATCCTACAGACACAATCCGTTGTTCAGCCGATGCCGCCCCCCACCAGCGTCTCCAGACCCCCCATGGAAAAACTCGAGTCCAAGATACAAGTTATGAGCAAGCAACTAAAGACATTTAGTCATATCCTTATACTAAAAGCAGAATCCTCCTCCCATGAGTCCTTACAGAGACTTGAACTCAGAGCACATCAAGATCCTTCGGTAACTTCCTGACATAACCCTAATGATTTAAGGAAACAAGTTGAGGAACTTGTAGCAAACGAATTCAGACGCACTAATACGGGAAGGGATGAAGTCACCCAACCCCAAAGTTTCCACAAATCCCATGCCCGGCAATGTGCTTCATCCCCCCATGGAAAGATATGATGGCACTATCAATCCCCGGGATCACGTGGCTCACTTCGTGACCATGAGGATCTTGAGAGATATGTCAGATGCAACATATGCAAGCACTTTCCTACGATCTAAAAGGATAATACAGTGACATGGTTCAATTCACTTCCCGTTTAGCATCAAGAGTTTCCCCCACCTTCGACAACAGTTTGAAACTCACTTTATGATCAGCAAAGGGGATCAAAAGGAAATCCACTTCCCTTCTTTCCTTGTAACAAAGGGATGATGAGCCATTAAGGGATTTCATCGGCAAATTCAAAACTGAAATGATGAAAGTTTCAGATTTGGACCATTCCATCGCATATAGATTACGGCCATCGTGAATGAAAACATCTATAATAAAAAAACCCTCCATCCACTATCCAAGAATTCTTTACCCGTGCAAAAAGTGCATTACCGTAGAAAATGCTGAAACATTTGACAAATGATAAAACCGACCATGTCGAAGTGAACACAATCGATCACCCTGACAACCCTCGCCTAAGAGTGGCCAATGAGGACCCCGCCATAACAGAAGTTCACTAACTATACTCCTCTTAACAAAACATCTAGCCAGGTTCTACTACAAATTAGGAACAAACCATACGTCAGGTGGCTATCTCACTCCACGAAAGATGATTCGAAGAAGGATAAAACACGGTACTGTCACTTCCACTAGGATCACTGCCATTTGATGGATGAATATAGAAAACTGAAAGACAAACTTGAGTTCCAAGTTCGAAGTGCTCGGCTTCAAAGGTTTATAAGTATGGAGAGAGAAGGTCCTCCTCCTCAAGACCAGCACATTACAAGGCGAGAGAACAAGCTGAATGAGCGGCCAATTCCAAGGCCCACCCACAACTAACAAGATGTGGTAATTCTCCAGGTGTAGAACGAGTATTCCCTCTCAATACCCTTCTAACTCACATCCTCATGGTCCAGCACCTAGCCAGTCAAGTAGACATGCAGCGGAGAGGGACAAAACAAACGATCAATCTTTCAAATCACCAAGGCATCAACCTCCATCTTCAAAGAAGTTCTTACAACTCGTGTCAAAAAGCAATCCAAAAGGAAAATATTATTGATCTATTTCGATGATGACGATCTGAAAAGAGTCGATCCGAATCATCATGATCCTCTCGTTGTCACCGCCAAGATTGAATAGTATGAGGTAAGGAGAATTTTCATCGACTAGGGGACAGGTTACAATTTTCTCTATTAGGATACTTTCCAACAAATGGGTTTCAATTAAACACACCTCAAATCTCATGTCGGGTCAATCAAGGGACTCTTAGGCGAATGGGTATATCCTGAAAGTACTATCTCACTCCCGGTCACTCTTGGGATGCCACCTAATCATGTAATGGCTACAATGTCATCTTGGATAGGCCTAGCTTGAATGCCTTGGAGGTACTATCAAGCACAAAGTATATGAAGATCAACTTTAGGATGTCCATTGGCATCAGGATGCTATCTTGTGACCTGAAATTCCTGGTATTCTCTCCTAAGTAATCTTAAACTTCTCCTACTGTTATGTCTGGGACCCTAAATCGTCCACTAGATACTCTAGCATGAGCTTTTTGTATTACAATTATCCTTTTAATAATACTTTATTTCATTATATCTCCACAATGAGTTGATCACATCAAATGCACTTAACCGAGTTTATCATACTTTTAATCGAACGAACATGTTGTCAATAAGAGATATATCACCCAAACGTATAGACATGGGCCACTCTCTTAGCCGAACAAACATGTCATCAATAAGGGATATACTTCCAAGATAGGTAAATACGGTCCACTCTCTTGATCAAACGAGTATGTCGTCAATAAGGGATATATCTCCTAGACGAGTAGATACGTCACACTCTCGACCGAATGAATGTATCATCAATAAGGAATATACCTCCTAGACGGGTAGACACAATCCACTCTTTCGACAGGATAAAGTGTTGTCAATAAGGAATATACCTCCCAGACGAATAGACACGACTCACTCACTTGGTTATACAACAAGTGTTCACGGTCGATACTTGAGGATAAACCTTGTTGGAAGATTTCTTAACATCTCTTGCATGGTTTTTTTGCGTTGATTTCCATACCTCGGTACTTTTTTTAATGGCGAATATTCAGGACTACCTAAGGTACTCATCTTTGCTTGCAACTGATATGGAAATAAGTTATAAGAGAAAGTTACGACAAATGTTCATTAATTCATTCAAGTGCTAATACCTACAAATGAGAACAAAACAAAGAGGATTCCTTGATGAACAAGAAAAAACTAGAACATACACAAAAAGAGAACATAATCCAAGATCATGATCAAAGAGGAGTAGGAGATGGAAGGGCTCATTGGCATAGAGACTCAAAGTTGGTCCGGAGCGAAACAACGTTAACATTTTTATCCGCTACTTCAAGAGAAGCATCACTCACATGAGTGACTTCAAGCCTTGAGTTTGGCATCTCAAGATTGGCGTCCTTGCCATCTCAAGTTTGACAAAATTAACGACGAAATTCGAAATTCATCACAAAAGTAGCGACAAATTCTGAATTCATCGCAAAAATAGTGACGAATTCTAAATTCGTCGCCAAATTAATTTATTATTTAATAAATATATATTAATATTTTATTTTATTTTATTATTTTTCAAATTTAGCGATGAATTCCGAAATTCGTTACAAAATTAGCGACAAAATTCGAAATTCGTCGCAAAATTAGCGACGAATTTCCATTCATCGCTAAATTAGCTACGACTATTTTTTCGTCGCAAATTTTGTTGCAAATAGTGATGAAAAAAGTTTTCGTCGCAAAATAGCAATAAAAAAAATTCGTCGCTAAATTTCATCGCGAAAGTCGTGTTTTTTATAGTGTCCGTTGAGCCCACAATTCAACAAGGTGGAATGCACAGAAATATATCATCAATATGAGATGTATCTCTCGGTTGGATAGACACGGCTCACTCTCTCGGTACCTATTAATACGATCCGTCTTGGTTAGTTGTCCCATCGGCTCTCCCAGGAAAGCACCCTTTGCGTACGCAATATTACTATTTGATAAACTAACTAATATTTATCTTTCCCTAAATCATGGAAGTAACCTCCTGTGCTTAGGAAGGAGATCTATAATCGCTATTGATAAGGAAAAAATCTCTATAACAATTCAGACTTTCCCTAACTGATAGAATTAAAAATTTTTTTAAAATTTTTTAAAAATTTTTTTAAAATTTTTTAAAATTTTTTTATTATAAATCTCGTTATTTCATGACATTTTCATAAAAAAATTATGATTTCTATATCCTGAGGCGTATGAAACTTACTGTGTAGGCAAACTATATATATATATATATATCATGAAGGCCACCAACAAACCACCAGCCCGGTATATTATCTTGACTTTACATTTAGTACACAAAAGGCAATACAAAGTTTTCTCTCTTTTTTTACACTGTTTTTTTTTTTTCGAAAACTGTTATTTCTAACTTGAGTATCGGATTCTCCCCATCGAAATACCGTCCGGTAGCATTTTGTAGATCTCACCATCCAGGAGGCTGAAAACCACTTATCCCATTCAAATGAGCGAAGTTATTATTTATGAAACGAGATCCATATCCAACAATAACTATTTGATTTTCAAAATAATTTTGGAATTCATTGAAAAGATCCAATTATTAATTATATCCAAATACTTATGACGTGAGGTTTCCGAGTTGATCACCTAAATAGCTATAAGGGGATCAGATAGATAATGATCTTTCCTTGAACTCAAAACTTTCGGTCGCTAGGATCTCTCTCTATTGTGAAACTTGGATTGGAAATAACTTCCCGTAGCTTTGCTGTTTGCCTGTTTCCATCGAAGTTTGAGAATTAATAAAAACTTGGATGTGTTGGCATACATTCCTAAATTTAGTTATAAAACAAGTTTACATATCTATGGTGTTGGTCTTGCTGGATTATTGGAAACCTGCTCTATTCATTGTTCTTAAAAAATGAGGTCTCCATTCCGCAATACGCCGTCCATGATCTTTATACAATCTCTGAATGACGATGACAAAACCAACCATCTCTGTCTCTCTCTCTCTCTCTCTCACCCAAAAAAAAAAGAACCCATTTTGTGTTTGGGGGCTAAAATATTATTATTGTTGCGCGTGCGGTCTCCTCGTACCTCGATAGTAAGGCCACTCTACGAGACGCTTCGCTTACAATGTTGGAATTTTTGTTGTCTGGCTCGGAGATTGAGCGTCCACTTGATTAGAATTACACGAACTGATATCATTTTTATAGCAGAATTTAATGCAAACAAACAGCCACTTCCCAAACTGATATCATGAATTCAATGAATCACCATGTCTACTTCATTACAACACCAACTTATGTATCTACAGTTGGCATCATCTCTGCCGTCAGATCCAGTTTAGTTGGGCCCCTGAAGATGAGATTCCAAAGTAAATTCAACCTCTTCCTTTCCTTCCTTTTCAAAGAGATAGTAACAAGTGGAAGGAAGGAAATCCACCAGAAAATATCCCCTTTAACTAAATGGACGATGGAGATCCCACATCACGCTTCCATCGCAATTCTCAACCCAAAAAATTTGAAAAAAAAAATTATATCGTATATTCCAAAGAAAGTCTACGCGGGCGCGGGCTCTTTCCGTTGGTATTGTATAACCATAACCTGTGTACTAGTGCCTTTTCCTTTCTTCTTCCTCTCTCTCTCTCTCTCATTTTTCTCTTTAATCTTTTTCTCTCTCAAAAAGAACAAAGAGGGAGATATGAGAAGAACACCCTCATAGTCACAATTCCCAAGGAACTGGTGAATGGGGGATGACATATTCACACCGACACACATGGAGCTCGAGTGAGTGGCCCGCCTTTCTAGACCTTCTCTCTCTCGCTGCCCAGAAGAAAAATAAAGGGGAAAAAAGAAAAAAAAATAAAAAGTAGTAATTTTTGGGGTTGGAGGGAGGGGGAGTGAGAAAATCAAAATTAAAAGCAAAAGCAAAAGCATTGAAAAAGTGAGAAGCAAAATGGGTATGGTTTCAGAAGATACGATCAATCAGTTTAGTGCATTGATGGGAGAAGGTGTATCTGTGTTTCTTCTGTTCTACTTTTCTTCTTCGCCCCCTTTTGTCTTTATAAATTTTACCATCATTGACAAATGGGCTTTGGGTATCTCTGTTTCGTTGCAGTTGAAGAACCATTGAAGAAAACTTTCCAGGTTCGCATTTTTATGCTCCTCTCTCCGATCTCTTCTTCCCCATTCGAGCCAAAACTCACATCTCTGTCCAATCTACGCTTTGGGTATTTGCTTAGACTTCCCTGGTCTATTGGCTTCACCAAAGCCACTCTTCTGTTTCCCCAACTAATTGCTTTTTTCCAACTTCTTTCTCAGCTTGTACATAGGTTGGACTTGGTTTTCTCATATATGGCGTTGGTGGAGGGCCTCTCCTTGATTTGGGATTAGAGGGCCTTTTTTTTTTTTCCAGGCTCCAGAATTGAGTTGTTCGATTCATTTTTGAAAAAAAGGGCCAATGGCTTTTAATATGGGGAAGAAGATTCAGGGACACATTTAGCTGGTTTTCATGCCACTATAAAAGAGCGACTTTTTGCGTAAGGGTGTTCTTGGTATTTAGCAAGATCAGTTCAATGCTAGAGCAATAGATGTGAATCAGCAGCTAATAAGAACTAGAATTCCAACTGAGTTGGGTAGTTAAAATAAAAAGGAGAGGTCTGTTGGTTTTAGCGCAGAAAACATTTTCCGTCGGGAATACTACAAGGAATATTTTACAAGTAAGAAATCATTAAAAGCTCCTCAAGTTGAGGAGTTTTAGTTGGATAAGTTGTGACTAGTTAGCAAAATCTGTGCATTTACTGTTCCCCTTTCTGTTTTTGGATAATTTTGTTTCAGTGCTATGTGATACGCTTATTTTGTGCATCTGCAATCAATGTAGTTTCTGACATGTATCTTCCATCTCCTTGGCCATAACCCTGAAATAATTTTCTGTGTTTGCAGAATGTACACCAAGGATTTCCAAGGGAAACTTATATAACTTTTCTCAAAGCAAGAGAGTGGAATGTTCAAAAGGCCCATAAAATGGTTTGTTTAATTACTTTAGTGCAACTACAATGTTCATTGTTTCTGCTATGGTGACAGTTATCTTTGGTGTGCTATCCTGTGCAAATGCTAATTAGATGTTGCTTTGTGATGTTTCAGTTGGTAGATAGTCTAAATTGGAGAGCACAGAACGAGATAGACAACATATTGGCGGTTGGCCTATATGCTTTTTCTTTCTATATTCATCTGATTCTGTTAAGCTAATCAAATCTCTTGGCATATGCAACTCAGTTTGGCTCAAAAAGTGCTTCTTCTAGGAGAAGTTGGTAATAAAACAACAACAACAACAAAAAATTGAACCTTAGTCTCAAATTTTGGAGTCAACAACTTTGTAATAAGACCAGAAAAAAAAATAATAATGCTCTTTTGGAGTGGACAGATAAAAAGGGAGATAAAGGATTACCCCACTTGTTGCTTCTGCACTCGGTGAAGGTTGTGCTCTAAGCATCACCATTATGTTTTTTTAGTATATTGTACTAGGATCTACCAAACTTTGAGCGGGTTGCATCCACTTCCTAAAAATTCATGAAAGTAGATCTTTTGATCTTCTTGCACTTCCTATATTTTGTATTGCAGTTGTTCAGAAAATGTTAAAAGAACATTTTGAACCCTAAATGTATCAGACGAATTTGCACATCATTTCATAAATTAGGATTCAGGTTGTATGAGAAATGATAGATGACAATCTAAATATTCGTAATTTAGTGCATTTCACTCGCTCCAATTATTCTCATTACCTCTACAAGAGTTGTGTATCAATTTCATATCTTGCTGCTACTCCACTGCAGAAGCCCATACTTCCTGCTGATTTATACAGAGCCGTGCGTGACTCACAACACATAGGAGTATCAGGATACTAAAGAGAGGTTCTCGCATATCCATTCTAATTTAGTTTATATATTAATTTTTTTCATGTCTAAGATGCTAAAAAATAACATGAATTTACTTTCTTTGAAGACAACGTATTTCCCTGTTGTTCTGAATTAACCTACTTGCCTTTTTTGTTCTCTCGCAGGGCTTTCCTGTTTACGCAATTGGTGTGGGGCAAAGCTCCTTTGACAAAAGATTCGGTAATGCCTTAATGATACTGTTTCCATTTATGCAATTTCATTGTTCAAAATGGCTTGATGTGTTAAGAAAAATCAACTTATGGGGACTGCACTTGTTAGATTATGTTCTGTGTGACATTTATAGAAGTGAAACATTATTCTGATCATCTAATTCATCTTCCGAGCAGAGTCTATTTCTAATTATGCAGCTCTTGTGGTCTTTTTGTGAGTGGTGCACCTTTGAGATAACATTTGCTACTAGTATAAGCCATCACATTCTTCCTTTCATTCCTCAATCTTCAGGATTTCAATGTGCGTTTTCTAACTTTGCCTCTGCTCTTCTTAGGTGCACTGCTATGTGCAGTCTCACATACAAATGAATGAATATCGTGATCGAGTAATTTTGGTCAGTAACTGGATTTTTATCAACCTATCTTTCAAAGGTTTGTTTTCCTCATTCTTTGACTTCAATATGTCTCTTTTTTCTCTCTTTTTTGGAGCCTACCCAAACAAAGAAGCATGGGTAACACATTAGCACTTGCATAAAGGTTCTAGATATGGCAGGCCTTAAGCTTTCGGCACTAAGCCAGATTAAGGTATGACATGTTGTCATAAATGTTATTATTTTTATTTTTGTGGGTACTTGTAAACATAACATTTCCTTGTTTTTTACTATCTACCTATTTTATGAGTAGAAAATGCTGCTAAAGCAAAATTCTTGTACTTATCAATAATTCGGATGTTCACATTTTCTTCTATGCTCTTGCTGCTATTGATTATTATATCAACCATTGATGACTTAAACTACCCAGGGAAGACAAGTATATATTATGTTGTAAACGTGCCATATGTTTTTTCAGCTTGCTGGAAGGTTGGCCCTTGCTTTCTGTTCTTTATTATCTGCTTGTATGGAGTCCTTTTCTTCTTATCTATCATTGTGCATTGGCACTAGAACCTTGATTGTCTGGTCCTATGTAGTTCCTAGTACATATATTATATACTTCTGTGCTTCGAACAACAGGATCAAATCTTCTTGGCATACCTTAATGCCTCAGGTCTAAGCAGGTTGTGAAGCCTCTTCTTCAGGAAAGGACTAGGATAAAAGTGCAGGTTTTGTCAGGTAGCGGACGAGATGAGCTGCTTCAAGCCTTTTGCAAATTGAAAGCATCTTTGCTTTTTTGCTGACCGTAATTGATTGGGAGATCTATCATGGATTTATTTGCTTTTACACAAGATTATAACATATTCGGGTTTATTTGAATAGAATGGCATAGGAGAAGTTGTAAATTTACATTCCCCTAGAACACTATTTGGGAGGTCCAATCACCACACCATTATGGTTGATTTGAAAGGTAAACACAATGTGATGTGCATGACTTGCAGTACTATACTGTTGCTTTAGGACCTGATAAGTTTATGAGAATAATAAAAACTATGATTGCTTGTTTTTATTTTTTAAAGGAAAAGGATCAAAGAGGTCCTAAGTGAATGAAATGTGAAGCAAAATTTTGGAAACCATCTCACGATATTCCTTTTCTTTCTTGGCTTAAAAATTTATCAGGAAAAAGGAGCTAAATTGATTTTTGCTTATATTTGCACCAGAAGGTGAGCAAAATATTGGACATGCTATTGCTCGATGTCTTGTCAATAGCAAAGCAAATAATTGCACCCCCATTTTTCCCTTTTGAAACAACATTCTGACTTGTGTGTTGCTTGCAGATAATGGATTATGAATCACTCCCACACTTCTGTAGAAGGGAGAGTGGATCATCTCAGCACTCAGGACATGGAACTGAAAACTGCTATTTGTTGGGCCATCCTTTTCATCAAGAGCTCTACAGTTACATGAAGCGTCGAGCATCAGCTGTGGAATGAGTGGAGCCCGTTAAGCAGGGATCTTTCCATGTGGATTTGCCGGAGCCAGCTCCTGAAGGTACAATCATTGCAGAAACCATTGAATCTGAAATGCACAAGTATCATAAGCAAAATGCTGTAGATTCATTAGACAGATTGAAGATCACAGATGAATGAGAACAAAAGCACTTGTGATGAAACCGGTGCGGTTGTTCCAGCCATTACTGATCTCCGAAGCCACAACACAGTGAGACAGGCTTATATTATTTAATTGTGAATTCAGCCAGAAAAAGCCAATTACACTTTATGTTGCTGGGGCTAATCACTCTGAAGCAAAAAGCTTTCCAGCCTCAGCTAGTACAGGATGGAATCAGGAATAGTTTTATACATAACTATAGTATAGATGCATGGTCTTAATGGTCTTATTCCACGTTGCCAACTCAAACAGTCACTGTTCAGGACCATATGTGCCGCAATGTGAATGTAGGGCTACCCACGAGGTAATTTAATGTCAAGACAACCTTTCACCGAGTTAAAGATTTCTTTCCTATCTTTGCTGGTAATGATTGGATACTTCCTGTAGTTCCGAGCTGTTTAATTGGAGTAAGTTGATTTGTTTGGTCTGTTTCTAGGCTTTATAACTGTTCATTTGTTTGTCCAGTGCAAGTATCTATGATATGTTAAACAGTATCTTCTACCAAAGGATCATGCAATTGCAGAAAAGGTACTTGAAATGTGTATGGGTGCATGTGTTTGCCTCAGCTATGAAAACTTGGAGGCTCAATGGTCCTGTATGGGGCAGAGAATTGAAATTCGGCGAATGAAAATGTATTATCATCAGTTTCCTGCATGTCAAGCAGCAAATAACAGAAACTTGGTACTAGGCATTCACTCTACAAAGATGTATCCAGCTTTACAAAATCTTCAATTCGCTAGAGCCTTTTCTATAAGGTCATAGGCGAATGGTCAAATGGCTCCTTCATTGCTTGCCATGATTCTGTCAAACAATCCTAAAGAGGCTAAACCTCATTGAATGTGATTCTGATCCGATGACAATGACTAGATCTGTAGGATCTGGGAAAGACCCGCCTTATGTTCTTCTTCTTGTCGCCACTTTCGAAGTTCTGCTTCTACCATTCTCTTTGCTGCTTCTGCCATCTCAGCCTTCTTGAATGCATCATCAGTTGCAGCATTGAGATCGTTTAGCTCTTCCAAACAGGTCTCCAACTTCTTTATTGCTTCATTCTCGCTTGCATGAACTGCTTCCACTTTGGCCTTTGCTGCGGATACCTTCATGTCTGCCAAATTGTTAGCTTCCTCAACTTTGTGCTTCAAAGATTCAAACTCTTCTCTTGATATTCTAATTTTGCCACTAGACTCTGAAAATGCAGCACGAGCAGCTTCTTCTTCTGCTTTCAGCTCCTTTAACTGATCAAGAGCTTTTGCTTCTGCTAATTTTGCTTCTTCTGCCTCTTTTAGTGCACCTTGTAGCCCTGCTTCAGTTTCTTTAGCAGAATTATTGGCATCTACAGCCTCTTGTTTAAGCTCTTCAATGTTTTTCTTCATCTCTTCTGCTTCCTTTATCGCATCTTCATACTCGGCTGCTACCTCCTCCAGAGTTGAGCTCATCTTGTCCTTGGTTTCATGTGCAAGAGCTGCTTCCAGCTGAACCTCACAATTGTGTACTCTGTCGTTAAGTGTTCCAGCTATAGACTCCATTATTTCTTTTGTCTCCCTAATTTCTTGGCATTCCTTTTTCACATTCTCTACTTCCTTTTGAAGGGACTCCATCACACCCTTTAGTAAGCTTTCCTGTTCTGCAGCCTCTTGCAGTGCTTTTCTGGCCTCATCAAGCTCTGAAGTCACGCTCTTCATGGTAGCCAGATCAGAAGCATGATTGTTCTTCATATCCTCCTGTAAGCGTGCAATCTCTGCAGTAGTCTCGGCAAGGTTCGCCTTGAGCATTTTAGCTAGTTCAGGATCCAGCTCCTTCTTCAAAGAAACCAAGTTGTTTTCTGCTTCCTCCATAGCAGCTTTATGAGATTTTAGATGATCATCTCTCTCTGCAAGGATTTTTTTATGCTCATTCTGTGACTGTTGCTTGGCAAGCTTTACCTGACCTCGTGATTCCGTCATAGCTGAAAGTTCCTTTGAAATCTCACCGACCCTCTGCCTGTTAACTGTGGCAGCTTCTTGGGCTTCTTCTGCCTGCTGTAATGCAGCTAATTTAGCTTCCAAAGCAGCATTGAAGTCTTGTTGAATTTTTATCAGCTCCTGCTTTGCAGCATCAATCTCAGCAGCAGTAGCCTTATAAAGTTCCCTTGAATTCTCGAGGTCAAGCTTCCAAGCTTCATTGCCTCCAGTCGGTTTCTGAACCTGATTCTTCGCAGCCTCCGCTGCCTCTAGTGCAGATTTCTTGGATTTGAGAATGACTTCAAGCTTCTTTTTCAGCTCATCCATTGTTGTCTTAGCAATCTTGAGATCCACTAGAGCTCTGGCTTTGGTGTTTTCTGCGTTCTTCAGCTGTTCCTTTATCTTATATAGTTCTGTCTCGGTTAAGTGAAACTGTGCCTCTTTGTCCAAGACACGCTGTGCACAAGAGGGAATTATATCATTATACATTATTCCTTAGTTAGCGCTAAATAAAACAAATGAAGAATTACCTCTGCCGCAGGTTTGGACTTTTTGATGACAGAATTTTCCTTAGAAGTGGCATTCGGGCCAAATAAGCTGAGAGCCGCTCTGACAGACTGAAATGGTGCTCTGGTGTCTATCTCTCCCACCTCTGTCTTTGGTGATCCTGATCCTGATCCTGTTGAACCATGACGGCTATGTATTATTGTCCTCACCATTTTCTTTTCCCCTTTCAAATCCTGCTCAGAGACGACAAGCAATCAAACAAATCAGAACCTGGGGAAGAAGTTGTGCCCATTGTGCATTATGAAAACTTGGGAGAGCAATCTAGTGGCCGCAGATTTTCATGTGGGTCAGAGCGAAGTTGAGCCTAACTGAATTCTGGGTGAGTGAAAGGCTGCTCTTGTAATCTCTTATCATGGACGTGAGTTTCCCATAAATCGAATAAAATTATATATATTATGTCAATTTATGTGATCGTTTTCTTATTTATCATTCTTGATTAACTTATCATTTATATCACCCGCAAGAAAATCTCCTTCCCTATAAACATTCGTCAAACTATTCCCATATTACCATGTCAATCATTATTTCTCCATTCGTATTATTTCATTCGTGAGACAAACAGTGCTTTCAATGTACAAAAATATCGTTCTATGTAGCATGAAAAGGAGACGAGGAGGGAGACAAGACTTGAGCCCTTGCCCGTATGATAAGGACTTTTGCAGTCGTGGCTATTAACAATGGCCTAGAAAATACCCATCAGCCCATTCAATCAATCCATGCATCATTTTTTCCTCAAAATCTAAATCATCTAGAGATGTAAAAATACATCCAAATACCAAACAAGGAATTGGTCCTTGGGAGAAGAAATGGACTGGAGAAAGACAGTTATATAAGGGAAAAAATATATATCAAAAACTATAGTGGGAAGGACATAGGCAATGATCAAAGGAGTTTGCGTACCTGAGGGAATGATGCAGAAGATGGAAAATTCTGTAGAAAGTCTTACATGCAAAAGAATCATAAAGACAAACCACCTGCGGTGCGCAAAAATGGATATGAGTTAATTCTGTCCAATGATGAGATCAAATCCCAATTTAGACAATGGGATTATCAAAATTCCTTTATAATTCTCTCTCTCTCTCTCTCTCTCTCTCTCTCTCTCTCTCTCTCTCTCTCTCTCTCTCTCTCTCTCTCTCTGTGAAAAATATGCCGAATGTAATGCGCGAGTGGCGGCCAAAAAGCGATTCTAATATTAGAAAATGTCGTTCATTTCATCAACTGACTTTGCGTGCATGCGCTCGCGTCCTGGCCTAACGAAACAAAAAGCGAAGGAATAGTATTTTGGGATCCATCCAACGGTCTTACAAGTTAGAACACCAAGTCTTGGCTCTACCCACGGGTACAAAAGGTTGTTCTTTTTGAAAAAAAAAAATAAATAAATAAAAAATCCCAATTTTGGTATTTAAAATAGAAAAATCTTAACTTCTATCTCTCTCCAACAATATTTCTTGTTTTGAGGAATTGGCCAGTTACGAGCTTTTTTTTATGCTCTTATAATCATAATCCAAGATAGCAGTATTATAACTATTATCACAAATGACGTTTTTTAGTTGAATCTTTTAACAAGGTTATAGGAGTACAAAAAATTGTCATTTAGAAATGAAGAGTTTAAATGGCCTAAGAAAATTAGGTCATTAGGCCATTTATGTCAAAATTTTATTGTAATAATTTAGGTCTAGTAGTGAATGATTAAGAATTATTAAGAGTTTCATATTTTTGTATTGTTTCCATTCTTAAATTTTTCTACAATAATAACCCTAGAAATGATAGAATATCCTAAGAAAATGAGGCCATTTAAATGTTGGACCTTACCAAAGTTTGCTCTTGGTACCGAAGCAAGCAGTGAAGAAAAAGATAGAGAAGTAGTCTGTGAGGCGAAACAGAGTTTCAAACAAACGTCATCTCCTGCGTCATAGCCTAGGAAAAAAACAAGAGAAGCATTAAAAAAAAAAAAAAAAAAAAAAAAAATCAAGGTTGAGTTGAAATTTTTGAAGCCTACAATGCACGAAGATCAGATCGGTGACATTGACACCATCTTTCGAGTGGTATATAAAAACAGATAAAACATTGAGTCCTAAAGCGCCACAAACGCAGAGACCGACACAATGGGGGACAAAGAAGGTTATATTCCTCTTTTCGAGACAAAAAAAGCAAAGGGCCGAATCCTTTACCGATTATTTTCAGCTTCAATCTTCGTGGGTATATGTTTATTTGTTGTTTATAGAGTGAATCATGCGCCAGCACAAGGAGAAGCTGGAAGATGGGGTTGGTTCCTTGTGTTCATGGCAGAGCTCTGGTTCGGTTTCTATTGGTTTCTCCTTCAGTTTTGCCGTTGGAATATGGTTTATCGTTGCACTCTCAAAGACAGGCTCTCTCAGAGGTCAAAAAATTGATCTTTCTCTCTCTTCTCTATCTACTTTTAGTCAGTTTGTACCAGAATTTTCTATGATTTGGAACAATGGTGGCCATTGTTCTGGTTATCATTCAATCCTATGAGCATTAATATCATCCAGTAAATATCAATACCTTTTACGAGAGGCAGAATAGCATAGTACTGTGTTAAGCAGTTTGATTGACCATGTTCATGTGGTACCTTAAAAAAAACAGATACGAAAAGAGGTTGCCAGGAGTAGACGTGTTTGTGTGCACAGCAGATCCAAGAATAGAACCACCAGTTATGGTGATCAACACCGTATTGTCGTTGATGGCATACGATTACCCAACAGAGAAGCTGAGCGTGTATTTGTCGGACGATGGAGGTTCGGAGCTCACCTTCTATGCCATGTTGGAGGCCTCTCAGTTCGCAGAACACTGGCTACCGTTTTGCAGGAAATTCAAAATAGAACCCCGGTCCCCTGAGGCTTATTTTGCAAGATCAAATGCTCCTAATCATGATTCCCTACCTTCCCAACACTGGTACTCCATCAAGGTGCTCTCTCTCTCTCTCTCTCTCTCTCTCTCTCTCTCTCTCTCTCTCTCTCTCTCTCTGCGCGCGTGTGCTTTACAAAGTACCAAAATGTTGCATTCTTTCATTGGGCATTTGGTCAGGAGGGAACTTAAACCACTGCAGGCAAATAAATTAGAAATAAAAATAAAAACATTTGATAACACTTATTGCTAATATATGTGTGTGTGTGTGTGTGTGTATTTATATTCAAAGTTTGTATATATATCCATTTTGTGATCTGTGACAATGTTGGTTACGTGATTTGTAGTCTTGGCAAAAGGTTCGCCTAATGTTTAGTCAAAAGAGACTGCAAAGTCCTAAAATATTACTTATCATAACAGAAAGTCTCAAATGATGGCATATAATTTTTTTCTTTTTTTGTCCCCATTAGCTACCCTTTTTTTTTAGTCCAAGGAGACTATAACTGAGAACAGTGTTTAGAACAGATGCCAACGGTGCCCAAATTCAGAACTAACAAAACAGAATTATTAAAACCCATAGAATGCAAATGAGTTGAAGACAACCCTACCTCCAAAATCTGGGGCTACACATATGCTTCTTTGTTATACAAACATGTAATTATATTTATATAAAACTTAGTCATCCTACTAAAAATTCTAGAGATTTGGCTACGGCCGGAAGTTCAACAGCCCAATATTGGAAAACATTCCTTGATCTGTTTTTTTTTTTTTTGGCCCCGGGGGGGGGGGGACACAGATACAAGGAATTTAATTTGCTTGGATGAGCAATTGAGCCAAAATATTGTCCCTTTGATCTTCAGGCTTGCTACCTTGTTAGAAGCTAATTTTGTTGGGTTAAATACATTTGGTTGTTACGAAAGATAAATGTTAGTGGTTGCAGAAATTATACGAGGACATGAAGGGTCGAATTGAAAACACAACAAAGCAAGGGAAAGTTGCCGAGGAGATGAGAAGAAGGCACAAAGGATTTCAAGAATGGAACATGGGTTGCAGCCGAAGGGATTATGCAGCCAAACTTCAGGTACCAATACCCCATTATTTGCTCATATGGTTACCTTAGTGCTTATTGGCATTACATATTTTAATTGTATTTGGACTTTTGTGCTAAAACGCATGTACATAGATACTGATCGATGGGAGAGAGCCTCATAAGACAGCAGATGACGACGGAAGAAGGTTGCCTACATTGGTATACTTGGCCCGAGAGAAGAGGCCACAGTATCACCACAACTTTAAGGCTGGAGCCATGAATGCATTGGTAAGTATCCTATCCCTTCATTTATTGATACTACAAGAAAACAAGGCATTTTTTATGGCAAAATTTGGTCAACGATGACCTTTTGTGATGGATTTTATGACAAAAATGCAAAATTCGGTCACAGATGTCCTATTCTCTTGTAGTTTGATACATGTTACATGTATATTACTCTTAGCCTAAAATATGACTATAATTTTGTGTTTGTGTTTTTTCAAATGAAAAAGATAAGGGTATCCTCAAAGATTAGCAACGGTTCCATCATTCTTAATGTGGATTGTGACATGTATTCGAACAATTCAGAATCGGTGAGAGATGCTCTCTGCTTTTTCATGGATGACCAAAAGGGCCATGAAATTGCATATGTGCAATATCCACAACTATATGGGAATATCACCAAGAATGATCTCTATGGAAGTCTTCTAAGAGTGACTACTGAGGTGAGGGCGCAGAATTAGCTTTTAAGAAAGCTAGCACTTTGAATTTAAATCCTTCTTACTGTTAATGGAATGGCGTGGGTTGACAGGTCGAGCTTCCTGGTCTTGATGCATGTGGAGGACCCTGCTATATTGGTAGTGGTTGTTTTCACCGCAGAGAGTCTCTCTCTGGGCTCAAGTACACTAAGGAGTGGAAGACAGAATCAAAAAGGGAGAACAAAAGAAATGAAAAATATAGCACAACGGAATTAGAAGAAATATGTAAGGTCCTTGCGAGTTGTACTTATGAAGAGAAAACTCAGTGGGGAAAAGAGGTCTCTTTCACTCACTTCTCTCTCCCACACACAGATTTGTTGACTGTGAGCTAAACCCCGTTTCCATCCTATTGTATATGTTTGATTTGCAGATGGGTGTAAAGTATGGCACTCCAATTGAAGACATCATCACAGGACTATCAATACAATGTAGAGGTTGGAAGTCCATATATTACTATCCAGAGAGGGAAAGCTTTGTAGGACTCGTTCCCACCACATTACTCCAAGCGCTTGTTCAGCATAAGAGATGGTCTGAAGGCCATCTGCAGATATTCCTATCAGAGCACAACCCTCTAATCTACGGCCATAATAAGATTCCTTTGGCACTTCAACTCTGTTACTACCCCTACTCATTGTGGTCTGCGAATTGCTTTGCGACCATCTGCTATGTTTCTCTTCCGGCCCTTTATCTCCTCAGGGGCATCTCCTTGTTTCCAAAGGTATGGTTCTTAAGCCAAGCTTTGCGTATGTCAGATTATGTTGTTTTAAGGTACCAAAAATTGAATACTTTCACTTCATTAGATATCAAGTCCATGGATCCTCCCTTTTCTATATGTCAACGTTGCCAAGTATGGATATAGCCTCGGAGAATTTGTATTTTGCGGTGGCACGGTACAAGGTTGGTGGAATGATACAAGGATATGGGTTTTCCGAGGCACCACTTCCTACTTCTTTGCTTTTGTGGATACCATCTTGAAGGTTGCAGGATTATCTAAGTCAGGGTTTGTAGTCACTGCCAAGGTGACTGACGATGATGTCTCTCAAAGATTTGAGCAAGAGATTTTTGAGTTTGCCACTCCTTCACCAATGTTCATTATTATTGCAACACTCGCCATGCTCAACATGTTCAGTTTACTTTGGGCTGTAAAGAGGGTTGTCATGGATTTGCAATATACAATTTTGGAGCCGCTAGCAATGCAGATTGTTGTTTGCATAATTGTGATTGCATTGAATATACCTGTATACCAAGGGCTCTTCTTTCGCAAGGATAGAGGTCGCATGCCAACATCTGTCACATTTAAGTCACTCATGTTTGCTATATTGGCTTGCTCAATTTCCCTGTATAACTAGAGCTTTGTGACAAATTTGTAATAATTCAGGATTGCATTGCAGTCCCTGTACTGCACAATAAATTCCCAAGAAAATAAACAATTAATTCTACTACCAATTAGAGATTGAATTTTGCTGCCATAATGTACATCATGTTTGCCCATCTCACATGAGCTCTCAACTTTGGAGTTAATGGGTCGTTCTACAATCCCCAACCCACCACGGGAAAGTGTTAAGAAAACTGCAATTTTTTTTAAATATTTTCTGGAAGTTAAAGTTTTGATTATTTGTAATGATGATTTTTGGTATAAAGCAGTGTCTCTCCATGTTTTAAGGGATTATGCTAGTCAGAAAAGTATGATCTTTTTCTTTATTTCTGTACAGAAAAGTATGGTCCGAGTATGGTGTGATGTTCTAAGCTGTCTTTATATAAGTTTTGTATCTCATGCATTTTGCAATGAACGAAAAAGCTTTAGTTCTATTTTCTCTGTATCCATCTATTTTCTGGAAAAAGCATTGCTGTCAGAAGGTCTAATGTTACTGCTCAAATGCCTAATGTTATAAAAGGAACACCTAAAGTTATCACTTGAATATTACCATAGGTCTTGGTACTCATGGGGTGGCTCTTGATGCCCATGGGATTGCAAAATTTTCCTGAATCTCGAAAGTTCCAACTCTTGAGTTGCTACCAGCAGTCAAAGAGTTTCACTTATTCTTCTCCTGTTAAACACTTGTAAATCTTATTTGTAATCTTTTTTGTCTCTGCCTTAAACTTTTGTACCATTCTGGATTTCACAGTACTAAGTGGTCGAATCTACACCTTTTCTTGCAACACTGTTACCATTACTGACAGAAATGGGGTCGCAAACATGTCCCATTCCTACTTCTGCAATGGGCAACTGCCTGTACGGTGCAACTGTGAGGCAAGTGGAGTCTCTGCCTCTCAAAAAGCGCAGAGCAGGGGGCGCAATGCTGTGCATCACGACATACAATTCTTTTGGAGTACTTAAGTTGAGGCTTGTTAGAATCGAGAATTTTTAAAAATATTTCAAAAAAATATTTTATCACTTTAGTCGGTAAAGTATTAGACAAAAATGAGTGAGAATCCTTATTTTATGGTACTTGTATTTGAAAAAATTGGTGTGTTAGTAGGGTAGGTAGTCCAACCCATCGAAAGAACATATCGTAAAATTATGGTTAATATGAATGAAGAAGACATAAGTGAGAGCTACTGTTTCCTCACGTTGTGTGTATCACCTCTGTTTTTTTCTTCTTTTTCTTCTTCTTCCTTGACTTATAACTGATACTTTGACATTGTATCAGAGCTCAAAAGGATCTTAAAGGACCTGTGAGCCAAAAAAAAAAAAAACCTTAAAGCCTCATGGCATTCAGCAATACTTCTGCACTTGCACCTCCGGTCTTCAATGGTGAAAATTATCAAGTTTGGCCTATCAAGATGAAAGCTCACTTAAGAGGTCTCGGTTTGTGGCAGTAGGTTGAAACTGAAAGAGAAGTATCACCCCCAGGCAACAATCCAACCCTAAATCAAATCAGGGCACATGAAGAAGAAGAAACTAAAGCTCCAAGAGCTTTGACTTACATTCATGCTGCTGTCTCATAATCCATTTTCACCAGGATCATGGCTTGTGAAACACCCAAAGAAGTTTAGGACAAGCTCAAGGAGATGTACATGGGGAGTGAAAGAGCCAAACAAATGCAGATCCTGAATCTGAAAAGGGAGTTTGAAGTCTTAAGAATGAAAGATAATGAGTCTATTAAGAAATATGTTGACATACTCATGGAGGTTGTTAACAAGATCAGGCTTCTTGGGGAGGATCTAACGGACCAAAGAGTAGTAGAAAAAGTTTTAGTAAGCTTATCGGAAAGATTTGAGTCTAAGATCTCTTCTTTAGAAAACTCAAAGGATTTAACTAAAATTTCCTTGTTTGAGTTGGTTCATGCTTTTCAAGCTCAAGAGCAAAGGAGATTAATAAGACAAGAAGACAACAATGAAGTGGCTTTCCTAGCAAAGCAAAAAGGAAAAACTCCTCAAGGCAAAGAGAAGAAGCAATTTGGTGAAAAAAAAAACGAACAAGCAGAAGATTGAAGGTCGAGGAAGTAAAGGTGGGAATAGAAAGATATATTCATCGTGCTCTCATTGTAAAAAGAAGAATCACTCTGAGAATTATTGTTGATTTAGACCAAATGTGCAATGCAGAGCATGCAAGCAATTTGGCCATGTAGAGAAGGTCTGCAAAAACAAAAATGATCAGCAAGGGCAACAAGGTCAAATGGCTGAAAATTAGTAGCAAGAGGAGCAACTATTTGTAGTCACCAATCATGCTATGAGCAACCTGTCAAAAACTTGACTTATTGAAAGTGCCTGCACAAATCATATGACTCCTAAATTGAAAAATTTTAGAGAGTTGGATCATTCATATAAGTCAAAGATCAAGATTGGAAATTGAGACCCAGTGAATGTTGAAAGCAAAGAAATTGTTGTTGTCCCAACCCCATCAGGTATCAAACATATCTCAGAAGTCTTATATGTGTCTGAGATTTGTCATGGTCTATTAAGTGTAGAACAAATACTAGAGAAGAATTATTCTTTGCATTTCCATAATAAGTCCTGCACTACAGTTGATAATGCTGGTTATGAGCTGTTGACAGTAAAAATGAGAGATAGAAGCTTTCCAATCAAATGGAAAGAAACTAATTTGCATGTCTACACCACTATTGTTGATGAGTCTATTATGCTGCTCTGAAACACCTGCACCACAAAGGCCTAACTCTCGGCCTACCTGTTATTAGCAATGAAAAAAATGTTTGTCAAGTTTGTCAATTAGGGAAGCAAAGTAGATAGCCGTTCCCTGTTGATAAGACCCGGAGAGCTTTTGATAAATTACAATTGATACACACTAATGTGTGTGGACCAATGAAGAAACTCTCATTAAATGGAAGTAGGTATTTCATTTTGTTCATAGATAATTATACAAGAATGTGTTGGGTATACTTTACAAAGCAGAAATCAGAGGTGGCCGATGTGTTTCAAAAGTTCAAGGCCTTGGTGAAAAATCAAGCAAATAGCAGCATTAAAGTGATAAGGTCTAACAATGAGACTGAATATATTTCAGAAAAATTTGACAAATTCTGTATCCAAGTAGGGATTCACCATCAGCTAACTGTCACCTACTCCCCTCAACAAAATAGAGCAAGTGAAAGGAAGAACCTCACTGTTATTGAGATGGCAAGGTGCCTACTCTTTGAAAAACAAATGTCAAAGTGTTTTTGGGCAGAACCTATCAATACAGCAGTGTCTTTACTCAATATATTTCCAACCAAGGCAGTAAAAGATAAAACTCCATATGAGGCATGGTATGGAGTTAAACCTGCTATGGAGTTCCTCAAAGTCTTTGGGAGCCTGTGCTACTTTTATGTTCCAAGTGTAAAAAGAGATAAGATGGATCATAAAATTGAGAAGGGAATTTTTGTGGGATATAGTTCTACATCTAAGGCCTATAAAGTTTTCAATTTGAAGACAAAAAAAAGTCATGGTTAACAGGGACTTAAAATCTGATGAAGAAGCTATATGGAATTGGGAAACACAAAAAATTGAAGCTGCAGAAGATAATCAATTTGGGAAAACCATACCCCAAATTTCAAATGAATCAGAAGATAATCAAATGAAAGATGTAATGCAGTATTATTGGAGCCTACATGTTATGATGAAGCTGCAAAAGAAAATGGGTGGAGAATTACAATGGAGGAGGAGGTCAAGATGATAAGCAAAAATGAAATCTAGGAGTTAGTAGAAAGGCCCAAGAATCAAAAAATAATTGGTGTTTTTTTTTTTGGTGCTAAAAAATAATTGATGTTAAGTGGATTCATAGAATCAAATACAATCCAGACGATTCTGTAAATAAACTTAAGGTCAGATTGATTGCAAAGGGCTATTCTCAAGAGTATGGTGTTGATGTTTTAGACACCTTTGCTCCGATGGCGAGGTATGATAGGTATACTTGAAGAAGACATCTATGTTGAGCAGCTAGAAGGATTCCAAGGTTAAGGATGTGAAGATAGAGTTTACAAACTTCACAAGACTCTCTTTTTTTTTCTATGGTTTGAAACAAGCTCCCAGAGCTTGGTGAGCTTGGTGAGCTTGGTGAGCTTGGTACAGCAGGATTAATACCTATTCGCTGCAGCAAAAATTCAAAAGAAGTGAAAGTGAAGCCATTTTATATGTTTTGAAGGAGGAGAATGAAGTTCAGCTCATTGTTTTCATGTATGTAGATAACTTGTTGATTACGGGTTGTGATCAAAAGAATTTGAAGCAATTTGTGCTACAAATGGAGAAAGAATTTGAAATGTCTAATTTGGATGAAACGAAATATTTTTTGGGAATGGAAGTTCATCAAGGTGAAGGTGAAATTTTCATCTCCCAACATTGTATGCTGAAAAGATTTTGAAAAAATTTCATATGGATAAATACAAACTAATGGCAACTCCATTGGTGGTGAATGAGAAGTTGACAAAACATGAAGGTGGTGATAAGGCAAACTTCTATCTACAGAAGTCTAATTGGCAGTCTGCTATACCTATCTCAAGGCTAGATTTAATGTTCTGTGCGAGCTTGCTTTTAAGGTTTATGCACTCACCAAATGAAATTCATTTTGGTGCAGCCAAGAGGGCTTTAAGGTATATCAAAGGCACTTCAAACTATGGTCTATGGTTTGTTAAAAAGTGGTGATCTTCAAGGGTATGCAGACAATGACCGGGCAGGAAGCATCGATGATTCAAAAGGCACTTCAGGTTATGTCTTCTCATTTGGAAGTGGTGTATTCTCATGATATTCAAAAAAGTAAGAGGTGGTGGCCCAATTCTCAACAGAAGCTGAATATATTTCAGCAGTAGCAGCTAACCAAGTAATCTGACTTAGAAAACTTTTATCAGATATGGGGCAAAACCAAGCAGATTCTACTGTGATTTGGGTTGATAACAAGTCTGCAATTTCCATTGCTAAAAATCTTGTGCAACATAGGAGAACCAAACATATAAATGTGAAGTTTTATGTAATAAGAGAAGCTGAGAAGAATCATAAAGTCAATTTGATGCATTGCAGTTCAGAAAATCAATTTGTTGATGTTTTAACTAAGTCTCTTTCCAAAACCAAGTTTGAAAAGTTAAGAACAGTGCTTGGAGTATTCAAGAAAATTTTCAAGGAGTAATGTTAAAATTGAGAATTTTAAAAAATATTTCATAAAACCATTTTATCACTTTAATCGGTAAAATATTAGATAAAAAGAAGTGAGGATTCTTATTTTGTAATACTTGTGTTTGAAAAAATCGGATATGTTAATAGCGTAGGAAGTCCAGCCTACAGAAAGAATGTATTATAAAAATATGGTTAATGTGAATGAAAATGAAATGAGCGAGAGTTGCCGCTTCCTCACATCGTGTGTCTCGCCTCATTTTTTTTTTTTTTTTTTTTCTTCTTCTTTTTTCATGACTTGTGGCTGATGCTTTGACAGAGCTACTTAGAGAAAGGACCAATCAAAAGGTCACATGAAGTGACAATAGGTCACATCACATGACATATGCAGTCCATCACCACTTTCCCTGGAGTAGTAACCTTTACCTTCTTGAGTGCAATTGGCACAACTTGGGCATTCTTTTGCAAGAATTATTGCAGTGGACAACGGCTTCCGAATAAAGAAGAGAGAGAAAGGAGAGAGACAGCGAGATGAGATGGGAAAAGGGGTTGTATCCGGCTGTTTGAGACAGAATCAGCCGAGGTCGTCTCCTTCATTCGTTACGGGTGTGTTCAATATTTGGGGGGCATATGTTCAATTCTAAGCTATAGTCTGATTCATTTACAAAGTCCAGGAGAAGGAGCAATCGGAACATGGGTTTGCGTTCTACTGTTCATGGCGGAGCTCTGGTTCAGTTTTTACTGGTTTCTCAGTTTTGCCGTTGGGATATGGTTTATCATCGCACTTTCAAAGACAGGCTCTCTCTCTCTAAGTTCTTATCTCTCTCTCTCTCTCTCTCTCTCTCTCTCTCTCTCTCTCTCTCTCTCTCTCTCTCTCTCTGTCTAGTAGTACTTGGATTGGGGAAAACTGTCTATTTAAGGTTGTGCCTTGATGTTCAAACCAAAACAGATACGAGGAGTGCTTGCCAGGAGTAGATGTTTTTGTTTGCACGGCAGACCCAAGGATAGAGCCACCACTGGTGATCAATATTGTCTTGTCAGTCATGGGTTATGACTACCCAACGGAGAAGCTGAGCATGTACTTGTCCGATGATGGTGCGTCAGAGCTCACATTCTGTGCCATGTTAGAGGCCTCACACTTCATGCCCATTAGAACTTGTATAAAGCCCTTTTTCCAATTAGTTCTGATCTTTGTGTGAATCATTTTTCATTGTGTCATTGTCTGTTTTTTCACATGAATAGATTAGGGTCTCATCAGCGATATCAATGGTGCCATCATTCTCAGTGTGGACTACGACATGTACTCAACGATGCAGAATCAGTGAGAGATGCTCTCTGCTTGTTCATGGATGAAGAAAGGACCTGATATTGCATATGTGCGGTATCCGCAGCATTATGAGAACCTAGCACAGAATGACATCTATGGAAGTATGATGAGGGTGGCAAATAAGGTGGGTTTTGATCAAGGAACTACAAAAGCTTTTAACCTGTTGGGTTAAAGCTGACAATCTGTTGGTATGGCATGATGATAACATAGGTGGAACTTGCTGATCTAGATGCTAATGGAGGTCCCTGCTATATTGGTAATGGGTGCTTTCAACGCAGAGAACACTCAATAGGGAAAAGTGGTCTCTTCCTCTCTCCCTTTCTCTCTGTAAGAGCATCTGTACATTTGATCTTCACCTCTCTATGTCAATTTGCAGACTCGATTAAAGTATGACAGTGCATCAGAGGATGTTATTACGGGACTTTCAATACAATGCAGAGGTTGGAAATCAATTAATTTCAGTCTCGAAAAGAATGCTTTTGTAGGAATTTTCCAACAATGCTATTACAATCATTGTGCAGCATAAGCGGTGGAGTGAAGGCCTGTTACAAATATTCTTCTCAAAGTATTGCCCTTGACATATGGCTATCAGAAGATATCCCTGAAACTTCAATTTTCTCACTGCCCCCTGTGCTATGGGCTCCAAACTGCTTGGCTACACTATGGTGTGCTTCTGTCCCATCTCTCTCCTAGACGCATCTCCTTGTTTCCAAAGGTATGGACTCGAAACAACCTTAAAAAGGGCATCTCCTAGTTTTCGCTTGTTAATGCAGTTATCGCAAGTTGTCAAAATCAATTTGCACCTGCAGGTTTCAATCTCATGGTTCCTCCCATTTATTTATGTTTTTATAGTAGAAAATGGATACAGCCCAGGTGAATTCCTATGGTGCGGTGGCACATCCCGAGATTGGTGGAATGAGCAAAGGATGTGGCTGTTCAATAGAACCACCTCTTACTTCTTTGCCATCTGGGATACATTTTTTAGGTCAATAGGGCTTTCCAAGTCCGATCATAGTAACTGCTAAAGTGACAGATGAGGATGTGTATCAGAGATCAGCAAGAGGTCATGGAGTTCGGCACGCCTTCTCCATTATACAGATTGTTCTATGCTTTGTTTTGGTTCTTGTTAACCTGCCTGTGTATGAAGCTCTATTCTTTCAGAAAGATGAGGGCCGTCTGCCAGCCTGTGTGACATACAAGTCAGTCATGTTAGCTCTTCTGATTTGCACAATTAACTTGTATTAGTGTAGAGTCTATGAAACATAGCAAGGGCGAAATAAGTTTCTAAAGAATTTTTAAGGAAAGCTTTAATGAGGTAAATTTTAGTTGTGCTCCTGCAGCACTATCATCGGTCAAGTGTCAATCATACTATGCCTCCCATAATTGTTTATATGGGTCATACCTAACTCAAAAGTCGCTCTTTCTTTTGTGGAAAAGATTTGAATTTATGCAACACCAAGCAATGATATACATCAACACCACCAAAGAACATAAGGATACAATAGTCGATGAAAACCCCAATGAGAAAAGGAAACATGGAATGCTGGGTTTCATAAGACCATGATGTCTTCTCTTCAATGTCACCATGTCCTGAAAGCTGCAAAATCAGGAGTCCTATTGAGTCAAGACCATGAGTCAACAAAATCATCCGTTATCAGGATGTGTTAGCACCCCTATCTGATCTAGCAGACAAGCAATATATCTCAACTGAGACACAAACTAGGCCATAAGGAGCACAGACAAATACCATCTCACTGGTATGTTCAGCTTCTGCGCAAAATGACCATCATTGACTGGAAACCTTGCATCCATCATATGCAGCATTTCTATGGAGAAAGGTAATAAGAGAGATGTTGGGAATTTCAGCAACCAAAAGAAAAGATGGAAAAATGATTAAAAGGAGAAAAAGGTGAAAGAAAAGATGTACAACAGACAAAATGACTCAAAGAAAAGGGAAAAATTCAAGGAAGCAAACAAAAGATACAAAATGGAATGTAAAATTTCTTGCCAAATTCATCACAAAAGACTATCAAATTTGCAAAATTCCATCAGCATATGCCCACATTTAAGTCATTTTACCTATGACCATCATCTACAATAACATGAGCCCTGGGCTATTCCTGTCTTAAATGGCAAACAAAGAGTAGCCTATTCAAAATTTTTGAGTTCCATATTACATTTAGAATCATAAGAAACTAAGCAAAGAGCAAACATGAATGAAAACCAAGACAGCACAAACAATTCATCAGAAAATCCGCTGAGAAAGGATGAGACTAGAATGCCCAATGCTCTTCTTCCTGCTCCAAGGAGAGATGGGAGTATCAATATCAAGTTTCCCACTAAAGAAAGATGAATTCCACATGTTGTTCATCCGCTTCATCATCTTATCTGGGAAGGAGAACAAAGCAAACCTGATGCGTCCGCCCCAATAGTTGCCAGATCACAAACAGCACAAAGCTCCCCTTCCTGGCTAGGGACAAAACGAGAATTACAGTAAGGACAAGAAACATCCTTCTGCCCTCGGTAGATTGGAACATATGTTGACCCGCATACTACAAATGGATTTCTGAAATCATAATTTAGCTCCGATTCATCTTTCTGGTTCTTCTCTGCAGCTTGCAGCACCTGCCTTGCCTTCTTTGCTTGGCTCTCATTGGTGGGGTTTGTCTCTAACAATCGCCTGGCAAAACTACCAGCTGTTGCAAAATTATTTGCCTTGTAGCAAACAGTCATAGCATTTTGCAGTGCAAGCCTCAAGTGCGGCAATTGAAGGTTGCAGTGTGTGAAATAGGCTGCAAGTTCCTGCTGCCGCACTTGATCATCTTTGAGCTCTCGTCTCTTAAGTTCCATTTTAAGACCTAAAACATACTCCTTTAGAATGATGATCAACTCCTTGACTTCATCAACCTCCCTTCTTGTCTCAACAACAATGAGAGGTATTATATGCAAAATACCAAGGAAGAGGCGAAGAGCTTCTGTGAATTTCCCAGCAGTCGTGGACTTGTAACCAGCCTTGAGCCTCTCTTCCAACTCAGAAAAGTTGAAAATAAGAGCTGGTGGACCCCTCACATTGGGACTGGAAGATTCATTCCAACCCCGTTCAACTGCAAGAGATATCACTGGAGCAGAAGAAAATGCACGCAGATAGGTGTGGCTGCCAGCATTAAGGTCAAGAAACATAGATCTCAAAGGAGCAAAATTTCTTATTCCCAATTGGCGGCTCAGCAAACGCATAGCCGTGTCAAAATTCCCAGCTGCGGCATGTTCTGCAGCAAGAGATGATTTCTGGATCCAATTTTGGCTTACAGGCATGCCAGGTGTTGGGGCCATGAAAACTGATGACCGTACACCAACAGATGCTCTTGGGGTATCTGCCTCTGGTGGAAGTTCCAGATCCTCAAGGTCCCATCCTCCCTCTTCTTCATTTTCTTCAGCACCTTCCCCAACTTCCAAAATTTCTGAAATATCCCCATTCTCTAAGGCCGCATCAACATCAGCCATATCCAATTCCTCACCCCAGTCACCACCAGCAGCCTCTTCATCTTCCTCAGGAGGATCCTTTCCAATGTTATCCAACCCACCATCAAAAATGCCCTTCATTACTCTCAAAAGGGGCCAATCTCCACCGCACAAAATGGGTGGTGGAGGCATCAAAAGAGATGGCATTTTCCCCTTGGGCAGATTGGGTACATTGTCTCCCAACTCTGTTGCAAGCCTTTCAGCTACACCCTCTAGTCTGTGAACTGCAGCAGTGACATAAGCAAGTGGTAGTTGGCCAGCATTTTCCAAAATCTTGACACGCTCTTGAACATCTCCTAAATATAAAGCATTATGGAACTGGCCCATGACATCATTCTTCACCTCAGCAATTTTCAGCATCTTTGTCAATTTGTCCATGTTACCAGTAACGAGATATAGAAAAGATAGCCTCTCAAAATTTTTTGTCCTCTGGTATGCATATTCTACTATGCCAGCATTGCCCTGGCGAAGGGCCTCTACTCCCAACCTATACCAGTGATCTTTATCATCAATCTCCTTAGCTGAAGCAACTGCAATTTGGATGTTGCCACTCTCCAATGCCAAATTGAAACGAGTTTTCTCATCTCTTACAAAATGTAGCGCAACTTCTGGAAAGCCTTTCTGCTGTAAATATGCAATCATGGCCTGCCCGCAAAGCTGAGAGTTCCTTATCATGCTCATTACATGGTCAAATCTCTTCTTGAAAAGAGAGAGCTTAAAGGTATATTCTGTAACATCAATCACTATAGCCCTATTTTTTCCATCCCGATCAAGGCAAAAGATTGTATTTCCAGAAACCTTGGTGATGTAAATGGGGACATCCAGGGTCCTTATTATCCCACTGTCACCATTTGGCAGACAGTACTTTATGTGGTTCAAGGTTGTATAAATGAATACGCCATTGTCATCCCAGCCTCCACTCTTTACACGAATTGTCTCATGAAGTGTGCACTGGTGCCTAAGCCTCTTATTCGTAATAATAATTGTATGTTTACTGAGCAATGCAACACTCTCCATGTCATTAGACCAAACGACGTATTTGACTAACAATGTTTGAAGTTCTCCAAGAATCATCCTCTGCTGGAGGTCAAATATAACCACCCTATCCTCTGCCCTACACAACACATTGCCAGTTCCAGCATAAAAGATGGCATCAGCTGGGATAGGTAGCCCACACTTCTTAACAATCTCATTTTTCAAGTTCTTGACCAATACTTGGTTAGTCGCTTTCTCAAGTACGGCAAATCTATTACGGGCAATGAAGACAGCCGAACCTCCAAGACCTCTTTTTGCCTCCTGCATTGAGTCCCCCCTGCCAATGCTGTCCTTTGGTACAACATACAGCTCATAAGACCCACCATCCACATCTGAACAGATGAGAATAGCATTTTCTGTAGGACTGTAAGAAAGAGTTCGTGGACTTTGATTCAAGCTAGTTGAGCCAGGACGTCGAATCGGAATTACCTGGGTATCTCGTTGAGTTGAGAACTCATGGAATCGCAAAAAGCGATCTTTGGCATAAAACAAAGAATCCCCACTCACAGCAAAGGCTGGCCTTTCCCTCTCCAATTTGAAGACTATCATGCCACTGTCATGACCAGCAGCCAGAAGGTTCATCTCAGGGTGGGATGCAAGAATCCAGAACCGATCATGCTCTCGACGAAATGTCTGAACACCAGTCCGCTTTGTTACATCCCAAACACGGATACTTTTGTCTTCTGAATTGGAAACGATTATGTCTTGTTTAGCATGAAACATGACGCATGACACATTGTTCATATGCCCCCTTAGTGTGTCCACTTCCCATGCCTTTGTATCTGAAACAAAAAGAACAAATTGCTCAAGCAGTTCTGTATATGACGCGATCCTAACAACATTAAGTCCCTTTTTACTGTTTGACACACTGCACCTTGATAAAACCTCAAAAGATCTTGTTCCAAATAAAGTACATTAAAGATTTTACCACAAATAAAGCTTCATGCACCAAGGGAAATGAAATGTTAAAATGTCAGGCCAACAGATGCTAATCTGAGAACCAAAGACAAAATATATAGAATTGAAAAGAACGGTCTTCAGGTGTTACCGTTCATGCGCCAAAGTTTAACTTGACGATCATCAGCCCCAGAGACAATCAGGGGCAAGGTGGGATGAAAAGCAGCCCAGTTGACTCCTCGGTCATGACCTTCCAAGACATACTTGACAACAGCATCAACTCCACCAAACAAATCAGTATTCATCTGAGTCAATCGGAGAATATCATCAGCAGGGGACACTGCCTTCTTCCTCAGTGCACCAATATCCCAGACTCGCACTGTCTGGTCCAAGGAAGCTGACACAACAAGATCTTCCTTGGGGTGGAAAGATGCACACATAACATAATGATTATGTCCAGTCAAGACTGAGATACATGTCCGTGACTGCCAGTTCCATATCCTGATGGTTTGGTCATCGCTGGCACTGACTATCCAAGGATACTCATGATGAAACTGCACTGTACGAATGTAATCAAGGTGCCCCAGAAGGGTAAAAAGACACCGGTGCAGCTTATAGTTCCATACTTTTATTTTGTAATCATCACCTACAAAATAAAGCAAAACAAAACAATCTTCATTATACTTCGTCCGAGAAGACCCTGCAGCAATAGAATTCAAATGGCTCTTGAACCATACCCTAAACCTTAACTATAGTATTATACACCCAAATTTGACACTCAATAATCCTGATTCAACCTACCCATTAGCAATTTGACCCCCATTTTATGAAGATTCAGTTACATGCCTCGTACACAATAATTCAAGTAAAGTAGACCTCTACGGAGTCCACAACTGGTCTTCATTTTCATATTCCTTTGGTGCAACATTAAGTAATATGCGTAAAAACAAGGTGAGCATTATTTACTTAACACAAAATTCAGGCATGAATCAGATCTGATGGGCTAAAAACACTAGCTAACTACAACCAAGAAAAGTGAGCAAAAACATTTATTTCTCAGAAACTGCATCAACAACGTGGGCATAATAATGAATACCTAGAATCATGAGAAGACACATAGATCTACAGAATCTGGAATCAAAATTATTGTAAGCAGTGGAATGTGAACAACGTAAATCATCAAAATAAGATACAAAGAAATGAACAAAAGGGGTCCCAAGAAACGAAAAAAGTCGAAAGAATACCCAAGCAGTACCTCCAGAGACAAACAAAGGCTGAGACTTGTGAAAATGAACCCCGCGAACAGGACCGTCGTGCTCATCAAATCGATCAATAAGTGTTCCCATTCTGTAGTCCCATAATTGGATCACTCCACTGTGCAGACTCGCCAGGATCCATGGTCTCTTACTGTGAAAACTCAATCCTTTCACTCTATTACTCTTCGTCTCGAATTTCGTCAACATCTTTCCTTCCCAATCGAATACAATCAAAATCCAAAAGAAAAACACCGTAATCGCAAATCAAACTCGATCCCAAAACTAACGATCTCAATATAACGCCTTTAAAACCTAAAATTATCCACGGATCAAATACATAATTGGATTACCTCAGATCTGATGAGTACGTCAAGAGATCACTGGAGAGAGAGAGAGAGAGAGAGAGAGAGAGAGAGAGAGAGAGAGAGAGGTTTCGATTCTGCGCTCTAAGATCTTGCCTAGTTAAGTGTCTTCGCGTCAGAGAGCGAGAGAGAGAGGGAGAGACAGAAAGTTGAGCTGAATAAGAACGCGACTTGAAAAAAAATTGGTGCGGAGTCGGTCTTTGAGAGACAGATGTTAGAGAGAGTGTGTGTGCGCGCGCATAATAAAGATGGAAATTAGCGTACGGGGGGGTGTGTGAATGCTTTATTTAAAGCGTTCGATTGGTTTTCAACGGCAATGATCTGTTTGAGTGCATCGTTCACAGAGTTCATTTGAGTTCCATCAGAAGAAATTAGAAAAATCAACGATCCAGATCTCCGACATAAATTAATGTTCTAATTTAAAAAAGGGGTAGAGTGGAAGTACTCCCTATCATAGAAGGAAGAGGGTACTGGCCTCTTGGCCTCTTTTCCTGATGAATGAACAGAGAGGACACTCTTAACGTTATTTTGATAGTTTTATCCGTGCGGCACAAAATTTTTAGTTTGAAGAGTTTAATCGCGACTTTTAAAGAAATGAATATAGTTGCAGATAGATTGATCGGTGAATCTAGATTGCGCTCATCGCTCGCTCACTCGCCCTGTTCTCCTCTTTTGCTATCCTCCTTGAGGTCAGATTTATATCTTCTCACACTTTAATCTTATTTGTATTATTTAATAATATATGTCCCAAAACCAAAACAAGGAAAAAATAGTTGTAGTGGTAACAATCGGTGGAAATGAACTCCCAAGTGGCTGACGGCTGTTCATCTTCTAAGTTCGTCTTACCAGAGACGATCTTCGCCTTCAACCTAGTTAAAAAGTGTAAGAACTTAAAACAGCAAAAGTACGTATGTGTCAAGGGAAGGCTAACCGGTACACCCACCCGTTAGCCTAAACAATGCACATTCTCTTGAGAAAAGCTTGCCTTCGCTCAGGGTCATCCACGGTTAGGCTAATCTCATAGGATTAGAAAGGAGTTGGTCTTTGGTCCTATTACCTTTTGTTTTTGGGCAGATGGCTCCTTCCTTTTAGGAAAAAAATAATAATAAGGCAGCTCCTTCGGTAAACATGCTTACGTGACAAATCTTTTAAATTAAATATTTTATGATAACAGAAAATAAGAATAAACATATGATATCTTGAGATCATGCGAGATGAGCAAGGCATAAGTTCAATGGCCGACATGGTTATAGACATGATGATGAGTCATGGATCGGTGTGAGGGGCACGGAACTAAAAAAGGCTTGATTAGAATCATAAATACCAAGGCTTGATTAAAAGGTTTGTGTGCCTTTTCTCAGGATCAAGTTAGTTTCGTTGCCGAAGTGATTGGGGAGAAGAAATGCCAGCAATGAGACAGCAGGAATTCAACAAATAAGATAGCTGATATTACTAGTTTATTGTCTAACATGGGAAAAGAAAAACAAACAACAAAATTGCACAGCAGTTGGTCAACAGAGCAGAACAAATCCCATTTCCAGTACAGGAGCCTCACATTGTGGGAACCTACCTGCAAAACATAATGAGTTGCAACCATAAGAAATCTAATTTTAGGGTACGAAGAAGAATGGTCACTTTAACTAGAAAAGACAGATATATCAAATTTCAGATCAAGAGTTATTTCTCACTTGCACACAACAAACATCCTTTTAGATTGAACCCAATTTTGGAATGCCAATAGTAAAAATCAAGTTTTATGAGCCTCTTACCAAATCCAAAAGGCTTATACGAGCTCTATGACGAGAGCAGATGCTCCCCCTCCTCCGTTGCAGACACCACCAACCCCGTACTTACCACTCTTCTGTCTCAAAACCTGAAACACTTGATGTCTTAAGCACCCCCAAAAAGTCAAACAGGTTCCCTACTACCAGACAGCAAAAAGTCCAGTAAAATGAAGCTCTCATGCACTTAACTTCTGAGAGATGGATGGTGTGTATGTCCATGTGCACATGCACATATATGAGAGTGAGAGAGTGAGAGTGAGAGAGTGAGAAAGAGAGAGAGAGAGAGTGAGAGAGAGAGAGAGAGAGAGTGAGAGAGAGAAAGAGAGAGAGAGAGAGAGAGAGAGAGAGAGAGAGAGAGAGAGAGAGAGAGAGAGAGAGACCTGTGTGTTGATAAGGTATAGAAGCATTTGGCCAGTGAAATAAAGTAGCCAGGCATCTCGCAAATGGAAAAAAACAAAAGTTGAATCTTTAAACATACCCCTAACAATGTGACTAAGATACGAGCACCGCTGCAGCCTAACGGATGCCCCAAAGATACAGCTCCTCCATGCACATTAACTTTTTCCTGAACCCACAAGAAAAGGCAAGAGAAAATTTCAAAGGAGACCAGGATATAGCCATACAACAGAGAAACTCAAACATGTAGGCGCAAGTTTTAAACAGACACCAGTTTGCAAAAATTCACATAGCAGAAGCAAAAGCAAGAGGATACTTACAGGATCGAGACCAAGCAACTTCAGATTCGCAAGAGCTACAACCTAAAGAAGGACATTTGAGAGTAAGATAAAGATGACTCTTGCTGAATAACTTAAATCTTATTTGATTAAAATGCTAAAATTCATATGCTTACAGCAAAGGCTTCATTTATTTCATAGAACTCAATCTGAGAGGCCTCCAATCCAGCATTGGATATAGCTTTAGGAATGGCAAGAGCTGGAGCTGTTGTAAATAGCTCAGGCGCCTGTTTGGTCAATTTAATTCAGGACTAATGACATGAAAAGTCAAAATGAAGCCACATGAATTTGTTGAGTAAAATACCTGAGCTGCATCAGCATATCCAGTGATCTTGGCAATCACTTGCAATCCAAGTCTAAGTGCCTTTTCTCCACTCACTAGAACTAAAGCAGCAGCACCATCACTGTTAATACAAGAAATGATCAAGTTACCAACTATTTTGGCCTAAAAATAAAATAAATAGTAAGTGAAGCAAAGATTAAGCAGAAGGCAAAGAAATTCAAACTCCACTGCATTTATAAGACAGTAAGGGAAACAAAATTCCAGCACATCTGGTCCATCACACACATGGAGGGAGAGAGAGAGAGAGAGAGAGAGAGAGGAAGAACCTTATGCTGGAAGCATTGCCAGCAGTAACAGTACCCGCTTCCTCCTTGAAGCTTGGTCTTAGCTTCTTTAGCTTTGCAGCATCAAACTAGCATGATATAAACCAAGATTTTATAAAAAAAAATAAAAAAAAAAAAAAAAAAAAATTCCATTAAAAGGAAATGTACAGCATTTGGAATTCAAAACCAAAAGGTTCTAGTACCATTTGAGATATGATTAAAAGTAAAAAATGATAAATTTGGTCCATCAAAAGCCTGAGGAAGAGATTCCATAGACAACAATGTTAATTTACTAGTTTTATTTTTTTTCCCTATGGAAAAAAAAATTGTCAATTGACTAGTAAGTGTCTATATACACATGTAAACAAGATACTCGTACACACCACAAGATACTTATTTGATCAACCACTAAGAAAAAGAGTACAATTTGTTCCCACTTATCAATTCCTGGGCCTTCATCAAAAGTCAAAGATCTGATCGAAAGTAAAAAAGATAAATTTGGTCCATTAAAAGCCTGAGGAAGAGGATTCAATAAACGATAATATTAATTGACTAGTTGCTATCAATATACACATGTAAGCAAGATATTTATACACAACAAAAGTTACGTCTTTGATCAACTACTAAAAATGGGTACAATATGTTCCCCCTCACCAATTACCTTTCCTAAGCCTTCATCTTTGTCAATTGTGGTTGATGGCTTTCCTCGCCCTCCAGAAATTTCAACCTGCACTTACAGGCTCTGTTTAATGTAACAATCATGATAAAAGGTCCATAGCATGTATCATCTTTCACAGTATAAACTATTGTCAGCCCTACCGGAACTATTTCCCATGCAAAAGCACCAGCACTCTGCGCAGCAATACCCCGCTCAAAACTCTGAATAGCATAAGAGTCCTACAGGAAGGGAAGATTAAGCTCATCTCAAAATTGAAGCGTAATAAAAGCACTAACTAATTTATTGTTCGTGAAGGCCTTATTCAAAGCAAGGTTTGAAGATTTAAGGCTACAAATTGGAGTCTGCAGCACAAGTAGCAAGGAGGAGTGTTGAGATGTGCAACTTCTACGGCAGATTCTTGGATGATTTTTATGCAAAATTTATGTATAATGAATACCGGTCTCAGAAAGAAGGAAAGAAATCATATTAGTCATGAAAAACTGTCACATAATGATTTTAGAGGTTGATTTCATACTTTCAAGCTATAAAGTGCAATCAAAATTTTAGTGATCATCACAGAAATCAACTAGATGAATGTGGGATGTAAACTGGGACTTATTAAGAGATAACCAGTAGCTAACGAGACGAAAGGTACTCAGAATACTGAACCATGCATATAAGACGACCTCCTACCTGATCCTCTCTGGTTATGGAATGTTTTTCAGCACATATTTCGGCACAAACTCCCATGCCAACATCATTATAAACATCCCAAAGGCCATCTTTGAGCATGCCATCAACAAGTGTATCATGTCCCAATCGAGATCCCTTTCTGTCAGAAAGTCACATGGTGCATTCTTCAGTCAGAAAACCAAGAAAGCAAAGAGTAACTTGAAAAGGTTAAATAAAATAACTTCCAATCTAGCTCAGTCACAGAAAATCTCAAAAATGAACCAGCCAAGGGCATCAAGAAAAGTAACACTATAGGACACGTTTGCATTAGCAAATGTTAATAGGAGCTATGACCTTGCTTCCGCGATATATTTAGGAGCATTAGACATGCTTTCCATGCCCCCGGCCACAACCACATCATTAATTCCCAGTTCAATACTCTGTGCAGCAAGCATTGTTGCTGGCATGTAGAATATAGAAGAAGTGGTTAGAGTTGTCAATAAAATGGATAACTGGAAAAGGCCATGCCCAAACATATAGTGTATCCACCTTTCATCCCTGATGCACAGACTTTGTTAACAGTGGTGCAGATCACTGTATTAGGTATGCCTGCACCCAATGCAGCTTGCCTAGCTGGAGCTTGCCCTAAATTTGCACTCAAAACATTCCCAAAGAAGACCTCTTCCACTGAGGATGGTTCGACATTAGCCCTTTTAAGAGCACCTATACCATTAGATCAAAAAGGTAGATGACACAAAAGTAACAAAATCATTGAGATATGCCAAAGTGTAGTGCATGAAATTCCCACATCTATTGGAAAGTGGAAGTATTTATGATCTTACATGCAATAGCAATAGATCCGAGCTTGGTGGCGGACAAAGAGGAAAGGGAACCGAGGAATCCACCCAATGGGGTGCGGGCAACCCCAACAATGCAGACATCTGTTAGGCACATAAAGCATGAAAAACGAAGTACACCCAAGATAAATTTATTTTTAATAATCCCAATCTGACTATCAAACTGCAATCAGTATCAGATGGAGGACACGAACAATTTCTGTAAGAAAAATTAGGATTGGGGATGAATCGGTAAAGGGCATACTTTAAAAAAGATCACAACTTTATAAATATGTGAACGCAAACGGGGGAATATAAATGATGCAAACATAATAAAGGAAACCTCGGGGCTTTATAGAAGCAGAATCAGAGGTAGCAGTCAGAGTCATTGTAAACGGTGCAAAGAGATCTGCCAAATGATAGTTAAGGGAACATCAGTTAACAGTCTCGTTGACAGCAAAAGCAACAACATTTGGATAAATTAGGCACCCTGAGCCTTAACCTCGTAGAAAAGAGACAGATCAAACAGCAAGGAAAAAAAAAGGTTTAACTGTGAATAGAACAGCAAACGACCCAGACGGATCTAGCAGTGATCAACAGATCCAAATGGGAATTTTGACAAAAAATAATTGTAAGCATAGGAAACACCAAGGAAAGGAAAAGATCCAACAAAAAGCACGAGCTGAGGAAAGAGGAAGAAAAAGTACCTTCTTTCGTGCTATCAAGTTTCCGACAACCCAGAGAGAGAGAGAGAGAGAGATGAGTCGCAGGAGGGAGCCGATGATACAGATGGATGCCAATACCCAGATTAGTTTATATTGGGTAGGATTTGGGAGAAGTTGCTTGTTGTCGTTATATCGACTGCTGTGACAAATTGCCCGCAGGTGCTTGCGAAGAGATTCGCATAAATGTTCTCTCTCTCTCTCTCTCTCACTGTCACTCCCCTCAAGAGTTTAACAAACACCGGACCTGGGCCTTCCCCCGTACAATGTTATTTTCGAAGAAAAAAACTTTCTATGACAGTAACAAGCCAACTAACCCACACCGTTTGCATTTGCACCTCACTAGTCTCCGGGAGGTGTATGAAATTGAAAGTTTTGCTTTCCTAAACTTAATTAATTTGATTGAACTAATTTTCATTTTAATTTATTTTAATTATAATATTTTTACATTTAATTTAATTATATTTCTAATTATATTAATTATTCTTAGTAAAAAAATAATTTAATCTCTTCAAATTAAGCAATGAATAAATAAATAAATAAAAACATGTTAGAACAGATTGTTATATAAAATTCATTTTATTCTTAAAAAAAATATTATAAACCACTATAAGGGGAAAAAGTCTCTGAAAATATATATATTGCTAAAACCTACTTTTTTTTTCATGCAGTTCTCATCAAATACAACCCATAATTCCTGCTTATGGAAACATATGAGTACTGAGCTTTGTCCATCCATGAATCTAGCTCGATTTAGTCCTTTTCCCTTTGATATTGTGTTGCGCTAACACGCACAATATGCATTTAGGCTTTTGACGCGCTTTGGGATTTTCTAGCAACATATTGATGGATGCCATTCCTGGCCACTATTAGGTCTTCACTTCCCACCCTTCACCTACCATGTGATCAAGACAAACATGGGTATTTTTTCCATTCGTCCAAACTAGCCTAATAGTTTCACAAAAAAAAAAAAAACAAAACAAAACAAAACAAAAAGGGAAATCAAGGGGGGAAGAGAAACAAGAGTCCCACTATTTTATTTATTAGCCTAGTTGAGTTGGGAGCAACGAATTCCCTCTCTTTTTAGTAAAAAGCAAAAGGATAATTCACTCTGTACTCGTTACACGGCTATTATCACACGAAAAGTATATTTAAATTTAGCTATCGGCAAGCAACATGTGGATCATTGTTTAAGATTGACAAATCAATTAAATCTCAAGATTCTTGTAAATGATTCTACTAGAATTTACAACTAAATCTCAAGATTCATGTAAATGACTCTAGTAGAATTGACAAGTCAATTAAATCTCAAGATTCATGCAAATGATCCTACTAAAATTGACAAGTTAACTAAATCTTGAGATTCATATGAATGTTTCTGTTAGAATTGTTAAGTCAACTAAATTTCGAGATTCATGCTAATTTACTATAATTAAGAAATTATAATCTGTCTATTGTCTTATAGGAATTATATTCTATTTTAAATAACATTTCATATATAACAATTCTTAATGTATCAATACACTTGATGAGCCTTTCAATCTCCAAAATTATTCTCCTCTTATTTTATCTTTCACGGTATTAGAGCCTCACACTTACAAAAAGAGAGAGAAAGAGAGGGAGAACCCTATATTTTTCGATTAGTAAAATTCTCCTAAACCTAGTCATGGCTAATAAAAACTCTACTATATTCATACCTGTTGTATCAAATAATCCTGCACATTCTTCTAATACACTTATTTCCATCAATGTTGTTGTATAGATGCCTCTAAAACTCTCTCAAGTTAATTTTCCATCTTAGCGTGCTCAAATCATAAGCCTTCTTGTTGGGTATAATCTCATGCGCTATGTGGATAAGACTATCACTCCTCCAAAAGGATTTCCCAATATAACATAACAATACCCAATTCAGCTTATATTCATTAGCATCGAAAAGATCAACTTCTCCTTAATGCTATAATTGCCTCTATCTCATATTCTGTTATGCCCTTTATTGTTTCTGTTTAGACTACCCATGCTACTTGGACTGCTTTTGTTCGTTTATATGCGAGTTGAACTCAGTCAAGAGTAATGAATCTCAAGGGACGACTCACTACAATAAAATGAGACTCACACTCTATTCATGATTATTTTCAACTCATGAAAAACATTGATGATAAATTGGCCATTGCTAACAGTCCAATCAATGATTATGATCTCATCCTTTACATATTAAACAATATAAGAAATGAATACAAGAAAACTGGAGCTGTTATTCGCGCAAAAAAAAAAAAAAAAAAAAAAAAAAAGACAACCAACTTTGAAGAATTTCGTGACAAACTCATTGAATTTAAATTCACCCTTAAGTGAGATGATATTCACAGTGAACATTTGTTTGCCGTTTCAAATTTCACTAGGAAGTCTCATAAACCCAACCATAACCACAATCCCAAAACTTCTACTTATCATTTTTCTCCATATTCACACTACCAAACACGTCTTATACCTCCAAATCTTAGTTCTCGTTCTCAAAATTATAAACCTATTTATCAATTTTGTGATAAAGTTAGCCATAATGCTCGTCAATGCTACAAATCTAAACAGTTTTTCAATTATCAACCAATAGACAATTCCATAATTTCTTCTCATGGTTCCCAACAAAGTTGGTCTATGGAGTATGCACCATTGCTTCATGTTATCTCATACTTTCGCAATCTATCCCTCCCTACTAATTACGATGGCCAAAATCAAATATTAATTGGTGATGGTTCAAGTTTGCGAATCTTACATATTGGTTCTACATCTTTTACCTCGCCTAATATCACTTTTCACTTATCTAATTTGATATTCTTTCTGTTCCATCCATAAATAAAAATTTGATTTTTGTTTCTACATTTTGCAAAATTAACCAAACCTTTGTTGAAATTTTTCCCGATTATTTTTTGGTGAAAGATTTATGCATGGGGTCACTTCTTCTTCGCAGGCTGAACAAAAATAATATCTATGAATTTTCGTGATCCTTGTGCTTGACCAATCCTCGACCTGTTGCTATGGTTGGAATTCAAGCGTCTTCCCATAATTGGCACAAACATCTTGGTTACCCCTTTATCACTATATTTCGGCATATTCTCACCATTGTTTCTCTTCCCTACACCTCCAATACTAGTATATCTGTCATTTGTAATAGTTATAAATGCAATAAAAGTCACTGCCTACCATTTGGTGTTTTGAGTCTATCTAGTCAAAAACCATTAGATTTAATTTACACCAACATTTGAGGGTTTGCTCTTGTTTTCTCTACTAATGGTTTTCTTGATTATATGATCTTCATTGTCCATTTCACTAAATACATCTACCTCTTTTATTTTAAACAGAAATCCAACTTGTATGTTTTATTCCTATAATTCAAAAATCTGGTTGAAAATTACTTCAACACCAAAATCATCTCTTCATATTTTGATGAAGGTGGAGAATATGAAAAACTCAAAAAATTCTTTTCTTCTCATGTATTAGTCACTTCCAAATCCCCCCACACACACCCCAACACAATGGTTTTGCCAAGCGTTTCCATCGCCATGTTGTTAAAACAAATCTCACTTTTCTTTTCCAGGCATTCATAACTTTGCATTTCTACTATTTTGTTTTTCAAACTACTATATACCTGATACTATCTATGATTTACACCTTATACTAAACACAAGCTTGACTCACGTTCTAAACAATGTATTTTTCTCGATTACTCAAATAGCCAAAATGCTTGTAAATGTTATGGCCCCTCTACAAATAGATTTTTCATCTTGAGCCATGTTATTTTTTATGAAAAAATTTCCCACTCTATGTCATGGTTCTCTTTGTGTGTCTCTAACCCAACCTCTAACTCCTCATGGTTACCACAAAACATCCACTTTATCTAGCCCATCTCATTTTATTGTACCCAGTTCACCAACTCCTCAAGCTCCATCACACTCAGACAACCATGCCACAAAAAGACTAAGTTCAAATAATAGACCATCACTTGGCCCTCCCCTCCCCCAATGCACATTGATGCCAAGTTTATCTTTATCATATCCCTCTTCTTTATCTACTTCTACAATCACAAATAACAATTCCACTAATACTCAACCACCCCAATCTACCTCATTACTCTCCAAACCCTATTGTACTCATTTCATGATTACTAGGTCACAAAATAATATCTTTAAATTTAAACACCTCTATGCAACCACTACATCCTCCTCCATCATCCCAAGAGCCCACATGTGTCTCCCAAGCCATGAAGGATCCTCAATGGCATGATATAATGAATGACGAGTTCAATGCTCTCCTACGTAATGGAACATGGGAGTTAATACCACCCAACATTCATCAAAACCTTATTGGCTGCAAATGGGTCTTTTGCATTAAAAAAGATTCCGATGGTAGCATCTCTCACAACAAAGCTCACCTTGTTGCCAAAAGCTTTCATCAAAGACTTGGATTGGACTATCATGATACCTTTAGTTTAGCTATTAAACCTATAACTATTCGCATTGTTTTATGTCTTACTATACTAAATAGATGGCCAATTCATCAGTTAGATGTCAACAATGTCTTTCTACATGGCACATTAAATGAAAAAGTTTACATATTCCAACCACCAGGGTTCACTACCCTTCTCATCCCAAGCCTTATATGGGCTTAAACAAGCGTCTCGTGCCTAGTACCATGCCCTACGCACTTTCACTATTGAATTTGATTTTGAGTAATCGAATCTGATCACACTCGGAGCGACATGCTTAATGCCAAAGGTGTCTCCAGTCTTCTATCTACCTCTAAAAAAGTTCATTTTCATGATGGCTCTTCATCTACAGATACCACTGCTTATAAAAGTGTGGTGGGTGCACTTCAATATCTCTCTCACTAGACTTATTAACTCGGACCAACATGCTTAATGCCAAAAGTGTCTCTAGTCCTCTATCTACATCTGAAAAACTTCATCTTTATGATGGCTCTTCATCTATGCTTATAGAAGTATGGTAGGTGTACTTCAATATCTCTCTCTCACTAGACTTGACGTTGCCTTTATAGTTAATAAGCTCTCTCAATTTATGCATCAACCTTCTAACAACCATTAGAGTGTTGTTAAGCATGTTCTCAGAAATCTCAAAAACACCATTCACTTTGGACTTCATTTAAAAGTATCTTCAAACCAATCCTTAGTTGCTTTCTTTGATGTAGATTGGGTAGGTGATCTTGATGCTAGATGTTCTACCACAGCATACATAATCTACCTTGGCTGCAATCCCATATTATGGACCTCTTGGAAGCAAAAATCTGTAGTCCATTCTTCTATTGAAACTGAATATCAAACTAATGTATCCACCACAATAGATTTAGCTTGGATAAAGTCCCTCTCGAATGAACTTTAGACCACATCCTCAATGTCTCCTACTTTATAATGTGATAATATTGGCAAAATCTATATTTGTGTTAATCCAGTTTCACTCCAAAATAAAGCACATTGCTATTGATTATTACTTTGTACGTGATTAGGTTGCAAGTGGACTATTACGTATATATCATACATCTACTCATGATCAACTTGTGGATTTTCTCACAAAACCTCTCCCATACCATGATTCTCACTCTTCGATCCAAGATTGGTGTTTTCGAAGGCATCCTTATCTTTCGGGGGAGTATTGGCAAGATTCTTGCAAATGATTCTATAAGATTGATAAGTCAATTAAATCTCAAAATTCATGTAGATGATTCTGCTAAAATCGGCGAGTCAGTTGAATCTCAAGATTCATGCAGATGACCTTGCTAGAATTTGCAAGTCAATTAGATGTCGAGATTCCCATAGATGATCATGCTAAAATTGACAAGTTAACTGAATCTCGAGATTCATAAAGATGATTCTACTAGAATTGACAAGTCAACTAAATCCGAAATTCATGTTCATTCACTATGATTAAGGAATTATAATCCACCTGCTGTATTATAAGAATTATACTCTAGTGCAAATATTATTTCATGTATAACAATTCTCAATGTATTATAAGTACACAAAGAAATCAAAACACTTGGTGATCTTTTCAATCTCCAAAATTATTCTTCTCTTATTTTATCTTTCATTAGCTACCAACATTAATTAAAAAGAAGTAAGAAAAAAAAGGAAAAATGAATAATGTTAAATAGGTTAAATAAATCAAAAACCAAATCAACTTATTTTATATGTCAAATCCATGTCGATATATTTTAAATTCTTTTTTTTTTCTTAATCCCATAGATATTTTAACCAATTCAAAATTATGTAATTTTAGAAAATTTTTATTTTTATTTTTCCTGATATAAACCATCACGTAGAATGTGAATTGTTTGGTGTGGTCATTGTCATTTATTCTAAATGATACTACTCTAAAAAATAAAATGATAAAATATACTCTTTTTTTCCTGTGGTTTGACCATTACATATTATCCCTATCGTTAAAAAATATTCACTTGTCCCCGGTGTGACAAATGGGCAGAAATGTGAAAATTTAACGAAAATTGAGAAGCACCCGCGGATAATCGTGTGAGTCAGGCAAGATTTTTTTTTCCCCCCAAAATTTTCCCTAATTCAAATCGGATATCAGCTAGAAAAAAATAGTTACTTTCTAGAAAAAAAAAAAATCTACATATTTTTCAAAAATATCTTATTTGTGTCACAAACAAGATTAATTTTTTCTAGAAAAAAAAAAAAAAAATTACTCCCACTTTGTCTCCTCTCCTCTTCTCTCTCTCTCTTTCTTGATCGAGAGCCTCTCTCTCTCTCTCTCTCTCTCTCTCTCTCTCTCTCTCTCTCTCTCTCTATCTATCTTTCTGAAACTCCCCTATCACCTCTCGTCTCTCTCTCTTCCTTCGATAATCTATGGAGTGCGAAATCAGAAGAGGAAGAGTGGTCATGACTATGAGTGGGGAAATCAGAAGCTAATAAGAGAGACCAGAAGGAATGGGTTTGTTGAGTAATCGAACCACTTCCACGATGATCTGACGGCAGAAAATGAGGAATGTATAACAGTTCGCTGCAGTCTCCGAGATCAACCGTCTGCTGCTTCTTGCTTATAACAACATCACTCGAATTACAGCCACCGGGGCAGCTCGTCGGTTCCTCCTCTGTTACTGTCCTCTATCTGTAGCTCATAGTATCTCTCTTCACATTACAGCAAAAAAAAGGCTTTGAAAACTCCCAAATTCGATTCGCCACCTTCTCATCGGAATTATAAAGTGGATGGGATTTTTGAGAGGGCGGTAGTGGTGATGGGAAAACAGAGGCGGAGAAAGTCCGGTCCAATTAAAAAACCGGTTTTTAATTCTGTGCGTACCAATAAATAAATTAAATTTTATATAACATTATGTGAAAATATATATGCCGGCATATTTTGATAATGAAAAATGGTTGATTAAAAATTATTTAAAATATACTCATATAGATTATTAGGCTAGAATTATTTCATTTAATTCTTGATTTATTTGACTTACATAACATTATTATTAATTAGCCATTTAAAATTTGAAACTTTATTATTAGGAAAAATAAAATAAAATCATAAATAGTACACATAAGGGGGAAAAGCACAATAAATCAATCTGTCGCTTCTCAAGTGAAGAAATAAATAATAAACTTCAATTGACAAGAGGCATGTGTTTTTATTTTAGTAACAATTCTTATATCTTAGAGGTATGAAATTTGATACACTGCGGGTAACAAATAATTGGGTTGGGAGGAGAGAGAGAGAGAGAGAGAGAGATAATGTGGGAACAGAACTACTTGCCCAGTGATGGTAATAAATAGTAGTGGTGGGTGGTGAGGCCAAGACCTTGTCCAGCGCACATCTGGTGAATGAGAGAAGATGAATGCGAACGGATTTCATTTCATAATTGGACAAGGTACCAATTTGTCGCAGAATGCAGAACTCAATATGGGCACCCCATGAAAACAAGCTCAGTTTGGCATTAAGTTCTTTCCCTGCTTTTGTACAACACGTGCAGCATTATCTTCTCAGCGCATTAGAAAATGCTATAACTTGATCAGAACTCCATTCCCAAGTCCCATAATATCGAGGCTATATATGTTCTTGACATCCTTTCGGCATTACCAATAATCCCCACAGGAACAAAAACCTTCATGAAAACGATGAAATCGGTTGGTGTCCCTCACAATGATTTCCCTCTCTGTCACCTTCGAGACAAACTTGATTGCATTATGGCAGTCACCACAAACTCTTATATTTTTCTTTATCCGGATAGTGGATCCAGGGACTGTGTTAAGTAATGCAAATGCCAGAGCAAGTTTCTCACTATGTGCCTGCAGCTTTGCTTCCCTCTCCTGTTGGTCCACAAATGATAGCACGTGGCTAGTGTCTGGCACGTACCCAATTTTTCTGATCCTCTCTGTCATCTTCTCCCACATCTTATAGATCTCCTCCCTCTGCGGGTGGGCATCATCGTTTGCCACAAACATGTGCACTGCATTTTCTATTTCTACCCAACTACAAGCAGGCTCCTTCTTGACCCCACTCTCTTTCATCATCTTCCTGACTTTTGCAGCATCTCTCCACCGGCCAGCGGTTGCATAAATATTAGAAAGCAATACATGGGGTCCAGAATCATGGGGATCAAGCTCAAAAACACGTTCTGCAGCATAGGCACCTAACTCCATATTTTTGTGCATCCTACATGCACCAAGCAAAGCTCCCCAAATTGCTGCAGTAGGATGGATTGGCATCTCTTTGATAAATTTCTCAGCACGATGAAGCATACCTGCTCGACCTAGTAGGTCTACAATAGTCACGTAGTGCTCTACACTAGGTTCAACCTTGTACTTGTTCATCAACTTAAAATAGTACTGCCCTTCATCCAATAGCCCCGCATGGCTACAAGCAGTTAGTACAGAAAGAAATGTCACTTCATTTGGTTGAACTCCACTCCTCAGCATTTCTTCAAATTGTTGCAGAGTCTCCCTGCCAAGACCATGTTGGGCATAGCCAGTAAGCATCGAATTCCAAGAAACCACATCCGGTTCAATCAACCTGTCAAAGACCTTCTTTGCATCCTCAATGCTACCGGATTTAGCATACATGTCAAGAAGAGTATTTCCCACAAAAGCAATCAGCTTTTCGCCTGATTTGATCATGCATGCATGGACCCACTTCCCTTGCTCAAGAGAACCCGTGCTTGCACAAACAGAGAACAGACTAGAATAAGTGAAATGAGTAGGCCTAAAATCTTCTCTCTGCATCATTGAGTAGATGCGAAAAGCATGATCCCCTTCGCTCTTCCTAGCATGCCCGGCAATCAAAGCATTCCAACAAACCTCATTCTTCTGCTCCAGTTCACTAAAAGCCAACGAAGCCTCATCCATGAACCCACACTTGACATACATATCCACAACAGCACTCCCCACATAAACATCAATGTCCCAACCACCCTTAACACAGAATGCATGAACCTGCCTCCCATGGTCACAATCAGGCTCATTCCCTCCACCACATGCCTTAAGAACACTAGACAACGTAAACTGATTCGGCTCAAACCCGAGAGAAAGCATACATGGGAAGAGAACAAGAGCCTCCCGTGGACAATTATTCTGAGAATAAGCAGTAATTAAACAAGTCCAAGTAACCATGTCCTTCGCAGGCATTCCATCAAACACTTTGCGAGCCTCGTCCAAGCAACCACACTTGGAATACATATTAATGATAGTGTTGAGAATAGAAACATCGGATTTGAATTGGGAATTGAAAAGGTGGGTGTGAATGATTCGACCCAGATGTATTTTACACGACTGGGTGCATTTCTTGAGCAATTTGCCATACAGAGAAAGGTCAGGCTCAAGAGCACCTCCATTGACGAGGTCGAGTATGTGGAGACCAGACCCACATGGGTCTTTAGATTTTCGAAGGAGGTCCTTGTCTTCAATAATACAAGAATGTCCTAAAGTTTCCCAATGAGTGTCCTTAGCTGCTGCAGAAGCTGTGCTGACGAATAACTTGTGAAGAAGTTGGCATCCTTTGGAGGCTAGCAGCTTGACCTTGTGAACAAGGCATTTGTTCCTCATGAATTGCCGCTCTAAAGTTGTCTTCCCCCTCCCCCCGGGGGGACCTCCAAAACTTGGTTTCAAATGTTTCTGTGTCCCCAAACGAAAGCGCCAACAGGATAAAAATGGATTTTTTTTTTCTTTAAATCGGTAATCGAGGAGAAAGAAGTTCAAGGAAGAAGAGTCAAACGTTGTCCAACAGGAATTTCATCCCTATCGACTCGCATCCGGACCTCGCTCGGAAGAGGACTTATTAAAAGAATGATTTTATTCAACCTTTGAATAATTATATTTCATTATATACAAAGAATTATAAAAGTCTACATATATATAATAATGGTTAAATACACAATTAGTTATTTAACTAAATATAAGGCTAAATATAGGAGATTAAATATTTTATCTATCAATCAATTAATATTTTATTATACCCCGCAGTCGGAACGGGTGGAGGTCGGATGTTCAAATTGGACCAAAAATCAAAAAAGAGGGATGAAGGTAAACTCTTTGTGAAGATGTCGGCATATTGATAAGCAAAGGGTACATGAAATTCTTTAAAGTGTCCCATAGTCACCTTTTCTCGGATAAAATGTATATCTAATTTGATATGTTTAGTGTGTTGATATTTGACCAGATTATTAAACAAGTAAACAGTACTTATATTATCGAAGTAGATTAATATAGCTTTAGATAATGGACAATGAAGTTCAAGAAGAAGGTTTCATAGCCAACAAGTCTCAGTCACTGTATTGGCAACACTATGATATTCAACTTCAACATTAGAGGAGGAAATAGTGGTCTGTCGTTGGGAGGACTAGGAAATTAAGTTGCAACTGAGAAAAACACAGTAGTTGAATGTGCAACGTTTAGTGTTAGGACAACCACCCCAATCTGCATTTAAATAGGCAGTTAGACTATCAGTGGAGGAAGAGTAAAGCTGTAAACTATATCAAAGGTTCCATAAATGTATTGTAAAATGCGTTTAAGTGCTCGAAAGTGAGGTTCTTTGAGATCATGTATAAAAAGGCACACCTACTGAACTACATAAGTAATATCCAGTCTAGTAAAAGTGAAATACTATAGAGCTGTGGCAAGGTGATGATAAAGAGATGGATTAGAGGTTAGAGGGTCATTGCAACTAGATAACTTGGCTTTTGTATCAGCAGGAGTGGTAGAGACATTGCGAGAACTCATATTAATACGTTCTAGAATTTCGAGAGCATATTTGCTTTGGAAAAGGAACAATCCATTCTTAGTGTGAGATACAGAGATACCCAGAAAATAATGTAGTAGCCCCAGATCAATCAAAGCAAACTTTTGCTTAAAGAGTTTATAATAGAGCGTAAAAGAGTAGTGGATGATGCCGTCAATATGATGTCGTCAAAATATAGAAGAATGATAGCTATGTCTCTATCTCAACGATATACAAAGAGGGATATATCAGATCGACAACTCACAAAACCAATGGAGGTGATAAAAATAGCAAACCTTTAGTACCATGCGCATGGAGTCTGTTTGAGTCCGTAAAGAGACTTTTTGAGACGACAGACATAATCTGGGTGACTATCACCGACAAAACCAGTTGGCTGGTGTATATATTCTTGCTGTTGAAGATGACCATGTAAGAAGGCATTTTGGACGTCCAATTGATGGATGGGCCAAGATCTGGAGACTGCGAGACTCAAAACCAGTATTCCATGTGGTAGATGTTCCCATACGAATGGTTCTAAATTGTTCGGTTAACTACAAGGCTCTAACACTAAGATTGGATTTGAATAAGGATTTGATACGAGTTCAGAGTTCATGGGCATTGCTTGTTCTATTTGATTCTTGGATCATGTTAAGAACATCATCGATAATAGTTTGATAGATCCAGGAAGAGACAAGTGCATCGAGCTGAGTCCATTAATCATGGACATCTTTGGTTTTATTGTGCCGTCAAAATAGCCCATGACACCAATATTTTTTGCATTTGATGAGTGTAATGCAACCCAATTATTGTATTTGGGATTGTTGAAATCAAGAATGGTGAGGATATTTGTCTTGATATTACTGATGCCATATGCATGGTAAGTGATGAGAGGAGAGGCTGTTGTGTGGTGCCATTGGGGAGAAAGACTAAAGTAAGAAGAACTAAAAAAAAATGGAGGAGGGGTGTGGGGTGGATCTGACTAAAGAAAAAAAAACTTTTTTTTACCTCTTTTTTAGGTAGGTACCTTTTTTTTTGTACTCTTTTTTTTTTTGAAATGCTGCTACACGAGTGACGTAACAAATGAGAGATCTGAAAATAGGAAGTTTCGATTTTCTAAAGAATCCAGAAACACTAATAAAGTCACAAAATTATATGCTTCCAAAGAAAATAATAATAAATGTAAAGGAAAGATCGGAGGAAGTCAAAAATTGGATTTGATGTCGCTAGTAAATTGCAAGGTTCAAAACCGAAAATTGCAAGGTTGAAAGGTGTTGGTGAAGGAAGTAATATTGCTCGTACAAAAAAATTGGATTGGAGAAGAATGACTGTTGACAGAAGGGTTCTCGTTCTTGAACGTGATAGCAAGAAATGAATTCGAGTGATTTTCTTTTTTTTTTTTTGTCTAAGAAATTGGCTAAACTCATTCTAATGCACAGATTCCTTACAAGAAGTGCAGAATATAATAGAACTAAAAAGATTTCTTGGCATTGAAAAAAAAAAAAAGAGAGGATTGGTGAGACAAAGAGAGAGGATATGTTTTTTAATGTTGCTCTAATACCATGTTAGAAGAGAACTTATTGAAAAAATAATTTTAATAATTACATTCTACTATATATAGAGAATTACAAGAGTGTATACATACACAATAATGACTAGATACATAATTGATTATTTGACTAAATATAAGGTTAAATATATGAGGTTAAATATTCAATCAATCAATCAATCAATCAATCAATCAATCAATCAATCAATCAATATTCTATCACTCTTTATAGAACCAAAAAGGTTTGGCTATTTTTTGATTCGTTTGTTTTTCTTTCACCAACGACGTTGCAAAAAAAAGCCTTGCGAAACCAAATACTAAGAAAGGGCAGTTGTAATCGAAACATGGACATATGTAAGGTAACCATTTATTATAATTTTTACTAGTACATCTTGTAGCATACAAAATTCCCCATAAAGACCCTACCTTTTGCCTTCACCACTTTTGAGCCCCAATCATAGGACCTCACACGTCGCATTCAAACCAAAGCTACGTCTACAACTACTAAGATGAATTCACTTCTTCCCGGACTTTGAATTTCGGTTGGCCAACATTAGTTCTTCAGTACCATGAGGAGCTGAGGTGGGATTAGAAGAGTCTACTAGTTTTATCTTCAGCTCTATTTCCCCAGACTCGACTTCAGAAAGCCTCAACCAAGCAACCTGAACAACTTCACCATCAATGCAACTAATAGAGCTCTCCCTTACGAGGCAATTCTCGCCATCTGGGATAACCTTCCTTAATGTTGTCTCACCAGAGGAAACTTGTAAGATCTTACTCAACCTTGCTGCAGAAACTATCGGTTGAAGGTTTACATGTGCTCGTCCCATCTTATCATCTGCCTTGAAGCGGTCTTTATCAAACACCTCCTGTTACAGAAAACATCATGTGCAATAGAATGAAATTTGTGTATATCCTGTGCAAATAAAATTGAAATTCTCAAAAAACAGATGAACAAAAATTAAGAGCACACCCAATATTGTATGTTAATAATATCAGTGTCTTGTCCATTTTTCCCATATAAATCAACATGAAACGTTATGGAAATCTAGGTTCCCCAGGTCATATATTAGCTAAAAGAGACATAGATATCTCCAATGAACATTCTTGAGATCACAACCAGCTCTGGCTGCAAGTTTTATCAGCGAGCTGGAGATAATTGTTAGCCAGCAAATAAAAGCAATGAGCACCAACTACAATAAACTTCTGTTATGTCCTTGAGGTTCCATACTCCAAAGCCAGAGAATTGGGTTGATATAGAGTTTCTGGCACTAGGGAAAAGCTTCGGTGGAGGTATCCTTCTAATCAGACGTTCTTCAACTAAGGAAAATGCTCATAAAGACCTATAATGCTTATAAAGACCTATTTGCCACTTCTGCGATTACAAAAATTTCCTCCAGCACCAAAAATTTAGGATAAAAGCATAGAGATGACTCTGGTTTTGGAAATAGGCATTGCCTTCAAGATATTCAGTTTGATGAATAGATTGTCCCCACACGACAGGCCACTTCCACTTAACTAATAAATCTGGTGCAGCAGACAAAGACCAGAATCATTGATTCTTTTTTATAAAGAATGGTGACCAACTCACTAATTGACAAATACAAAGATAAAATCACCAGCAAACTTGTAAAAGAAAAACCATCAGAGATGGCCAGAGAGTCCCTTCTTTTAGAATCTCACATTATAAAGACAGAACAATGAGCCATTGCAAATCCAAACTCTCCTGCATAAACAAAACAAGAATTGGTATGAAATACTCCATGATAGGAACTTACCAAGTTTAAAACTCCAGCAGGGTTTGTCAGGGAGAAAGTTAGCTCTTCATTCCAAACAGGATTTAGACAACTATATATAACCTTGGTCTTGGCCGTCTGTAGCAGAAAACGCCTATATGTTAGTGGGACTAGTAATATAACACAACAATACAGCAGAATCAAAAAGGTATCTTGCACCTTCAATGTGAAAGTGACTTTAATATTGTCAACACTAGCTATGGCAGTATAACACAGCAGAACCTCGCATAAAATAAAGGAGTCTCACACTATGCCTGAAAGTACCGAAAACTCCCACCTGTCTGCTCGTGTGTGCAATTTTGGAAACTCTCTTGCGCAAATTGTTCACAACTCAACTTGGCTTTAAAAATTTTAGAATTTCATGTTCTGGAAGCAATTCTTCAACAAGCCTAGAACAAGATCTGCATGTCGATAAATTAAGAAGCATACAAGCTCTATACTGATGGAAAGAAGCAAACAGTTATCCAAAACTTCCTTTGAAATTCGGCCAGAAAACAGTTTTTAAAGAAGCGAATCTTATTCCCAAGTGTTGACTAAAACAAATGAGAGACAATATGAGACTCATCACAGCAACACAAATTTCTTTAAAAGCTTGAACCAGTTAACTAGTTGCTTCTCTATTCACCGACAAGGCATAAAATCATACAGGAGAAAGATGTCAAAACACTGATGGGATTTCATTGTATTGTTCCAACAGCATAAGACAGAAGATCATTCTCCTTAAACTGATCAATAATAGAAACCATACGCTAGTGAGTTGTATCCCTGAATTCAGCTTATCTTTCAAAGTGCCATCTTCTGATGGAAAATTGATTTAGCAAGTTTATCATGCAATGATGCAATTATTGACAAGTGAGGGAAACACTAGAGGAAATAGAAAGCAAATACCTGATTACCAAGCTTGATGATGACATATGGATCGCTGCTCTTGAAATCCCTGACTGCTAACCTCTTTCCTTGCACAACAGTCACTTTTAGCAGGCCAATTAGCTCACCCATAATCCAATTTCTAAAGCAGCATCAATCTTCAAAGGAGGACTTGCACCTGAAACTAGTCAATTCAAACTAAATCAGCATGGCTAATAAACAAAGGATCAGCCAAACTTGTCATACAAAACAAATGTTTAATTATATAATAAATTAACTGTAGGCATCAACCTTCTGAAGATGATGTGGATTGGTGCAGACGGTCCAAAATGGTTCGATATGGTTAATAAGCTACCAACCCCCTCTACTTTGTCAACTGAAATAATTCACTTTTAACAATCAAGACACCTTATTCAGGATTACCCCTTACCCACAAACCAAAAATAATCAAACCAATCTAAGTTTCTTGAGCTGGAAAATCAGGAAAACCGATCTTGATGGTAAAGCTCTTAATTGTGCAAAAATATATACATACATACATACATACATATATATATATATATATATGGTTAAACCTCTATCTAAAACTGCAAAATCATAATCTCAAAAGGCAAGCACCTGTGTCAAAAATAGTAAAAAAAAAAACAAAGGAAGTTTCATAGACACGAAATATAAACCGAACAAACCAACCTAAAATATGCAATCATAGGCACGAAATATTGTAAAATCATAATCCAAAAAAGCAGCCTCTTGCACCAGAAGTAATTAAAAAAAAAAAGTTTTTTTGGGGTGGGGATTCTTTGGGGTTCAGATGAAAAAGGATATATACGAAATATAAGTTACCCTACCAACAACAACAACAACAATAACAAGGCAGAGAGAGAGCGCGCCTTAAAAGTATAACAGATACACAGGGATACCAAATGAGATACCACAGAAAAAGGCAAAATCCAAAACAGGAAACCACGGCATTCTGTTGTTTCACATTGAACAACAATAAGACCATAGTTTTTCTAACCTAAAACAGAAACAACCAGGCAAAAGGGTTTCGAGTTCGCATATGAAAACTTTTACCTGTTTCGGGAAAATCAGCTTCCTCTTATGTCAGGTGAGGCTCTCTCTCTCTCTCTCTCTCTCTCTCTCTCTCTCCCCTTCCGTTGTATGTATATGATGGCAAGGAACCGATCACCGAGCACAGGAGGTGAAAAGGGGGCCCTCGTGTGGTTTTGGAAATGGAGGAAACAGGCACATGTCGTGTCGGTCAGAATTTTGCATTTTCTGCATATGGGTTTCGGTGGTGGACCAAATCCGCCAAGCCACCGTCAAAAGTTAGTGCGGCTCTCCTCTCCATTCAACCAAGTTGACTTTCACTTTCACCGCCTCACAATCACCACCAACTATAGGCATTTTTTCTTTTCTTTTTTTTTTTTTTTCTTTTTTTTGAATTTAGCCTCAGATTCCTTCGTTCGCATAATGTATGATATTGGTCGAACGATGTGATAAGATTCTCAACGTTATGAAGTTTTTGAGTAATTGTCAACTTTAACGGCAACTACCCACGACAAAAAAACAAATGGTCTTTTCTATTTCCTAAAATCAAGTTTTTCACTTATGATAATGATATCATATACATACATACATATATATATATATATATATATTAATACATAAATCAGATGTGAAAATATAAATTTTGAATGTATTTATAAGATGACTTAAATTAAAATTTAAATTTGAACATAGGGTGAGTGAGCAGATATTTTGACATCCTACACCAGGCGTCTTCCACTAAGGGACCAAATTTTAACATAAGCTCTCTCATCCCATTCCCAAATTATTAATTTTATTAAGAGGATGATGTTATTCATTAACATTATTTTAATGAATACAAACAAAAGAATGCGTATGTGCACCCTTGAAAACTTATGTTTGGGTCTACTCTGGCATCTCTCCCCTTACCAAAACACCTATGGCAAAACAAAAAAAAAAAAAAAATGGTAGAAAGACTTGACTGGCTGGTCCTTACTGAAATATGACCAGATACCTCTTACTCTCGCTACCAACCAAAACCCTTCAAAAATAATCTCTTCTAGAGTCAACACAAAACCAAAACTTGTTGCTCTTCCCATGCTTATTACTTTCATTGCCTATTTCAAGCAAAATTTGGGTCTCATTTCCCACTATATACTGCTGTTTTAACATAAACTAAACATTATCCCATTCTTTTCCTTTTCTCTCTTTTTTTTTTTTTTTTTTTTTTTTGGCTAAACATTGGTTAAAAGAAATTTTTAACTATTTTGCATCGGAACCCACGAGGATTACAATATTTATTTCAAGTACCATTCAACGCCATTCTTATGAAAGTGATAGAATTAAACTCCGAATGAAAATACAAAATTGACATCGGACAAACTAATTAATTAGTAAAGCAACTCAACATTTAAAGGCACCTACTAGTTTTCCATATATATCCGATTTTAGATTAGGGAATATATGAGATACTTAAAATTCTAAGCTTTCAGATGAAAAAAAAAAAATATATATATATATATATATAATTCATTTTAAATTTTACAAAAAAGTATGAAATTCTAAAATATTTATAAATGATGCATATTTACTTTTTAATTACTACATTATTCTAACTTGACTAAACATAACAGAAAGAAAAACCTCAAATGAGTTACTTTTTTTATTCTTTAATTTTAAGTATAAAATTTCAATTACAAATAAAATTTACATTGAGATAATCTAAATTTATGTTCTGTTGGGCTCCAAGCTTGGTTAGAGAGGGAAACGACGTCCCCAAAGGGATAGTCCGATCCCCTCTTTCAATTCTAAAATTTAGAATTCGAATTCTTACATAAAAAAAAAAAAAAAAGAAGTGGGAAACGACTTGTTAAGTTATTCCAAAACAAGCACGAGCAGAAAGGAAAAGCATGGCTTCATGGATTTTGACCTTGACTCGGTTTGGATTCAAAATTCAACCTAGAGAACTTTCTCTGTGATAAACTAAAATTAAATCAACCCGCCCAAGATCTTTCAAAGTTAGAATCCAAGTTGGATGAAGACGTAAGGATTCTCATCCGTGCATTTCCAGATATATCCTGAGGCTATTCAGATGATGACAAACTTGACGGCTTCAAAGGAATCCAAAATTATCAAACCACCACTTAGTTTCCAATAGAAAAATAAGTAGATAAATATATAACCAAAACATCCAATTTGACCTGAAATATTTCATTGGAGAAGCAAGTCAAACAGATCTACCATCCCCCCCACCCCCCCAAAAATAAAAGAACCCAACACCTGCCCTAGCCTTGTACAAAAAGATTTTTAACACCCTTAAAAGATCAGTATACATACGTGAATAGGGCAATTAAGACTTTTGAAATACATGAAAGGACCCCTTGTTCACCTTGTACTACAAGCTAACTATAATTGCAACCTAGACAGTCTACAGGTTCTACAACTGTACACATGAACGTCCAATTCCATTGATCTCGACGGTCAGATTGGCATACCACACTAGTAGTTGTGGCACTCACAGCCATCCATCAGAGGTATAGGATCACATCCAGCACGGGATTTCTGTCAGAAATGTCTAAGTGCCAACAGTTAGGTTGCACCTGCGGTGGAAGCACAATTGCTGATAGAAATTATTAGCGTTTTCCATGGTTAAAAATGACCACTATCTTCTGTTACCCGGCAGATTATACTGAAAATTAAGGGGATCTATCGTAGTGTGTCAGCTTCATGTATTCTTCATAATAGAGCACCTGACACTCAAAGGCTCATACAGCGTTTTCTCATTTTATTTAGACAGCTTTCCCTGCTCGCCTTTTCCACTTGCTCTGCAATTTTTTAAGATAGATACGTTAGTTTTCAATTAGAGGATGTAAATCCATACCGGATTGATATACCAAATACAGGGAAAAAGGGAACTTACAAGAGGTTCATCATCTGAGTTCTCAGCATTGGTAGACTGTAAGGTTCCCTTTTCTGTTCTCTCCATGCCACTCGGACTACCATTAGCATGCCCCAAGTGGTCACCAGAAGAATCAGCCTTTTCTTCCGGACAAGCTGCTGCTACTTCAGAGACTCCCCTTGATGTATTTGCCTCTTCAGACTGCTCTCGTGAATCATCATTCTCTCCTTCATCAAGTGTCTCATTAACCTGAGGGTCACTCCTTGCACCTTTCTTTGATTTTTCATTTGCCTCTTCACACTCTCTCTCTGCTAAACCATCATGCTCTCCTACAACAACTGTCTGATCAACGTCAGGATCACTGCCTGCATCCTTTTTCTCTGACTTCTCATTGGCCTCTTCGTACTGCTTCTCTTGTGAACAGTCACGCTCTCCCTCATCAAGCATCTGAACATCCCGAGGGTCACTCCTGGAACCTTTCTCCTCTGACATTTTGGTATCAATTTGCTCATTTGATTTTCCCTGGGGACTCGGGTTCTCCATAGAATCTATCAGGCAGTCTTCTGGATGCAATTTGTCTTCTTTATCCGAGATGTACAAATCAGTTACCCTCTCTTCCGTTCTTTCATTCGGTTCCGGCTCTGAAGCACCTATCAACATTCAACATATAGATAAATAAACAAATAAATATGAAAGGGAAAAGTAAACAAAGATATGACCTCAACAATAATGAAACACTTGGCTGTCTATAACTATATTGGAGACATCATGGTAATAATAGAAATCAATCAGAGACAACCAAATGGTTATTCCCACCAAAGGGACACAAGCATCCAGATGAAGGTTGGCACAAAAAGAATGCAGGAAAAAAAATAAAAGAAAATAAACTCTGGCCCTCACCTTTTAAAGCAAAACAAAGAACACACTCATTGCTGGTGGGCATCAAATTAAAGGCACGAACTTTTAAGAAGCCCAATAATGAAAACAATAGAGGGCATGTTGAACTAAATATAGCATAACCACAGAAGATCTCCGACACCTCCATAGAGTGCAAACTATTTAGATAATGAGCTTCAGAAGCAAGGATGCAGGCGGATCAAGAAAATGATAAAGAATTTAGGAGTTTATTAAACTAAGTTATAAGTAGCCACCATTTTCTTGGCTTACATATTTGCAGAGTTCCTAAAGAACTCTCAGCAAAAGAGATTGTTTACCCAGATTCAACAAATCGTCAGAGATACCCTAATTCCCAGAAGGCAAAATTTTCAGGTCATCTGGTAAAAGATCTTGATCAAAGATGAACAGGTACTGGGTATTAAGAAGCAAACTGATGGAAATGATGCTTACGGATCAGACATGACAAAGCCACAAATGTTTTGACAGAGATACATAAACAGAGGAACCTTACCAGACTCAGGTTCATCAGTTTCCGATGCTGCAGCAGGTTCAGGCTTACATACATTTGACCTGCCTCCAGACCCAGCTTCAGAGGAATAGGCAACAGGTTTGCTTTTGGAGATGCCCTTTTGCTGCTGCTTGACATTTTTCTTTGGGGTCCTTTTCCTTTTAGCACTAAAATATGAAGATACCATCATCAAATATCAGTATCAAAAAACCCATAAAAAACATGTTTAATAGGACACTGGAGATGACAGATTCCACTCACATCTTAGCTGATTTCCCACTGTGCCGCAAACTATCAGGAGACGTATTCTTCTGCTCAGGTGATCTGAGAAATAAATGTGTGTGTTAGAGAGAGCAAGTTAGTTTCAACAGGATGGTTATTACAGTAAGTTATGAGACAACACCTCTTTAATTATACATATTCACTGGAAGGTAGTGTAAAAAGAAACAAAACACAGAACTCACATTTCTTTGGGTGAATTATCATTTGATAAAAACTTCTGCAATTATGAAGAAAGACCGGGTCAGAGATCAGAATGTAATTCCAGCAGCATCATAGGTTCAGTCAATAAAACAAAGCTAGTTAATGAAATCTGAAACCTTTATAGACTTGTGATCATTATCAATTAGTTCCCAGCGCTCCTTTTCCAAATGGAGTACTTCCACGTCTCCATCATCATATAATATCTTCAACATGAGATTAAACAACAACATCATTAGACATTGTGAGATTAGAACACTAGGTGTTATACAAGTCAACGTATTCGAACAGGAGAAAGCACTGATGAAAATAAGAACAAAAGCTGCATCTCACCACATGTTTCTTTTTTCGAGCATCATAAGACTGCACCACACCCTCATAAAACCTGAGGATTTGGCAAATCAACAAATAGGTTTAGTTGCTCAGGAATTCATCTAAAAATAAGAAAATAAAGGTGAGTGACTTTTATTCTGGGGCATTTAGCTGAGGAACAGAATATTATATGCATGAACAAGTATTAACTGCAACTCGGGGGGAAGATTGGTCAAACAGAAACTTAAGAAGAGTCACAAAACATCCTAACATAAAACTGGCATCGCAGAACATATAGATCATATGAAACATGTCGTGCTTCTGTGCTGAAACATAAGCTGGAAGCCTTCATTGAAACAAGAAAGCAGAAACATTGAAACAAATGTTCATGCATGCAGCAGAAGAAAATTTCAGATGTCAAAACAGAACCTTTCAAGGTTCCTTCTATCTGAAACATATGTCTAAACTTGAACTATAAACGTCATGCCCGACAGCAGAGGAAAAAAAAAGCACTCACTGCTTATCCAGTGGCCACCAAACTTTGATTCGGCAGTTGATTAAATTTGTAGAATCACTTCCATCTTCCTTTGTTGTACACTGCACAATGAACCAAATACACGTAAATGATTTTCTTCTAAGTGAAGATGGATAACAATCTCAAACTATAACTCTTGAAACCCTTATATTTTCAAGCCAACTGAATGGGTCATTTGAAGTATTAGTCCACAACAGCTTATATCCACAATTATAATCCCATCAAATTCACCCCCCTCCAAAAAACACAATGAAACCTAAGAAAACCATGCCGTGATTTCTACACTATTTGTCATTTGAAGTATTATTGGATAATACCATTTTATTAGTTTGTTCAAAGATATGCAGTACCATTAAAAAAAAAAAGGATACATAAACCAATTGGAAGCTAGAAAATTCATTTCTCAGAATGCTGTAACATGCCTTGTAACAACTACTTCATGGATAAATAAATCACTCTTCCCCAGTAAACAGGAGGTTTAGGCAGGTCAGTTATGCATGAAGTACAAAAACAGCAGAGGTAGAAGCAAATCACAAACAAGGAGTATTCTGAACAACTCATCCCACCCCCACCCAAAAATAAATAAAAACATCAAAAAGAAAACCCAGTTTTTTCTCCCTACATGATAAAATATAACACAAAGAAAGGAGCAAGAAAGAACAAGTACAGTGTTGCTAACAACAGTACAGGAAGAGCTAACCTTAGCCAATCCAGCAATACTTCTTCGTTTCCTTTTCTTAACAGGAGTAGAAGACTTGTTACTAACAGAATTGATGTCATCACTCCCAGCAAGCACATCAGACTACAGCAAAATAGAACAAAAATGAAAATTTATAATAAACAAAAAATTTAATGTTTATGGAGCTTTATAGGCAGACAGATCAGAAATAGACTAACATTCACCTCATCATCATCAACTTTGCCTGCACTGTGTCGTTTATTCTTGGAACTCTGGTCAGATCCTTTAACTTTATGTTTAGATAGGGAATTTGTCTTTTTTTGAAAGCATGATAGTAACAAGTCTGACTCCTTAGATTCAACAGGACTCTTCTTTGAGAGCACTCTATCTTCTGAGTCGGTCTGTTCTTCCTCATCTGATTCATTGGCTTGAGAAAAGGAAACTTCTGTCTTATGGATGTTGTTTGAGGCTTTCACAGAACCCTTTGATCTACTCCTCGGGAGAGAGTTTTTGAATGACGATCTACGGCGTTTGGGTACAGGTGCTGACATTGTTTGGCTGGCATTTTGTCTTTTTCTTTTTTTAACCTTTTTATCATCTTTTGCTTTAGCATTATGACCATTGCTTGATTCAAACTTATTTGACCCATCCCGATTGTCCAGATTTATTTCCCTCACCATTTCCAAGATATCAAAATTACTCTCCTTCTCAGATGATAAAGGCTTCTTTTTTGTTGTACTTTTTATCTTTGAACCTTTAGATTTTAGATGTTTGATAATTTTACCCAGAGGCACTTCATTCCCATCTCCTTCACCATCTTTTAGAAGCTCATCTTCAGCCATTTCAACCTGATGTAGTCACAAAAGGCAGAATAAAGAAATTAATCACCGTGGTTGGACTCAGAATTCATATTTAGCAGAAGGTATCCTCAAGGTGCATAACATACATTTCCATTCGTATCAATTTTGAGCAACTCAAAGTGAGCTAAGATACTTTCTTCAGCCAACCACGTGTGGGCTTCACCAACCTAACATAATCAAACAATGGCATCAATCAAACAAAATAATAGAAACATTATTCCTGCATGATAAACAAAGCTGCAACCAAATATTAAAAGGCTGGCACAGTTAAAAGGACTAAAACTGACAAGCTTTAGCATGACACAAGACATGATGGAGCTATAGGAAACACGTGCACCAGACCTCCTTGAAGTTGCTAGATATATATCTAACAAAAATGATTAAAAATGAATGAATTTGGTATGAATCGGAAAATAATGAAGTATTCCAATCATTAGGACTCAATATGGACACCAGACAACTTTTAACTTATGATGCACAAACTAGACAATGGGCACAACAGCACAAGGCACAGCACAGACATAGTCGACATTATAAAGTTATTTAAACAGAAAAAGAACTTACACCATGCAAACTTAAATGTCATATCCTGTTCCATCCAAATAAGCATCTGACACAAACACAGGACATGGCTCATTTCTATAAGTGATTGTAGTATAAAACTGCCGCAACAATACAGACCCCATTTTAGCTAGACATGTTTTCTAAGTTCAAATTGATAGCCCAAGTTCTTCGACTCAAGAAGTTTATATTAACCACAAGTCACGGTCGCTGAGGATACTGATTTGGCAGGAAAGGCCAACAGTTTTTTATGGAGTAGGCATGCATATGAAAATCTCAGCCTCGCAGTTTTGGGACTTGAACCTTTTTTTTTTTCCTTTTCAACCACATGGATAAAGGTTTCCAATGCACTATAAAACTACCATTGAAAATCCGAGACATCAAGGAATATCTCTCTCTAAGTTGAATTTTTTTTGCCCATCTCTAACAAATTCAAGTGTAAAAGTAATTTCTTTTCAACAGTGATAGCGATAATTTTAAACTACAAGGCCATGACATTAGCATTTCAATCATCAATTTGTGGCTCTTGGTTTCTATTGTCATCCCCCCCCCAAATATATATATATATATATATATATATATATATATATTTTCATCCTAACATTTCCTAAAACCTTCTCTTATAACCAAAGTGCTAGCATAGCAAAGCAACTCATTCTTCAGACAGCAAACATACTTGGTACAGATCCACCAATGAAATGAACTCTTAGAAATAAAACTTACAGTTGAGTCATCCCCTTCTTTCTTTTCAAAGGGTATGTATAGCATCGGAGGTAGGGAGGTGGATGAAGCCAAAACCTCAAGAGCATCCTGTTTTTGATTCTGAGATAAGCGCTTGATAACCGCCAGGCCAAGGTCACATATTGCATGTGCATTCTGCAAATATAAATGATGAAACCATAAATATACACGCGTACAGGTCTTTTTCAATCTCATTCCTAGCTTCGCAGGTGTTCAATATCCCAAAGGCTTTGTATTTTACAAACATAGATGGAAGAGTCATATCCATGTAAAGAGTTGAAAGGTGTCCCACTTCCTACCTTAGACTTTGACGCATCAACAACGTCTTCTGAGCACTTGATACTATGGAGCACAGAGATTAAGGAAGAAATACTCTCCTTTTCCTTGTTAGTGCTAAAATCTGATTTTGCCTCTTCGTCTCCATGTATCAGCATATTAAGAAAAAAGTACAACTGCCTGAAGAATACCAAATAGGACTTAGAAAAAGCTAATTGTTTAAAAAATAATGAAGAACCTACAAATCTGGCAAGTGCAGTCCCAGCAATATGTAACTGCAACAAATTCGTCAGGAATTGGAATGCTAATCATATTAAAGCATCAAAAAAGTGTTTATGAGATCAATCATAGAATTAAAATTACCAGGATTAGTAGGATTATCCATAGACAACAGCTGATACAATTTTACAACATATATTTGTTTTTTGGGAGACATCAGTATCACATATGTTGCTATAGCTGGCAGTCATCAACGTCATGGATACAGCTAAGAAAGATAAATGGGCAATGTCACACATGTTACTAAGCTCGATTTAAAAGAGTTGAAAAGCTTTTTAAAGAAACTTCATGTCATCCCTTAACCAATTTGAGGACAGCACAAATGTGCAATGTAACGCCCATGTTTACAGCATACAATTACTAAACAACCATTTTGATCAAAAGTGCAAACAGCATTGGTGGAACAGGTGGCATTATCTTTTAATTTGAAAATTGAGAGAGAGAGAGAGAGAGAGAGAGAGAGAGAGAGAGAGAGGAAAGAAGGAAAACTTAGAAATGTGAAGTAAGTTATGATATGCATTTAAAGAATATGATACTAGAAACATACCGGTATATCACCTCATATGCTTTAACATCTTTGCAGTTATCAATATCAGGGCATGATGAATGATGAGCAAGAGCATGAATCCAATAAGCAAGTATATGTTCCGGATAAGTCATAGTTGGGCTTGCATCAGAATGCAGAGACAGGTGTCGTGCCTTGGCTTGTTGGCACATCTGGATGATCTCTCGCAGGTTATTCTTTTCCTGCTAATTCATTCAGATAGGAAAAACAACTTATGTAAGAATCAGCTACCATGGACACAGCAAGCATAATAGTTCTTACCTTAATCCTCCTCTGTTGTACTAGGTATGGGAAGGATGACGAAAAGTAAGGAAATGCAACAAAAGAAAATAAAAGACCTCTTCAATGTAACAAAAGAAAATAAAAGACCTCTTCAATTTCTGATCCTGGAGTTCCAACCATCCCAAACAAGAAGGCACAAGCATATTTTGCATCCAAAAGCCGGTCTTTTACATATTGATGAACTTTGCTGAGAAATTGCTTCCTAGCTTGAGGAAAACTGATCTACAAATTCCAAAGCAGAAACACATTATAAAAAGACAACCACATGTGAGAAAACATGTAAAATATTAGCAAATGACCACAGTGGAGCAAACATAACAACAGAGACTTCATAAAAAAGCTTTAACAAAAATAAAAATAATAATTAAAATTAAAAAAAAAAAAAAATTCACCTCCAATGTTCTCAGGGTTAAATGGAAGATATCAACTGGAATCTTGTGATCCCAGTGCTTAGACAAGCGAAGAACAGCTTTCGCTGAAGCCAGTTTCAAATGAGCCTTGTCAACTGAACTGCAAGATCATAAAAAGTAAATAAATAAATAGTCATAATGTGATACTGATCTGTGCATCGTTTCCCTTAGATATTAATTTTTTTTTTTTTTTTTGGAAAGCTATTCAATCAGATTAAAACCAAAACATAACAGTACATAGTTCTAGCTTAAAAATAAAGTGGCAAACTACAATTTTCAGAGAACTGCAGATGCCTGACACATAATGTGTCATTAAGTAGCTTTTATCAGTTCCAAGAAAGAGAAGTCAAACAGGAAGCCTTTAGAGCTTCCCAGCAAGCAAGACCACTTCACTTGCAACCTATAAGCCATTTTGATCACCATGATAAACCATTCAATTCACCTCCTCACAGCTTAAGTGGCAGGGCCCAATAGAACCAAGAGGAAAACTTTTTCCTGGGAAATAAATTTAAGAGGTGACAAACAACCTCAAACAAACCTACCAATAAGCTTTTCCATGGAGCTGATCCTCATGGAATACTATCGACAGTCCCATCAGCTACATATTCCACACTTTCAATTTCTTTCTTCTTTTCTTCCTAGTTTATTAGAAGTTATTTTGTTTATCTTTTACTTCTTTGAGGTCTGTTTTAAGATGGTCACAGCAAACTGAAAAATTAAATGAACCATTGACGAGTTAAATAACATTGCACAAGAAAATTTCGAATACTACAATAAATCATCAATTCCGGAAAAACTATCTCAACACGTCATTAATGTTTTCTCCTATCTCAGGAGAAAAAGACATCATTATTGTCTCTTAAGAGAGTCTCACAACCGCTTTGACACTGATATTCAGTGAATAGGCCATCAAAATAAAAATCGGAAAGAATTATATCAATAGAAGGATATCTTAGATGACTTTCAGAGCCATCTGGCGACTGACTATAAGAACCATGTTCTTGAAAGCCAAATGAGAGACAAAGTAGAACTGCATGTCATTCAAATTTCATGACGCATGTCTCCCAATTCATCAATTCAAGTACCACCACTCCTAAACACACCCCCAAAAAAGAAAATAAATAATGATGATAACAACAACAACGATGATGATGATGATAATAGTTAAATTCATCTACCGCACACCACCAAAACACCCAATATTACCTTGAAACTAGATCTTGCGAGAATTCTCCAAAAGAAAGCATATTTCTAAGGATCCCCAAGAGGCCATCAATCCCAAGACGCAAATGAGCATCCTTAGCAGGCAAGTAGCTCTTGACTAATGTTTTGATACCAAATATCTGCAGTACAAACATTGAAGGATCAATATTTTAGGTATGTGTCCTGGCCAAGCTATGTTAAAGATGGTGTCAGAAATATAATCTAATAAACTTGGGGAAGATGCATAAATGCATTGTGAATATCCCAAATGACAAACCTTTAACAGGCAAAGCTCACTTCTGTCATCCCAACGTTCTGCTGCAGAATCTTCTGCTGTCTGAGTGAGGAAATTACAATTTTAGCACTACCTTAGATACGGACAATAGAATTCTTATGCCAGTAGGGTTTGAGAGGGCATACGTTACTACATTCTAATAGTTTTTTTCTGATGAAGTCTTCAATTTCATTCTCTCGGGTTTCAAAAACCGCCATGGCAGTCTGCGCAATACAGCCAAGAGATTGTAAAACAGCAGGCAAGTGGGTCTTCTGCTCCAACATATCAACAAGCCTCTACACATCGAAAAACAACAGTTTGCAAGTAAAACTAGCATCAGAATAAGTTGTTAAAAGTATGTTTCCACAAATCTATTGAATGAACTTAATGACATTGCAAAACCTTGTATAGAACAGAGAGTGATTTAAGGCCATCATCCTTTGTTATTGCCGCAAGGGCATGTACTGCATATTTTGCCTGCCTCCGCTTACCTTCCAAACATAGTCTCTCCAGTACAAGATCTACAGAGCTGCAAACACAGAATCGGAGTGGACATCAAGCACACTAAAGTAAAACTGAGCACTAGAGAATCATCAGTTTATGGACGAGCACGAGCACCTAGATAACTCTGCCAGTTGTTCTCGGATAGTTCCACCAGCCCTTGCTAGAGTATGCAGAACCCCTTCCTTTATTGTGTCATTGTCATCTTTAAGAAGAGATACCAAACTTTCTTCTGTCCCACCAAGTAACAGCGGGCTGAAGCGTGCAACCATCTGAAGATATATAACAAGAAATTTTAAAACAATAATGCCAATACCACATTTCTATTGTCATTGAGAGACAGCAATGTTGTAATTCCCTCAAACCCAGTTCAGTTGATGGTGATCACCATTGGTTTTTTTTTTTGGTGGGGGTGGGGATCACAAATAAAGAGTAAACCAAAGGTTTTATTGGTAGGTCTAAAATATCCAGACCACAATATTATGTCATGCAAGATACAAAATTTAAGACTTACTACTAGTATATTCATGCAAGCTACAATCAACTGGGAGTCTCCCATAGCTTTTTGTGCTGTAACCTCCAAAAGAATTTCTTTTACATGCTCCTTGCTGAAGAGTAAATATGAGCACTTCATGGAGAGTGTACTCAAAAATTCATGAAGTTGGTGCTGCTCACCAAGAATTTTAAGCAATTCATCCTGCAACTAATGAGAATAGTCCATCAAAAAACTTATTTACACAGCATACACATACTTCCTCCATCAAAATACTATTGCTTACCCTACTATTGCAGGCTATTTGAAGGGTTGTGTTTGGATCAACCATATTTGTCAAAATCTTCCATATATTAGCATCCTTTAATTGATCAAGAATCTGGAAATTCTCCTCAGCCTTAACAGGGTCAGAAAAGCACCGGGACATAACTTTGAAGTAATATAAAACCTTCTTTTGGATCTCAGGGACATCATCCTGCATTTAGGTGAAGGAAAGTCCAATAACGTTTTACCGTTCCCTGCATGAGGTTAACAAATTCACAAGTCTTACAAACCTGATTCATTGACCTCAGTGATAAATATCTCTGCATCTCTTGTTGTAACCTGCAATTGAAGAGGAAGTCTTCTGAAAATCAGTGCAAAATCTATCAAAATACACAAAATGGGAAGATTGGTGTGGTAGGCAACGAAAGTGATTGCCTATTGCCAATGCCAAGCTGTTAAAACCAACCTTTGCTTCTGATCCAGTATCTTCTCAAGAGCCTTTACCTCAACTTTGTCAAATCCTGAGAAAAACCTTTCCCAACATTTCACCTTGTCTTTAACTGAGAAATCACTAGGGAAGAGGGACAAACATAAGACTGATTCTATTGTGTCTAACCTGCAGACCAGATTGGTAGGTAGTAAGAAAGAGACCAACAACAAAGTTGTTTATATTTAACAAAAGCTTGACGTTTCTACAATTCTCTGGAAGCATATCTATTTTAAACATTCAGAATAAACGTAAGCATCATTCATAGAAGTCAAAACACTTTGAAAGTGTACGGGAGACCTGAGGTGCCAAAAAATCGGAATAGATGCACCAGATGGGTTATCCTCAGCCATTATATCTAACACAATAAATGATAATTGAAGAAGATATACAAAATAGACCAAGCGGTCAAACAAAAGGAATGCCTCAACGCCCATCCAAAGAAGAGCATGCCAATGGTAGATCTAGAGAATTTGTGGGGGCAGATAGTTTAAAAGAGCTAAAATGAGAGGTTTTGCTTTAAAAAGAAATTAACACCACCAAAAGGTTTTTTAGCAAGGAACAAAAATTGAAGCATAAACACGACAAAGGTAATAAGTTGGCTCTCTTCAGCAAAATATATCATAGCATGTGCAGAAGTGCAGTTCACATGTTGAAATATTCAGACAGACAGGACATTGAAACTGTGCGCTTTTTAAAGTTCTAGAAACATCAAACCAATACCAATCCCCTATATACTCTAGCGGATTCCAATACCTGATCTGGTTAGAATGTATACAAGAAAGGAGATTATTTTACCATCAGAAAAGTACCCACATTGTACTATCATTTAAGGCAGACTATTCATCTAAATCTCACATTCACAAGGTCCCTTGAAGGTTGGAGTCCCTTATTGTTAGGAAGGAGGCAGAACAGAAAGCGAAAAAGTATAGGGGAGAAGAGAAAACAAAAGTTAAAAGACACCTCACCTAAAATCCTTGTCATAACAACATCTTAGAATCTTTCCAGGAATCCAGTCAAACTCATTGGGATTGGCTGATTCATCAGGGCTAAATGAACAATATAGCTTGTATAACTCAGCCAGCCTCTCTAATGTATATCTTTTGACCACCAGCTGGAGACATGGAACAGAAGTATGCAAGATTAAGAACACTTATTGGCAAGTATATGACTTAAAAAAAAATGAGGACAAATGAGACAAGGGCAAAGCTAAGATACCGATTTGTCTCGAAGTCGCTCAGCTACAAGTCTTGCAGTTTCAACAGGAATGGAGTTTAACGCATGGCATGCTACGTCACAGATAACAGCAACAACTTGTTTCCGGACATTTTCATCAAAATCCAACAGTCGATCGCAAAGGGAAGCTGGGAATTGTTGATCCAAATCGAGTCAACATGTGTAGTAGCAAATGGAGTACTATAAAATAGGTCAAAATACATACAAATGATTTGAGATGCTTCAGCTCTGAAGGGGTTAGATAGCAGACAATTCTTTATTTGTTCAAGGATAGACATCCGAACCTCAAGTACCCTATCTGTCAACCTTTTCAAAAATTCTAGAAAGACTGGTTTGAATGCTTCAGGTATAGACCCAGGCATTGCAAAGAGATTGCCAACAAGTTTTACTGCTTTCAATCGGGTTTCCAACTGATCGGTCTGCATGCAAGGAAGTCAAAAAAAACAAAGTAATGCTTTGTAAGCATGAAAAGAGAAATCTCTAACAGTCCACAAGAAACATGGTTCCATGTCATAGAATTATTGTAATTGAGAGTACCCAAGACGGAAAGAGAATAGTAAGGTAACCACATCATTGTCATTACCAATAATTCTCCTGTAATGTATGGGATGACCCCAGATAGAATTTGAGGAGCACAATGGTAGATATCATAGATTACTTCATGATAGTCAATTTGATCATTTGAAGACTTGTTATCGCCTGACATTGATGATAGCAGGAATTGCTTTATATCAGGTTCAAGTTTTCCCGCAGAATTCTCAATGACATTCATGGCAAGCCTCCGAGCAGCCATGGAAGCATCCTAGCAACAACAATTCCAATTAATCAGCTCTCATTATTGCATCACAATTGCATTGCATTTAACCTACAAGAGCTGCAAAACGAATAGCACCCTATCCCTTCTGATCGCTTTTATACAATGCTTAATTTTCACATTTCCTTTTAAAAGAAAAAAAAAAAAAGCATACATCTTGTTTATTTGTTGCTTGTACAATTCCATTGGCAAATTTTCAATATAAAAAATATTTATGAATATATTGAATGGTCATTTCAACAATACAAGGCCATTCAGTAAAAATAACTGGCAGAATGGAATATGCCAAGATAGATTAAGAAAATATTTTCAACTAAAATACTGCCAATCAAAAAGCAAGTCTTTACTATAAGAAAGTACTCATGAATAACTACATGACGTGAGAAAAGAATTACCATAGATAAATATCATAATGCAATCAAAAACTCAACATCTAAAATATTGTTGAATATCACGCGTCCAAATGTTAGGCCACATAAGGATAAGAAAACAGCTACAAATTCCCAAGTGTATGGTACCCGAGTATGGATTCCCTGCAATGACCTACCTCACATCCACCACAAGCTTCCTTATCATAAACAATCCATTCATAAAATCTTATTTCCTGCTCCAAATAAGTTCGAGCTGTATTCCGTGAATACCCACCCCATTCACATCCTAAGCTAAAATGGAAAGGAGGCAAGAACAATAGGTAGCACTCACATTTTTATTCCGACCTAATACAGACAATAAAATGAGCAAAAGATCTTCACTGATTTCTTCACTTTCCTCCAAAAGCACAACCATGATAGTCTGCATTGATGAGAGAACATTTTCGGGATGATCATCCCTGCACATGCAAAATAGTCAAGTTAAAAAATGTTATACTGTAAAAGCTCCAATCTAACAGGAACAAGCTTTCAGACATATTCAAGATCAATTGCCTAAATATTCTAGACAGGCCACAAATATTCTATTTTCATAGCATAGAGAAGTCGCATTCAATCTAATCAATGATCTGTCAAATGCATATTTGCAAGATTCAGGAGATGCGGTATCCGAGCCTGCAGAAAAGATCGCAGATTTGTCAAAGCAGCATAAGATTTAAGCCACTTCAATTTTCTGCTCACCAGGTTCATCCAATCAGCTATCAATCACAAATTACGAGATATTTTTGGAAGACCATATTTATTTCATCCACATAAAGTAATTTTACTGATTCTTTACCAATGGAGCTATAATCCACCAAAAGGTCATATGGAAAATATGAACAGAGAATTTGAATCAGAACACCAAGAAGCTATTCTCTCAGTTTAGATAAAGTTCAAGAAGCCAAATTGCAGCATTCAGAAACCCTGCCTGAAAGCACAATTTCACAGTTGATGAGGTAGACCACTATACACAAAGATAACAAAGGGGGGACCCTAAGTAATTCAAGCCTCTTCCAGCCCACCTAGCAGGACCTTGGCAGGTGGTGGCCACCCCCTTCTCAGGTTAGAGTATGATTAAAAAGTTAAGCTATAAAATTCTCTTCCTTGGGAGATAATCAAGTCATGGCATAATACTTACTAATAAGCCGAAGCACTCAGTAGGATCAACTCACCTGGCAACAGCAAAGAAGGTGTTGAAGATTTCATAGATGAGGTCATCACATTCAAGATCCAACAGTACAACACATGACCTGTATCTTGCAAGTGTCTCCAAGATGACAACTCTCCTTCCAAAAGATGGGCCATTAGTATCACTTAATCCACTAAAGGTGCTTACAATCAATTGGAAAATATCCTACAAATAGATCCCACGTGTCAGAGTGGCGCTACAACCCAATGTTGACGAACAAAAGAAACTTGTGCACCAAACAGACAAAAAAAAAATCATAAAAAAGACCTACCCTCAGCACATCATCACTATAAGGAGCTTCAGGTGCAGTAATCCGCGTTATCTCGCAAGCACAGGTTGCAACAAGAAGCCTAACCTCCTTATCTTGATGCTTCAGCAATTCTGATTTGATAATTACATCAAAAAAGGGCTTCAATGACTCCAAAACCAGGGGCGAAGGAGATTGATCCAACTCAGAAAGACAGGTTGTAGCTTGCTGTGTGCATCAAGGGCAGTTCCATTTCAGCATTTGAATTAACAATAACCAATACCAAATACAGGCTAGAGAATCATAACACAGATAATGCACTGGTAAGGAATTTTGCATAATGGAAGTTGAAATGGCTAAGACAATATAATGCAGCTTGGACTGCATTTGGAACATAAACGATTCATTCTAATTTAATTTCCGCCAAATTCGCAAAATTCTTTGACAAATAAGCTACAAAGGATCGTAATCTCTAAGGCAGATATAGTAACTACGGAAGGTTAATCCAAATGGGAAATGGATTAGCAATCCAAGCAAATCAATTGACAATCTCAGTATTATAGTAGCAATTCCGCAACTTCAACTACCATTCAGTTATTACCAAGCCATCCAACCTTTTCACAAAAACTTGATTAAAACACACCCCCAACCCACCCACCCCACCCCCATGTAAAGAAACCTGCAGAAATATCCAGAAACAACAGAGATATCTACAACAATGATAACCAAATTTGTCACAATTCTCAGAAGGAAACAACAGAGATATCTACAATGATCATAACCAAATTTGTCACAATTGCCGGAACGGACTTTGCACAAAAAAGGGCATTCGTAAGAAGCAATCTCAAGTTTCAATGGGAAATTAGAGCAATAAGTACTTTAAGTTGGTTAAATAAGGAAATTCCAACTTTATATTTTACAAAGAAGCGACTCAATTCAAGTCAAACCACCACCACAACTAGAAGACATTCTATAAAAAGAAAAAAAAGGGGGCTTTAAGATGGGTACCGGAGAAACAATTAATTTCAATTCACTACAAGTCACTTTCATAGAATGGTTCTGGAAGCCACTTGTGGCTTCTAACTGGCTGGATGGCATATAAATATCTTTCTCGTTATCCCTTTTCTATATGTACATAGCATGGACACTTCAACTTAGGAAATGTATCCACAGTAAGGACCTGATAAAAAATGAAAGTAACACTCCTATGAGGCGAAGACATTATGGGCTCACTATGTCTAAATTTATGACTTAAAAGATTACCAAGAGTAAAAGCTCCACAGAAACCTATCAAGAAGATTAGACAAAGATTTCTCAGTTCACAATCTTGGTGCTCTTCCCGTGCACGTCATCTCTTGTAGCTGTCTCAATGTCAACCGTCTCCATGCTCCTGCTCCTTTGGTTTAATGAGACTCTTTTCTTATAAATCAAATGCCCAAACTGATGGAATTTCTTAAACTATTACAAATCACTGGTAAAAAGTTATAAAACTCAAAACAACTCCATTTTTCTTGAAAATATATATATATATATATATATATTCTTTAGCAGGTGAAATATGCATGTAAGTGCATGTACAAGCTCATAAATGCAATGCCCACTAGACCTAATTTATATAAATTCCATTTTGAGCTTCAAAAGTCTCAATACATTTTTCCATTGACATAATTTTTGTAGAGATGATATTCTGTCCTACTCTTTCACGTTCTGTTGTACCCTCTGTCTTTTATTTTCTAGGGTTTTAACAGGTCTTACAACTAAACTTCTAGCAACCATTCTTTACGCCCTTTCCTCATTACAAAAAGAGTAGAACTTACTAGCAACCAGATCTTTCATATTTACTAACAGGTTTGCCTCAGATGGCAAGGAGGTTTGCACATTTTTGTAGAGATGATATTCTGTCCTACTCTTTTACGTTCTGTTGTACACTCTGTCCTTTATTTTCTAGGGTTTCAACTGGTCTTACAACTAAACTTCTAGCAACCATTCTTTACGCCCTTTCGTCGTTACAAACAGAGTAGAACTTACTAGCAACCAGATCTTTCATATTTACTAACAGGTTTGCCTCAGATGGCAAGGTGGTTTGCTACTCCTTGAGGTCTTGAGTTCGACTCCACTAGGAGGTTGTGGGAAGAAATTCTCCTCCTAAGCTGAGCTCAAGACCTCAAGGATAGGGAATTCACGAAAGTTTCTTCCCGCAACTTCCTAGAAGAGTCAAACTCAAGAACTCAAAGAAAGAAGCAAATTCCTCTCCTTTAAGACAAACATCAAAAAGTTTCGAACTAAATTAACATGCTCTTCAACACAAAATTTCTCATGCATCTCCCAGAAAAGGTTCAAACTTTCACATTCATGCCTTAAAAAACAAAGCAAAGACCTTAAAGGAGAAAACACTAGCAAGACAATATTCCTAACCTAATTCGAAAAAAAAAATGCCTAAAATTCAAGGGACAAATCAAATGAGGTAGATCAAAACTCAGTAACATTAAACAACAAGTTTGAACAAATTAAGGAAAGGAGGTGGAGAGAAGTAAGAGGAGAAAGAGAGGAGCAAACTTCCCACCATCTAAGCCAAACTCTGTTCGTAACAAGGAAAGAAGTGGTTTCTAGTAAATTCGTACGGCAAAAGCTTAACTAACATGCCTTTAACAAAAATCTCTCCCATCTTTTCCCAAAAAAAAAAAAAGATTCAAACATTCATATTCATACCTTAAACACACAAAACACAAACCTTAAAAAGGAGAAAACAACAACAAAGACTGTAATTTTACAAGCGCATAAAAAGAAATAAACATTCACAAAAACCCTAATTCCCCCCCCCCCAAAAAAAGTTCGTACTCCAAAATTTTATGCTTCATTAATTTCCAAGACTTCAACCTTAACTAACATGCCTCCACTCCTAAAAAGGTTAGAACTTTAAAATTCATTCCTTAAAAACTGAAACACAACTCTTAAAAGGAGAAAAATAATAGCAAGACTGTAACTTTATAACCACAATACAAAAAAAAAAAAAAAAAAAAGAACCTTGGTAAAATCCATAATTCAATACAAAAAAAAAAAAGAATCACCAACAAAAGATGCCAAAAATTCAAGAACAAAAACAAATTGCGGAAAATCAAAATCAGTTACATTAAACAACAACTTCGAACAAATTAAGGAAAAGGGTTGGAGTAAGTTCCTACTACAAAATTGCTTCATTAATTTCCAAGACTTCAACCTTAACTAACATGCCTCTAACTCACGTATCCCTCGAAAAAGGTTCGAATTTTCACATTCATACTTTAAAAAACGAAACACAAACCTTGAAAGGAGAAAACAACATCAGGACTATAACTTTATAAGCCTAAAAACCCTAATTCAACCTTAAAAGCTTCAAGAGGCCTAAAAACTCGAGAACAAAAACAGGTGACGAAAACAAAAATCGGTAACAACATTAAACAACAACCTGGGAACAAAAATAAAGGAAAAGGGGGTGGAGAAAGCGAAAAATGCAGACCTTCAAGAGCTTAATAAGGGTGTCCTTCGCAGAAGGAGGAGACTCGAGCTTTGCTCCAACCTCCTGCAGCTGCTTCAGAGCCTTTTCAGCCATTTTATTGGGGTTTCAAACAAGCAGCGGTAAATTCTTTTGTGCTCTCACCCTGCAAAAAACATCACTTTTTCCCGGGGGGAATACAGAGAGAGAGAGAGAGAGAGAGAGAGAGAGAGAGAGGGAAGGAGTGAGGGTTTGGGTTTGGACTAGACAAGGTTTTCGAAGGAGGCCAAATGAACACCAAATGTCAGTTAAATGTGTTCTAAATTCTGACTTCACGGGACTTATAATCCTCCCCTAGTTTTTCTTTTTTTTCTTTCTTTCTTATGATTCCTCCGTGGCATTTTTTTGCTATCATACCCCTTAACTTTTGTATATTTCTGTCACCCTGGCGACCAATTGAACAACCACGTACATCGCAATCGAATTTAAGTGGGGGAGTGTTGCGTTTACAATTCAGGTATCACAACAGTTTCACATGAGTTAAGCATTTAGTAATGCTTTAATGTAAATCCATCTTAGCTAAAATCATTTAATTTAAACTTAATTTAAAATAATTTTATCAAATTATGTGTGCTTTTATTATAAATCAAACCTTATGAAATATTTTTTTACATCTTTTTAAGAATAAATGTAATTAATCTTAAATTATTCAAAAAAAATTCAATTTTGATATAAAAAAAATGAAGTTTCTACGAATATAAGATATGATACGAGATATAATTTATTTTAGACAATGATGTAACTAATTTATTTTTTTAATTTAAAAGGTTGATTGATTGAATATAATATTACCAATATAATATTACTTTACTTCGATCGGAATAAAATTAGCTATCTCCTAAAAGGGTAAGGTACCCTAAAAGTCGTGATACTAAGATCATAATTAATCCCTTAATATGCAAAAGGTGGTATTTTGCATGATATTTATTTACAAATCTCCGTTAGTGTAAAAAGTTATAAAATCAATATATGTTCGTTATTGTTTAACATTTATCGATTATTCTTTTACTCTAATATAATAATTATAATATAATAATTTAACGGTTACAGATCTTTTATAAATATTAACACGTACAGTTATAGAAAAATACTGTATTTTCATTTTTTTGATAAAAGGTATGAAAAGTGACATGTAAACATTAAAAAAGAATAAAACCTCCTAAAAAAATGAACCTCTTGCCTTGGGGGTTAATGCTACGAACGGGAAACAAGATTATTTATTTCCTTTTTTGTATTCAAATCTCCCTTTTTTTTTTAATTTTTTTACATAGAATTTCCTTTTACCTTCAATTCAATGACTCAATAAACCGTGACCAACTCAACTCGGGCATCAAACAGGGTTCTGAATGAGGCAAATATGAGCATGAGAGGGGCAAAAATGCAAATAAAATAAGTGACCACAGTGATGTTAGGGAGGGGTGGGGGAGTTTTACCTCCGGTGACTTCCTTAAAAGGGTTTTTTTTTTTTTTTTTTTTTTTGAAAGTTTCCGTTAGTGGGTCTCTTGTCTGGACTTGGTCGCAAGACGTGTTCAGTTGGAACTTAACTTGGGAAAAATATCCTCTTATTTGCAATCAAATAACAACAATGCCATCCTGTCAAATGCCATTCCATCCCATTGTTAATTTTCTCGACTGGGTGCTTGTCAATGGGACAGGTGTCCAGGAACATCCCAATCAATCTCAGAGGGCCACCAAGGATTTTCGACCAAGAAAAGGGGACTTCAACGATTGATCATGCACTAACCGGAAGGAAATGCTGCCCATATTGTCGTTTGCCCCCAAGGACGAACTCCAAACCACGAGTTGGCTACAAATATACTCCATTTTGCAAGAAAACCAGTGAACTATCACGTCAAGAACTGTAGAATGAAAATGTCGTCGTTTTATCTCTTACCAAATGTTTGCGAAATGGCTTCATACGTGAATGAACCTTTTGCATCAAATATATTGTCAATACAATAATATATATAAGTTAATTTCGCATTCATTATTTTTAATTTTTAGATAAAAATTAATATTTAATTGTGATAAAGTATTTTCTTGTGAAAACGATAGATTCACGTAACAAACATCAAAACATCAAACTCACCCATCTAAGTAGCTTGCTAAAAGGATTTAAAGCCAACAATTTTGATAAAAAGGGCTTTTAAATGTAAAAGAAATCCCCTTTTTAGTGTCCCCTTCTTCGCTCCTTTCCTTTCCTATTCCCCACTGTTTCTATATTTAACCTCCATCATCTCTGGGGTAGTGCAAAAGAGTTTGGCGGTTATAATTGCGATTAAAAAGCAATTTGGTAGAAGAGTGAAAAGATTCTTGTGAAAATAAGGTAATTCAAGATTTTAAGATGAGCAGATAATATATGTTTCATCATATTTTTTGAGATTTCAGTAATATTCAGATTTTTCTTATAAAAATATGATTCACTGCTAGTATCTAATGCCCATTATGCACTATTTCTCATCTTGATTCAACATCATCATGTCAATTAGAAGAGTCAACAAGAGTAAGTGGTCAATAGTTCAACATAAATGGTGCTTTTATGTTCTCATCAAGATTTGATCAATCCTAAACTTTGATATTTTAGTATTAAAATTTATTACAATGATTTAGTGTTATGGACGTAAGACAAGTTATGAGAGAAGTTGAGATAACATCTCGATGAAAAATAACAAGGCAACAACTCATAGGAGTTATTGAGCTAACTGCACAAGTCACAGCACTCGCAAGCAGCACATGCACACGACACTTAGGGAATGAGCACCCTAATGCCAATATCGTATCATATGCAAGCAAAGGAGTTCTAGAGGAATCAGAACACTTAAAAACCCTAAAGGACACGAGAAAGCATGTAGAAAGTGGAATCGAGATCAGCTATAGCACGTAGAGCCTATGCTAAACCCGCTATGGTGTCATACTCAAACACAGCTTCTTTAGGAGCTCCATGAAGTCATAAGACAATTGGAGATCTGACTCAAGCATTTGAGAAAAATGTAAAAAAGTACTCAAGAAACTAGAAGATGCAAAGAGATGACAAGAATTGTTTGATGAACCAGAATCTCGCTGATGAACCCAATGTCAACATCGAGTAATCTTATCAGTTGCCAGATAGACGGGTACAAAAGTATTCTAAAACCCTAGAGGGCTCAAAGGATGAGAGAAATACTGCAAATACACCGGAGCAAAGTCTGGGTAAAAAGGAGAATCATTTGAGCACTCAAAACATGAAAAGAAAAAAAAACACACACACACACACATTAGTTTAGCATGGGTATTTGACCAAGGAGCTGGGCTGCATGACCATGGAGTTGAACTAGGAGTTGAATGGTAACTATGGAAGAGTCCTAGAGGAACTAGGAAACTCTGGAAACTCCAGAGATGCCGCAGCCAAGGAGAGTTCAAGTCCCTAAGAGTTAAAGAGTCCTATGTCCATGCAAACTCTCGAAAACCTTAGCAAGCTAATCTTTAAACCAAGTAAGGAATCCTTTAACAATTTGGACTCTTAGGAGCCCATATCGATTGAGAGGTCTGGAGCAAGGGGAAGCTCCATTCAAGCTAGAAGTCTAAGAGGAATACAAGTTCTAGTTGTGAGAAAAACTAATAAATTAAGAAATTTATCTTATCTTATTTTATTTTGTATTAAATAGAGTTTAATATCAGTAAGAAATTAATTTGGTTATTAGTTTTGGACATTAGGATTTCAGTTAGAATAGTACTCTTGACATATGATTAAACCTATAAATACGTCATAAAGGTCGAGTTATGAGGGTGTTAGGTTATTCATTTTGATTAATAAAGTTAGTTTTCTTTTTAAGTGAGAGCTATTTTAGGAGTATAGAGAAGAGATAAACTCTTTTTTATGTTACACCGTCAATTGAGAGATCCTTTAGTGCAGAGAGATAAGAATTATAATCAGACTTAGTGTGAGAGAGTAATCCACAATTATTCTTAACCCTAACCTTAATCCATTAGATAAAACCATCATTGAGTGCGACAAAACTGCTATGAAAGAATTTTTGCACTCCAAAACTTTCCGATCAACAAGCCCAATAACCCATTGCCCCAACATTTAGTTATTGTGATTTTGTAGTTTCAGGCATAAATGGGGATGGCTTCATAATCTTTTTTTTTTTTTTTTTTTTTTTTTTCTAGGTGTTTAGAATTGATTTTGGTATACGATGTAGTTGCTTTCTATCTTGGCCGGTTGATTGTTTAAATTGGTGCTCAAATTGGGTTTATATTTTTTCTACGTTCGCTCTTGGTTATCGAGGGACCCACAAGGATTTCAACCTCAACGTCTAGTTGTGCTTAATTGTTTAAGAGTTAGGGTTAGTACATTGCACGTATTGTGAACTCCCAGACACTTTTATGTTTTTTGCAAATGTGTAAATAATCGGTAAACCTATTTTTTTGTTCGTAAAATGAGATATAATTAAGTGTGTTTGAATCGGAAAAAAAAAAAAAAGGAGGATAAAAATGATGAACCTCTACTGCTTGCTTGAGTTGTCCTGACGGACTTAGGGAACCTATTGTGCACCACAAAAGCGTTTTCCATTTATGGGTCTTTATGACAATGACGTAATCTTTTTAAGATGGCTGCAGGGGCAATTGTAGGAGACCAATCACTTAGCACTCTATTACCAGAAGTCCATCTTTGGAAAATAAAAATAACTTGTAAACCATACACCTCATCCTCAATCAATCCAACGTATGCATTGGGCAACCATACTAAACATTCCAATTGCTTCAAAAGTTGGAATCGAATTTTAAATTAAAAAAATATATATATTTTTACTTAATAAATTTAAATTAAAATTAAATGTAACGTGAAAATCTAAAATTAATTATAGAAATAATATGCACAATTTTATAATTTTTATTTCATATTTGAGAAAAAATAAACCTTAGACATCAAAAAAGAACAAAAAAATTATTTCGATCTACTTATAGTCACCATGTTTCCAAAATCAATATCACCCAATGCCCTAATATTACACATCCGACTGCATCCACTTTTGGGATGGAGACGATCCACATGAAACGTCGCGTTTTAGTCATAGCAAAAGCCGCGTCACGCTCAAACCGGAGGCAAAAGCACGGTCTATTTCTCTCTCACTCTTGCTGAATTGCAGAACAGAGGAAAGCAGGCTGACAATGGAGGCTGCACGGATTGACGAAGCAAACCCTACCATCCAGAACAGTGAAACCGAAAATCCTAACCTCGAATCGGGGACTCGTCCCTTATCAAAGAGCGCACAGAAGAAGCTGTTGAAACAGCAAAGATACGAAGCGAAGAAAGCAGAGAAGAAAGCCGCCATTAAAGAGCAGAAGAAGCAAGAAGCCGAGAGAAAGCGCAGAGAATGGGAAGAGACTCTTTCCAAGTCGACCGAAGAGGAGCGATTGAAGCTGATAGAGTCGCGAAGAGGTCTGAGAAAAGAGAGGATGGAGAAGAGATCGATGGAGAGAGAGAAGAAGATCGACAGACTCACTAGAGCGAGAGAAGAAGGTGGTCAGAAGATCGTCGTCGATCTCGAATTCTCCCATCTCATGGCTCCAAATGAAATTCACAGTCTCGTTCAACAGGTCTCATTCTTCTTCCCATAGTTTTTTCGCTCCATTTTTTATTAGTAGGTTTATTTAGGCATTGTGAAAATTACATTTTTGAAAAAAGATTTCTTTTTTTTTCCAAATGCAATTAACAAAACTGCAAACTTGTGAGCTTTTGGTACTGTGGTTAATTTCTTTGTATTTGTCGCCTCGATAGCGGTCGGAAGCTTGATTCGAGTGCTGCAATTGTTTGGTTTTGCAGGGTTTTCGTTTCCTGGCTTCTGTCAATTCACTTAACGAGCCAAAAATGAGCTATCATGAGCCACATACGCAAAGCTAGCTTTATACACACACACACACACACACACACACACCCACACACCCCCATGTATCCTGGTATATCATAATTTGATTATGTTCATTTTTATATTAATGGTTTGTTTTTTATGTTAGTTTATATTATGAATTCATAATTATAGTTGAATATTAATTAGTTATTCATAATTATGTTAGTTTAGCTTGATATATGTCAATTCATGAGCTGAGCCGAGCTGCTTGTGAGTTCCGTGTTAGCTGAGTCTTGTCGAAAAAATTGGTTTACTAAAATCTAATTTGAGCTATGAGCCGGAAAAAAAATTGATTTAGCTAGCAGCTGAGCATGTCCACCCATATCTGCCATGTTATGTAGTTGGATATGCTTTAGGTTCATGTTTTGTTTATGCTTCCTTTGGGCATAGGATCCTTCTAGACAACCAAAAAAAAAAAAAAAAAATACACACTGTTTTTAAGCTCTGAAAGTCCGAATCTTTTTTGTAATTTTCTATTATCAAAGGTTATTTTCTTCGACCATTGCACCACTTTCTGAACCAGCATTTTTTTCAGCATGATCCACAACATTAGTCATGAAGATCGTGAAATTTAATCCTCCCTGTCAAATGATCTTTTCTCATGGATTCCCATTATTTTCATCCTTTAATCAAAATCCCATGTTTTGGGTTGCTGCCGAAATTTGAACTTCAGTCACCTCATTGCCATCCTTTCTCGTCCTCGTAATCTGAGCTTTTGCAAAGGATAAGGAGACTTAACTGATTTTGTATTAATTAAATGCAGATTACATACTGTTATTCTGTGAATGGAAGATGTGCTACGCCCAGCCATCTGTGGTTGACTGGATGTACAGGTGAAATTGGTGAACAATTACACAAGCTTCCAGGATTTGATAAGTGGATAATTGAGAAGGAAAGCAAATCGTACATTGAAGTGCTTCAAGACCAGAAAGAAAAGTTGGTCTATTTGACAGCCGATTCAGAAACTATTCTGGATGACCTTGACCCCAAGAAGATTTACATTGTTGGTGGTTTAGTAGATCGAAATCGTTGGAAAGGAATCACCATGAAGAAAGCTACCGACCAGGGAATCCAAACGGCAAAACTTCCTATTGGGGATTACTTGAAGTTGTCAAGTTCCCAAGTATGTTTCTTTCCTTTCCTCCAAGTTGATCATTAAGGGCTTTTTTTTTTTTGGGGTGCAATTTCATTATCTTTTTGTGATCTTGTTATATATTTTTTCTGCTTTATTTATGTAGGTCCTTACAGTAAACCAAGTTGTTGAGATACTTCTCAAATTTTTGGAAACAAGAGACTGGAAGACTTCATTCTTTGAAGTGATCCCTCAGAGGAAGAGATGTGAAGCTGATGAAAAAGGAAGTCCAGGAGAGGAGATTGAAGGAGAAGTCAATAAGGGTAATTTGGTTGACGGGAAAAGGCTGTGCACAGTGATCCCGTCTGAAGACTAGTCTAGTGTACTTTGTTCATTTAAGTTGTAGCTGTATAAGGGCCTTCATTCATCAGGCAGGGTCAAATTCCTGCCTCTCACATTGTTCAAAATGGGGAAATGTTTGATGCTTCTTGGGGCTTCTCTGGTGACCGTGAAGTCACTGGATGAATTATACCAATGGGAATTTTGATCAGTTATAAGATGGGATATTAATTCTTTCATTTTCAATATTCTAGTATTTATGCTTCTCAAGTTATCCACCCGATATGCATGCAGAAAATGCTTCTACAGAGGGTCCTCGTGCTGCTAGCTGCTATGGTGAAGAGAGGCGTGACAATGACCATCAACAGTTTGACTCATGAAGTTCTTAGCACAGGATGTCGGGGAGGTGCAGATCTCAGCAAAAGGGAAATAAGGTAGCGATGTGATAGTCTTCTTCTGCATTCTGTTGATGCATTTGGTTGATTATCAAGAGCATCAATGTTGGAATCGAAATTTAATGGCTTGCAAGAAATTTCTTTTTTTTTTTGGAGGCCCAATGGACCTAAAATTACAATACTCTCATACACAACATCAAATAAATTGAAGTTACTATTAACACTCAAATTTGCACCATTAAAAAATTATCAAGTGCACTAAGTATTAGGGTATCGTCTGGTTTTGTTGAACTTTACATTCATTGCATGCGTTAGAGGAAATGCAATTGGCAATTTTTTGGGGCCCAAAACAGGTGTATTAGCATTTGCTGGAGCGGAAAGATAATTGCCATTTTCTTTGTAGAAGTCTACCGATTGGGAGTGAACCTAATTATTTCAGCAGTTGCTCTCTCCTCTTGAGGTGAGGATCAAGTGTCTGCAGATTGCAAATTGTGGTGGGCATGGAGCAATTCATCTTGCTTAGAGCCACTTCCATCACACACGGCTAGTGTGACATGGTATCTTTCTTCATGTTTATGGCACTTTTAGTACGTAAGGTAACTATAGAAAACAGCTTATATAATCCACACAAAAGACCGGGGGAAGAAATCGAGAATTCGCAAGATCGAAAGTTAATACCATCCTTTCATCCAAATGAATGAAAAGAATAGAAAGCGTCAACACAACAAGGTTCAGCTAAAAGAAGGAAACCTTCTCATCATGGAAGTCCAGATAAAAGTAGCCAACCATGGAAAAGCCAGAGAAACATTCTAAGTCAATTTGGTCACTTAAACTGGTCATGAAAAGTCTCAACTTCGAGGGTGGTAACTGCAGCAGCCTGGGCAGACGCACCGGTGGAGGCATCCTTAACATAGGCTGTGGCACCATTCATAGGTGCGGCACCAAGATTACTAGGATGATGTCCCACGGGAAATGCAGAAGCAAACGCAGTCATGGCAAACTTTCCAAAATCAATAGTCCTTTTCACCAATATAGGATCCCCTCTCACAGCTCCACCACGATCACCCTCCACCTCTCGGTATCCATGCAGGAATAGGGTCAAGGGCTCAATGTAGTCATCGAATCCCAGCCTGCTCATAGCCCACACCACATCTTCAGCAGTGATGGTCTTGCGCTGCTCGCGCTGACAACGCTCATTGGCCTCTCCAGTGATGAAGCTGATGTACTCAGAAACACACTCTTGGATTGTTTCCTTGGCATCATCTGAGATCTTGGCATGTGGAGGGAGGACTTTGCGCATGATCCTGATTACATTAGCAATGGGCATGAAACGGTCTTGTTCCCTTACCAAGCATTCAGAGTCCTCTGTGGTGTTTGTTTGCTTGTTGAAGGATGGAAGGCTTGCACGCAGACTCATGTTCATTTCTGTCTGCCTAATTCCTGACATAATTTAAACAATAAAATAATTTGCTATCATTTATGTGTTTATTAGACCAAAATAATATGAAGAAATAATTTTGACGCTTCCAAATTTTCATGCCTGCTTCACTAGAGAGAAAGACGAGGGAATAAGAGGACAGAAGAGAGAGAAAAGGGTCTTGATTTTTCTCATGCTGAGCTTCATGGAGAACTGAACAAGCCACACCTATTAGGTTGCACCAAAGAATTTTGCCCATTTGGACTTTTTTTGTCGACACACAATTATATACATCAAAAGACAAAAACTAGTAGTAGTAGACGATGAAAAACAAAAACAAAAACAAAACCGTCATAATTGGACTCTGGTGTATAGAAGCCTGTGGGTGTCTGTTGGTGGTCACAGGTCAAGTTGAGGGCTTGCCCATTATAGTGCAAGTATTGTAGACCCAAGTTTGAATTTTTATGGTTTACTTCAACATATATAGATATATATATATATGTATGTATGTATGTGAAAGGGGGTTTTCCCATAAAAAACCATACCATAATTAAATTGATGGAGAAAAGTGGATTAAATCGAAAGAATATATTAAACTAGAAATTGATTAAAAGTGAGATTAAAGGAGTGAAGAGAGATTAGTGATGCATGGATGCCACTTGTACACAGAGTTGCATATGAGATTCTTTTGGTGTCATTGGCTGCACATATACCAAACCCTGCCAGGTGTGTTTCTTTGGCTTCGTTGATACTTTATACCCAACACCCTTAAACGGATATCGCAGGTAACGGACCACGTTTTTATTTTTTGCATTTGTCAAAAACTGATGATCTTCAAGCAACATCTATGGAACAAAGACCACACCTATATATACTGTACTATAAAGCAATACTAAGGCCTAGTGAGTATTTGATAATCCAAAAATAAGTTTTTCGTTTGCTGACTCTATTTTCATAGGTTGATATATAAATCTGGGAAGTTGAATTTCATTATGCAGGCGCATAAAAAAGGAAGAAATTTAAGAATCCTCGAGACTCCAAGATACACACACAGTCAGAGACAGAAACATCTGAAAAGAAAAAGAAAAAGAAAAGAAAAAAAAAACTGAAACAAGCTGAAGATACATTTGCATGCAAAGGGAAGTTCAAAGAAAGAAAAGAAAAATAATGGGGTTTTCTTTCAGATGATTATCCTGCATATGCTAGAAAACAAGGATCAGAACTTTAATCATCAAGGAAATGGAATGTTTGTTTTCTCAGAATTGTTACTACTGCATAAGAGTCTTGGTTGCTGAGAAGATAATAATAAAAAGGATTTGCATTACCAGAAGATAGAATTGGAAGCTTGTGGTGTCCACTGAAAACTCCACGTTCCATCTCTCTTCTCTCTCTCTCTCTCTCTCTCACTCTCTCAATTTGGGTCAGGAGGAGAGCGAGAGGGTTTGGCATGGCATGGAAGGGCAAGTGGCTGGATTTATAGAGCAGTGAAATCAATTCCACGTGGCAAAAAGGGGGCGTTGTCAACTAGAGGAGTAGACCAGTCGTCTCCCGTAAATAGCAAAAAAAAATTTTACAGTTGAGAGCAGCGTCATTATTCCCCATTAATCCCATCTCAGCGGCTTCCTAAATTGCTGTGGCCCTGCTGGGCTTCCTTTCCTTTTTCTTTTTATTGGGGGATGACAAATGGTCAAATTTAGGACTTGGTCCCCTCGTTACTAGCCGTTACCTTACTTTCTCCGAACAAAGCAAGTGACACTTTGTAGATAGCCATACATTGGAATCCCCTGCTGAATAGTTTTAAGGATTTTACACATGGTTTTTCTTTGACAGGGGACTATTGATCGGGAACTTTTATGTCCTAGCTGCAGGTGCATGGTTGGTGAGCTTGAGTTTATCCCATGAGAATGGGATGTTGAAAAATGTAATTAAAGAAACCTAATTATAACAAAGAAACATAAGACCTAAACTAAAGGGGATAGATTGAGAGCCTCGGCTTTAGAATTCATCTAGGTTCTCTGAAGGCGTACTATAGTCGATTATTTGAGGGGTTCTTTCTTGTGAAATTAATGACCAGACTCTCTTGAGTATAGGATGACTACTTTGGTGACACAACACATGCATTTACTTTGGTGATCATAAGTATTAATGCAAAACCATTAAATTTTTTGACAAGTTATTTGGGTGTAATAGATGGAGTGTGATTCGTGCATAGGACAAATAAACTGTTAAGTCTAGTATCTCATGAACAACGTTATGCTTTCACTTTCATTACTTCATATAGCACAGTTAAACCAAACAATTGATGCATGCATTGCCGGAACATGAAAGCTGTAACCCTGCATCTTATATTGTCCATGACAACCTGAATCACCTCAATTGAATGAGTATAACTCAAGTTATGCTTGTTTTACAATCATAGCCTTAGGGAAACTAAACTGGGGCAATGGTTGTGTGACTCTGTGTGTGTATGTACGCTTTTTTTTTTTTTTTTTAAATCTTAATGTTAAGCTTTATTTCGTTCCTCTTAACAATAATAAACTAAATTAACATTATTTTGAGACAAAAACAAGAGGGAAATCCAATAGAAACCCAAGCAAACAATATATATACACACACAAATGTAAATTTAAGGCTTGCCATCCATTCAAGATACTTGCATAGTTCATGAATTCTGCTAAGAAATTGGACATTAAAATACACACACTCTCATTCATGTGCAAGGACAAAGCCAAGAAGGGAACAAGCACAACTACCTCATTTTTTTAAAAAATAAATTTTAGTACGAACACTAGTCCGTGTACCCGTGGTTGCTTCCTTCGAATTAGGCATTTTGTATTATGTGAGGACTCCTCCCGTGATACGGGAAAAGGAAACTATATTTGCTGGGTAAGAAAAGAAAAAAAGGAAAGAAAAATGGAAAACATGGATCCATCCTCAGACACGTGTTAATTTATGGGGATTTCCATGCTTCATTGCAACTCAGGAATAGCTAATTGTAATTCTGCGGTAAAAATCCTGTTGAAAGCCAGTGGTCTGAGTGCTTAATGAACGATAAGAACAGAGTAATTCTGCGGTGAATATTTACATAGGGCAGTAAGATAAACAGATGCTCATTGGACCAAAGCCGCCTCTACCCAAAGAGAAAAAGAAAAGGCCAATTATATAAATTCATTGGCTACAAATAAGTTCCAACATAGAAGATGTAAAAAAATTCAACCACAGAGAGATTACGTCATCATATGCCAGCCCTACTCTGCTTCTCCATGGCGTCCAGAGTTTGTTGAAGTGAAAAGTAGCTCCATACTTGTCTAAGTCTCCTAACCTGCAAGCTTCTCCTCATCCTGGTTGTTTGTACTACTGGAGGAATGTCCTGCGATCACCAAGCCACTTTTATATAGGGTCTCCAATTCATGGAAATAAGGGCATGTCTTAGAATTTTCAGGACGCTTCTTCCCACTCTCGAGTGATCTTCTAAAATACTTGTTAATGTTTTCCCACTTCTCCTTGCACTTCTTTGCAGATCGGCTATAGCCCATAGAGGACATTCCAATAGAAATTTCTTCCCATATAGTACTTTTGGGGCCTGAAGCACGAAACTTGTGATCCAAAGCACTTCTGAGAGTTATGAGGGCTTGAACTTCAGATTTTGGCCACCTCTGATTGCTGGGATCAAACTTCATATTATTATGGTTCTGAATTTCACCTTCCTCTCCATCAAGGCATGAGGTTTCTGTTGATCGGGGAATTTGGATTTCATGGCCCAGCCAATTTTCAATGAAGGCTATAAGGGCCAGGCTACGAGATGTCTCTTGAGCTCTTGCCTTTTCTTCCTGTTTTGTCCTCTCCATCTCCTGCTGCCTCCAAGCTTCTTCTCTGATTATTCTCTCCCTCTCTTTCATCTCTATCATCTCTATCAACTGATTATGCATCTGCTCTTGCCTGTTGATTACTTGTCCAATCAAATTTTCAAGAAATTTCTCCAGCTTTTTACTTGTTTTCCTTTTCCTTTTTCCATGAAAAGGCTTATCTGCATTGTCTGCTGAATTTCCATCATAATCTGAAGAACTGAGACAACAGAAGAGTCATTTCATTGAATATGCTTATTTCACTGACGACCACTGCAGTGATACATACTACAATAGGAATGCATCATCCATGTTAATCAACAAGTGTGCTGTGCATGTTTGTATTAGTGTTGCAAATGTTATCCCAAATTTATCAAAATATGTACCAATTCAACAATATTTGGATATCTGGATACCCACCAAGAGTAGGGAAAAAAAATGAAAGAAATACTGAATTCGATCTTGGGAGTGCAAGAGGCATAATTTTGTCTATACAAGCGTTACCATGACCGCTCGCATCAGAACCATCAGTGTGATATCATCGCACTACAGCACATTACACCAATAATCACAAATAGCTAGCCCCAAGGTTCCTCTATGCGAGCACCTCACTGCACCATTCTACTTGAGGCACATTTTGCAAGCTACAACAAACTTGGCATACATGCACAAAGACATTGTGTACACTCGACATGCACATGTGCTACTGCTAGCAAATATGTTTTGTGTGCTGTGAATACAAAAGACTAAAGACTAAAACTAGGAGGTGGGCTTATGGTTGGTGTTTAGAAAATCTTGGCTGAGATTATCTCTTAGTCTGAGATTTTTTTTTTTTTTTTTATTATAACTAAATAAAAAACTTTTACCAGATGCTTAAGATTTTACTAATAGAATTCAAACAAGTCAAAAGGTCCCACTTAATCATGCCACGAAATACTACCAAGACTACTCCTTTTCGGATGCTGATGCTTTCCAACACAATATCTAAATCTTAAATTTCTGTAATGAATTTGCATGGGTCTAGGTTACACTGTTTATAATCGGTAAATTTCTGTAATGAATTTGCATGGGGTCTAGGTTACACTGTTTATAATCGGGGCAGTATTGTTTACCTTGAAGATTCGGATTCAGAAAACCGGCCATGAAGGTTGGGAATACTACCATCCACAAACATACCCGACCCGAACTGCTCCGGAGCCGATTGCTGGTGCACCTCCTCAAACCCATTTCCAACAATCCGATCCCTCTCCGGCAACTCCGGCGCCGCAGCAAAATCAACACGAACAGCACCACCGAGCGAAGGTCGAAGCTTCTTAACCGGAACAGGACACAGAAGCCCTAGCTCGTTCGTCTCCCCTCTATTATTCTCCGAAGTGAGCGCCATGGGTCTGCCGTTGTTGCATCGAATAGGGCGGAGCTTCTGGGGCGGCACAAGTGAAGTGAAATCGAGGACATGCGGCGGAGGAGGAAGAACAGCGGTGGCGGCAGTGCAGTGATCGTAGAGAAGAGAGTCGGGAAAGGGAGAAATGTTGGAAGGGAAGTCATCGGAGACGGTTAATTCACGGTGGTGGTCAGCGGGGAAGCGTTCCATTTGTAATTAGGTAAAAATGGAGGACGGCGATAGATCGATCGGATCGGTGAAATTGTTTCTGGCCTAGTAAAAATCCCCCAAGTAAAAACGGGTAAAACTCTTCTAACTCCTCCATGTATTCCTAATTCGATAAACATTCATTCTCTCACTTTCCCATATATTTACGAAAATGCCACACTCATTTCCAGTGGCGTCGTTTATTATTATTATTATTATTATTATTATTATTATTATTATTATTATTATTATTATTATTATTATTATTATTATTATTATTATTATTATTATTATTTATTTAAATAAAAAGGGTTGCCGACGCTGAGCAACCGAATCTTCTGGTTTGGTGTTAAGCTTGGGGCAGAGGTGCTTCCCTTCACTGCTCCCCCCCGTATTAGAATAAAATATATAAAAATGGTTATGATACCATCTCAAATGTATATAAATATAACTTTGATATTATGCTAACAATAGAGTTTAATATAATAATATTAATCTTAATATTTCATTAATTCATTTAATTATTATAATGTATTGAATCTATATAAAAGATACATGATTACAAATATAGAAATAATTTTTACTAATATAAAAATAAATAATATTAAAATTAAATCAATAATTAATTTGATATTGATATATAATATATTTTTTAATATTCTCTCAAACTTAATATGATATAATAAAATTCATTTAAATTTGAAAGAAAACATAGATATAAGATCTAAAATTCTATGAGTGTTTTTGCAACCAACTATTTTTTTTTTATTGGATTGGCTTTGACTCAGGTTTTGACTCTAATTGACTTTGGCTTTAACTTCTAGAGGTGCTTATAGTAGGGGTGTACACAGACTAGATATTCGATTCGCAAGGAAATTTTTACTATCAAAATCTGCATTTGTAGATTTTAAATTTTACTATCAAAATCCGTATCCGCAAATGAAAATATACGCAAGTGTGGATATCCATATTTACAGGATTGGATTTGCGGTTATACTATCTGAATCTGCACATTTTTTTCACATATATATTTTATGCAATATTAACTTACAAAAATTAAATTAATTTTAAAATACTAATAAAACTTAAAATTAATATTTTTTATTTTAAAATTAAAATTAAACTATAAAATAAACTAGTAGTGTAAAATGTGAAAACCAAATAAGTCTAATGTTCTAACAATTGAAAACTCAAATTCAGGAAGACAAATAGATTGGCATTTAAAGTATTCAAAGACAGAGAGAACTGATGAATTAGAAATTCAACAATGGCAAAAAGATGGAGAAATCAAAAATTAGGCAATGACGATGAATCTGGACGACAACTAAACGAACGGTGGTAGGAGAAATCGAAGCAATGTGGGAGACTACAATCGAAAATTGTGAAGAGCACTTCATGTTGACATCATCCTTTATATGTTTTGAGTTTGTTCTAAAACCAGTATCAACATTATAGCACTTCGTGTCGACATCTAGTAGTCTTATTGAGTTTTAAAGAGTATGTCGACATCCTAATGTTTCGTTTACATCTGGTAGCGTGTTTAGTATTCTAATCCATGTATCAATATGTTTACAAGGTGATGTCGACATCATAACAACAATTACAAATAACAAGAAGTTCCAACTATGCTATGCATCTCTTCATAACTCATATTCTAAATTGTTATGGGGTTAATGTGAAAAATGAAAACTGCGCTATGCTCCAGAAGAGACATGGAATTAATTCTTCCACTCTTGGTAAATCCAAATGGGTACAAAGTTGAAGACAAATTATGGGTAAGAAATGAAAAATTAAACATCAACAGTAAAAAAAGGAGAAGAGGTGAGGAAGAGTCCAATAGAGCAAATGAGGAGGAGAGGTATGCAAATGAGAAAGCTGTAACATACCATCCTTTACAGATGATACCAACTCAAGGACCTCCTCCTTCTGAGTTTAAATTGAATGAAATATTGGAGAAAATGGAGATCATGCAAGCAAAGATCATGGAGAGGCTTGATGGGTTGGAAACCAAAGTAAGGGAGAACTATGAGAATTTATATCATATGCTAAGAGAAGTGGAGAAAAATATAGGTGATTTAAGACAAAAGATGACTTATGATCATAAAGACATAATGTTTAAACTGCATAACGTTTGAAGTGATCAAAAAGTCATCAAGAACTTTATTCAAAAGATGAATTCTACAGGACCTATGGGTCCTAGGCATTCTTCATCCACTACCTCCACTCAAGCTCCTACTCCTACTCCCACTCCTGCTCTTACTCCTAATCCATTCTCCATTCGGGCCTCCTCTCTCAATTCTTTTAGTGTAAGAGCCATTACCTCCACCGTCTCTCCCACCACTCGTGCTCCCATAACTCCACCTATGTCTCAAACCTTTGCACCTCCTATTCAATCAAATGCAGCTCCATCAACCACAAAAAGGAAGATTAAAAGCTAAGTTAGCCAAAGGTACAAGATACAAAACTCTATTTTTTTGTAACAAGGCCTATGATTGCAATGATATACATACCGAACCTATGATTTCTAATCTCATTTATGTTCTTCCTTTTCAAATTCTATTTGTTGATGGCTTATGATGATTACAAACCTTAGTTTATGTCTTGATTGATAGTTATCTAATCTTCAGTTATATGTTCATACTCTTGTTGATGGCTCTTTGCACTTATTTCGTGTTTATATTTCTAACTTCTATTGGTTTCTGCACTTTGTGAATTAGTCATGCCTAGACTTAATTTTTCTCAAGATTTTTTTAACTCTTTCACTTATCTAGGGCACATAGGCACATATTCAAGTGGAGTTTCGTTACTTAAAAATAGATCAATGACATTAAGTTTGGACCATTTTTTTGCCCATATAGTTATTCAGTGCTATACCATTTCTATTTATGATAAAAATGGGGAGAAATAGGGGTAAAATACTAATAATATAGTATGATCCTTAGTATGACCCTAGAAAAATTTTTAGGTGCTCGTCGGAAATAGGGGGAGAAAACACTAAGAAAATAGAGTTCAAATGAGGAGACTTAGAAGAGTTTGTCATCATAAAAAACCAAAACAACTTCTAAATTCTACAAAGGTTTTGTTATCATCAAAAGGGGATATTGTTGGCATTAAGTGTTTTGATGATAAACAAATTAACATATTTAATGTTAATTATAATTAAGAAGAATTTGGAAGAGTCTAAGATAAAAAAAAAAAAAGCAAAACTCAAAAACATAGAAACATGTCGGCATCGTTCTTTGAATATATTAACATGAACGATAATGTCGAATAGAACCTCTGTCCCAATCGACACATCTAACATTTAGAAAAATTTTCAAGGGATATAAAATACATAAAGATACATGTTGACACCATCTTGTAGATATGTCGACACATGATTTAGAACACTAAACACACTATTAGATGCCGACACAAAATATTGAGATATTGATACACTCTTCAGAGCTCAAGAGAACTAGTATATGTCGACCCAAAGTGCTACAATATCAACACAGATTTTAGAATAGACTCGGTATAAAAGATGATGTCGACACAATAGATTATAATGTCGACATGTGATTTAGAATGAACTCATAACACGTAGAGAATCATGTCGATACAAAATAAGATGTTGACATATGTTCTAGAATTTAGAAAAAAATATGTTCGACACCTGATCTAGGATATTAAACACTCAATGTAATGTTGACATTGGAATATTAAGATATTGATATGTCCAATAGAAATTCTTTTAAGTTCAGTGTGTCGAATAGCAAATTGAATTTATTGAACACGTAAATATTTACTTTTGCTAACCATATCGACATAAGGAAATAGCAATGTCGACATAAGAATTTCAACAGTTATTTTTGAACAAAGGCTGTGAGCATTAATTCAAAAGCTGATCGGTTGATGAAAATATTTAATATAAATTAATGTTCAAAATTCAAGTCATCTCCTAGCTCAACGGCTGGATTTTGTCTGCCTATAAACACAAGCATTGAAGAAGAAGAATATATATAATAAAAAAGAATTCAATGAGAAAGAGTCTGAATTTTACGAACACATTCAATTTTTACTTTGCTTTTAAAATGATATACTCTGTTTCTGTTGATTATGTAAATTTTTCTTGTGAGATTTAAATTTGTTACATTTGAAATTCTAGTTTCATTTACTATAATATTTACTCTTCTTCTTGTACTTAAAGTTCAAATATCAAAATGAGTTTTCTGGATATGAGGTTTAGAGAGAGAAACAACCAATGAAGTTGGATTAGTGTTTTTGAGAGAAAACACTATAAAGTTTTGATTTCTATATGTAATCAAGTTTGTTGTATCATTTGGTCGTAAATAGTAGAAATCTAAGTGGAGGCTTAAAGTGGATATACATCGAAATTGGTGAAATCACTATAAAATCTTTTATGTCCTTTGCTTTAATTTCTTTTACTTCCACCTTATTATTTTTATACTTAAAATCAAATTGTTTTTAATCCAAAATTAGGGTCAAAATTAATTAAAGAAATCTATTTACCTCATCTAGATTTCTTTCATTAGAGTATGCATTATTTGAAAAAAAAGGATTTAACTATTTTGACCCTATCACTAATAAAATAAACACATATAAGGATATGATTTTTGTAAAGAATGAGTTTTATTTAATAGAAAACAAAAATATGAAAATTTCACAAAAAGAATATGCACGAGATCTTAGGCATATTTCAACTCCAATCTGCATTCCTTTCTAAGGAAATGAGCAAGAGGTAACAAATTAATGGGGAAATAGTCTAGAAATCCCCGAGCAAATGGAAGTGTCTAACTCAAACCCTATAGAGGCCGAGGAAGAAAAGGAGTTAGGGGAAGACTAAGAGATAGAGGAATCGCCATCATAAAAAGAAAAAAAAATCAAGTAATTCTCTACCTTCTCCTCTTCTACTTAGAAGATCAATCGGATGGAGGCTTCCACATCAAAATGGATAAATTGAAGATTCTGCTATAACTCTAGGGTAACTTCTTATCTCTTTTCTGATTACTATACTACAACTAACGTCTTCTATGGTCACTAAATATTCTTAAGTGGCATTGACTAAATTTAGGAATTTAGAAATTTTAATGAGACTAATGATTACTATGACTAGAGAACAGCCATAAAAGAAGAATTAGAGGTATTAGCTAAGAATGGAACATGAGAGATCATTTCCTTACCGAGAGGGAAGAAAGCTGTAGGTTGCAAATGGGTCTATAGAGTTAAATATATAAGTGATGACTCTATAGACCGATACAAAGTCAGACTTGTAGCAAAATGATTCACTCACATATATGAAATAGACTATAAGAAAACCTTTACTTTAGTGGTCAAGATGTACACAATCAAAATATTAATATCTCTCTAGCCCATGTATCAAATGGACGTGACTAATGCCTTTTTGTACATGCAACCACGTCCAGGAATTCAATCAAAGTAAGAAAATCAAGTATACAGATTAAAAAAGGCAATCAACGGGTTAAAGCAATCATTACAGAGTCGGTGTGCAAAACTTAACTCTACACTTCTAAGTAATCATTTCAAGAAGTGCAACAGTGATTATTCTTTATTTGTCAAATTTGAAAATGGAAAAGTCACAGTTGTACATATATATGTAGATGATATTATTATTGCAAGTGCATGAACAAAATAGATCAAATAAGATATTCTTTAAATTTAAATTTGAAATTAAAAATTTAGAAAAACTAAAATACATTTTAAGAATAGAATTTGCTTATTTTCCAAATGGACTTGTCCTAACCCAAATAAAATATACTCTTGATCCTTTGCACAAGTAAGTTAGGGGCAAAACTTGCTTGCAGTCCCATCTCCACATCAGAAGGACATAAAGACGTTGATCAAGCATCCGATGATGTTTAGAGATACCAAAGGCTCGTAGGAAAGTCGATTTATCTAACCATTACTAGACCTAATATTGCATTTGTTGTGAGCCAAATCAGGCAACGGTAAGCTATTGTGGCTCAAGGCATTAGTTGAAGAGTTGGGATTCCTAATAACTACATCCATCAAACTCTTCAGTGATAACCAATTAGACATCCATATTGTCTCAAATCTAGTTTTTCATAAGAGAACCAAGCATATCGAAGTGCATAATCATTTCATATGTAAAAAAATTGTAGAAAAAGTGATAATCACCTCTCAAATTAGGAGCACTGACCAACTTGCGGACTTCACTAAAGGAGGGATTACTGGTCATCTGTATAGCATTTTGGACACATCAATGCACCCAATTTGTGAGAAAAATGTTGAAAATGAACCACAGAATAGGGTCCTTGTTTTGGGCCAGGATTGAGCAACCTTGGCTGCCCAATCCAGGGCCTTGATAGCGTTTGGGCTATCCGGGATGGGGCTTTAACGGCTAGCAACAAAGGCTAGTGCAAACTAGCCATTGGAAAGTCTCCGATGACTCGCTTCCACTAGCCGTTGGAGGGAGTCGGCTTAGGGAGTCGGCTTTGCCCACTCCCCCCTCTCTCTCTCCCACTTTTTTGTTTTTGTCTCTTTTTTTCCCAAAACTCTCCTATAAATACCAAATGATGACAATGGTTGAGAGCATGAAATGGAGTTCTAATCTCCTTGTAAAATCATAGGCAAATGTAGCCTCACTTGTATTCTTTTTTTTGAGCAATAAAGTCAAGTTTTTTTTTTTTTTTTTCCTTCAAATCTTCTTCGATTCTTTCCTAGTCTTTCTTTGATTATTTCTTGATATACACTTACTTCATAAATATAGTAGAGATTTGCATGTCTAGAAAGGAGTTGTCTTAGGAAAAGGGTTCTTAAGCGAAACCAATGTGACTCCATTTTCCTAGACTCTTACCTGGTGCACTGCTCATCTATCAGTGAGGATTTATATATCTTGAATTAATCTACCTCTTTCAACAGTTATCATGGTTCCTGTTTGAGGATCCTGTCTCATGCCATATTGTTCTTCTAGGCATCTATGTTATGCTCTTTCTTCCACGAAGGATTTTGGTACCATCATGTTGAGCCAAGGTAATTAATGCTCGTGTATTGGACTCCTGAAACCCCTAATACTCTCCCAGCAAATGCCATGCACCTAGTGGGTATTGGTGCATTTGTCATGAATGAAAAAAGAGAGGTATAGTTCAATCTATTCCAACCATATTAACTTTATGCTTGAACATTGGAGCTTCACCACGAGTAATTGCATGACTCTACTTACCTTCTTTCTTTATCCTGTAAGACGCTAGTCTAATAGACTTATTTTTTGACTCTTAGAAGGTACAGGTACATCGTTCATAATTCAATTACCGAAGGAAAATATTGTAGAACTGTTAAATACTTAATGCCCCATCCGGACCTCCTGTGTCTTAACCATAAGGTTGCTTGGTAACCCGAGTGTTCATCTCTCCAAGTTATTGACAATAAAAGTTTAGATGTCACATTTCTTTTTTGTGTAGGTTCTGGTGGTCCAAGAAAGGAGTGGGTTTTGCTGAGGACAGGTGTGTGGAAGTTCCCTACCGGTGTAGTTGATGAGGTGTGTTAACAAACTCTTCGGCCACTTATATGTTTGTTTTCTCTCTTTCTTGACCCTTACTGTGCTCAGGGCGAGGATGTCCGTGATGCATCGGTTAAAGAAGTCAAAGAAGAGACAGAAGTAAGTCTCAATTCTACTAGCACAAATAGTCACGAAATTACAAGTTTTCCCCCCATCTTGTTGGCGGAAATACCTTAGTTTACAGTCCATGCTTAGAAATATCTCTATTTCGTTCTCCTTAATTATCTCTGTGTTGTCGTCTGCTGTTGCAGATCGATGCAGAATTTCTAGAAGTACTAGCTTTCAGGTATTATTTCACCTGTGGTCACAATGGTTTCCCATCAAATGAAATGACGCATTCTTTACATAGGTAAGCACTTCTCTGTTGTATTGTATATGTTGGCTAAATTCCATCGCCCCCGGGGGGGATTTGTTAAAGTATTTGGGCTTTGGAGTGAGCCACACTCAACTTTGCAGGCTGTGATGATTTCTATGTTTTTTTTGGGCAATGACCATTTCTGGTTAGCCAGTTGATACACAGAAGCACAGACATCCAAAAGAAAATCTTGCATTCTGTTGTTGCACATGTTGTACACGCATTTACTTTTGGAACTACTGGTTGAAGTGTAGTCAGATAAGATAGATAAAGAAAAAGGGTAACAAATATTATTATTCTTCGCATTACAAAATATCCATTTGGTTTGTTTTGTCATCTGATGTTGTTATTCAATGTAGGCTGCCCAAGGATTCAAACCATGGAAGAGGCAGGATATGATCCATCTTTCCCATTTTGACATCTTGCATCTCTCGAGGTTCTATCTATATATTTTTTACTCTCTTGGTTCCTCTTTCTTCTTTGCGGGCAAAGGCATGGGTCATTTTTTGAGAAGTCAGACTTATTCTTTGTGAGCATGCTGCGATCCCTCTCACTAGACATCCAAATCCAAGAATTAGAGATTAAGGCTTCTCAGGTGATTCTTTTGTGGTTTCAAGATGATTGTGATGATCAAACTTTGGTGTAAATATTCTAGGAAGTCGTTCTGCTGATAGAAAGATACGGAGACATGAGCAACCTAGTGATGTCCGCAATTCTATTTCTCTTAATTTTGGTGCAGTGGCTGCCATTTGAGGAGTATGCAGAGCAACCTTTTCTCGTACAAAATGAGATGTAAAAGTACATCAACAACATATGCTAGGCAAAATTGACGGAAGAGTGTTGTGGGTTTTCTCCCATTCGCAATTCTACGGGGTTCTCTAATAAGAAATTCGGTATGCACTTGAACAAGAGGGATTAACTTGTGGTTACAGACATTTAAACTGAAGTGGGTTCATGTGTTATGCAGAAACTGATTTCATTATAATTCAAGGATGTAGAATTGCAAATCAAGACTCCATTTTTGTGTGACTTTCTTCCATTTGGCTACTTAAAACATGTTATGCTACCACACTGGGACAGACGGCCCTCATATAAACAAACCGAGAGCTTTCTGTAGCAGAAGTTTGAGATTGAAGATATATCCAACATCTTACTAAACAAGCATAGCATGCAACATAACTCCTTCAAAGATTGAATAATACTCCACAATCTCATCAAGCTTAGATTGGATTTGCCCCAAGCAAAGAAAAAGGTTCCTCCAATGCCTAGGAATGTCTCGGCTTCGGAATTCCCATATTCACAATGTCAATTAATTTTCTGGAAGACAAGTGCTTTCTTTGATTATTTATTCAATTTTTGAGTTGTGCAGGACTGGACACAACTAGAAGGGTCCAACGCCACGTCACAAGCATTGCACACAGGTCAGAAAAAAGTACACACACACACACGACAATTAAGCAAAAGTGTAGGGGCTATGTTGGAATATGGAAGAAAACTATGCCGATTGTTCGCCAACCAGAAACAGAATAGATAGAGAGAGAGAGAGAGAGAGAGAGAGAAGATTAGGGTTTGCTTTCCCACCTTACCTCAACACTCCAAACCAAAAAAAGAAATTAGGGTTTGCGTTCATCAAGTTTCATCTTTTCCTACGAATTCCTGTGAATTTGTTCTCTTTTCATTCTTCTAAAATTTTTCATCTCATCAAATCTCTCTCTCTCTCTCTCTCTCTCTCTCTCATTTCGAAGGCGAAGCATGGCCTGAGAAATCCTACTACAAAAGTCGAGCTAGTGTGGAGTTCAAGACATAGTTAGAGAATCAAGAAGCATGGACGAAGAGAACAGAGGGCGCGAACGGGACGACAACTTCCATCGCAACGAAGCTATCTCCGCCGTCACCGACGAGGGCTTTTTCGGCGAAGAAGATGAAGACTACGAAGATCTTTATAACGACGTCAATGTCGGTGAGGGCTTTTACCAAAGTCTCCGTAGAAACGAGAATATTGAGCAGAACGGAGACTCTAATGTTGATGGTTCAGCGCCTGCTATGATTCCTCCTGGTGTTCCTGATCATCCCAGTGGTACCGTTGCTACCTCCTCTGTTGTCGCCACTGGTGGTGGTTCAGAAAGTATTCCCAACAAGGATGTGAGTGTTCCTATTAACCCTGCTCCTAATAAGTTTCCTCTGAAGCTAGATAGTAGTTCTCAGAATTTAGGATTTAAAGTGAATGAAAGTGTACCTCAAAAGGGTTTTGAACCGGTGCTAGTTCCACCGGGCGGTGAATATGGTGACTCCTCTGGTAAAATGGTTTCCGGTGGGTTGCGAGTTGAGTTACGTGATTGGTCGGCAAATGAACCTGAGGAGAATAGGGCGCAAATTGGGGTTGTTAGTAATGTTCAGCCTCAGGAAGTTGGACGGCAAGCTAGTGTTGTAGTTTCGGAGAGTAATAGGAATGAGGGTTCTGCGAGGCATGGCGAAGGTGCTGTGACAATAACAAATGGGTTTGGTGGTAGGGTTGGTGCTGGGGCAGGTGGCGGTGGTGGTCCTGGGGCTGGTGGGACAATTTTGTTTGTGGGTGAATTGCATTGGTGGACAACGGATGCAGAGCTTGAGGAGGAGTTGTCTAAGTATGGGACTGTGAAGGAAGTGAAGTTTTTCGATGAGAAGGCGAGTGGGAAATCTAAAGGGTATTGTCAGGTTGAGTTTTATGATCCTGCAGCAGCTACGGCTTGCAAGGAAGGAATGAATGGCCAACCTTTCAATGGGCGTCCTTGTGTTGTTGCTTATGCCACACCATTCACTGTTAGGAGAATGGGGGAGGCACAAGCTCAAAAAAACCAGCAGATATCCCAGAATAATAACTTCAACCAGGGAAGAAGGGGACAAGGAGATGCTGGTGGTCGGGGCAGTGGCAGCAATGCACCAGGAGCGAATTTTCAAGGTGGAGACGGAGGTAGGAATAATGGGAGAGGAAGCATGGGTAGAGGAAATGCACAGGGGATGGGATATAGAGGACAAGTTGGACCAGGAAGGAGTCGTGGTGGTGGAATTGGTGGGAGAGGCATAATGGGAAATGGTAGTAGTAATTTTGGACAAGGTTTGTCAGCTGCCCCACCACTCTTGCACCCTCAGGCAATGATGGCTCAGGCATTTGATCCTGCTTATGGAGCAAATATGGGGAGAATGAGTGGTTATGGTGGTTTTCCTGCTGCCCCAGCTCCTCCTTTTCCAGGCATGATGCCTTCTTTCCCATCGGTAGGTGGTGTGGGCTTGCCTGGGGTAGCTCCACATGTGAATCCAGCCTTCTTTGGGAGGGGGATGCCTCCGACTGGGATGACAATGATGCCTGGTGGAGGGATTGATGGACCTGGCTTGGGGATGTGGCCAGACCCCAATGTAACTGGGTGGGGTGGTGAGGAGCAAGGTGGAAGAGCAGGTGAGAGTAGTTATGGGGAGGATGCTGCATCTGATCAACAATATGGAGAGGGAAGCCATGAAAGGGGAGGTTGGCAAGGAGGTTCAATGAAGGAAAAGGATAGAACTTCTGAGCGTGATTGGTCTGGACCGCCTGAAAGAAGGTACAAGGATGACAGAGAAATGCGATCAGATAGAGACGTACCTAAGGAAAAGGATGTGGCTTATGATCGGGATTGGTCAGAAAGGCGTCATCATGAGGAACGAGACATGGGGCGTGAACGGGACAGGGGCCACAGTTGGGAGCGCAAGCGCTCTCGAGATCATGATAGGGATCGTGATCGTGAGAAGGATCGAGATCGATATAGAGAGGATAGAGATAAGTACATGGACCATCATAGGGACAGAAACCGCGATGTGGATTATGATAATGAGTGGGAGAAGGAACGATCATCAAGGACATACAGCAAGTCTCGACCATCACAAGATGAAGACTATCACTCGAGGTCGAGGGATGCTGAGTATGCAAAGAGGAAGCGTTGACTATAGACAGCATTGACTAGTGTTGTAAGTTAAAAGTTTTTTGTTTTTTGTTTTACGTTTTGTTGTAAAAAAATGTCCATCAATTCAATGAAGCAAATCATATTTATCTTGGCTGCTTGATTTTCTCCTAAGATATATGTCAATTGTCATGTATGTACATCCTTGATATGATCTTTATAATTATTCACCACGACGTACACTACAACAATAACATCAACAACAACAACAACCTGAGCCATAATCCCAATATTCATCATGACGTACACTATTGGTAATAAAAGGTTAGGCTCCTTTTGAGTCCCTTCCTTGTTGCTTTTTTCTTTGTCAAACTTTTCTTCATCATACCATGCGGATGGGTGCAACGATGGAGAAAAGGAGAAAGGAATAAAGTAATGTTTTAAAAGATAAAGAATTCATGAAGACAACAGAATTTATAGATCTTGTCTGGTAAGAAAAAAATAATTTATAGATCTTGGAACGTTCTGCTAGAATGTTATGTTCTAGCTTAGCCAGTGATTCACGTCACCTGCTTCTGTTCTTTAATTTAAAATTTTGTGTTATTTATGCCCTTTAACTAATTTAAATTTTTGCGTTGCTCCAATCATATAGGTATCATGGTTAGCTGTATGCATAGGGAGTTGGGAACAAGAGATGCTGGCAAAAGGGGAAGGTTCTTGGTGGTGGAAAATTGGTTCTTAGTGTCTTGGTTGGACATGGGATGGATGTGGGTTGGGGGTGATGATTGAAATGAACACTCAGTTGAAGAAAACTACTTGAGACAAGGACAGGAACGAGGACAGTATTGGCAACATTTATTGCCAATATTGGTGAGTGTGTGGACTAAGATATAACAAGATCAGTGGTGAACCTGCCTTGGCTTTTTTTTGGCTACATCCATAATTGTAATAAGAAACTCTAAAAGAAAATTAATGAGCAAGGATGATAAAATGCTACAATAACTAAATTCCTACCTTCTTGCTCTATCTTCCATTCTATTGGTTCTTTTCGATGTAAACTTGTATATTATGACTACATTACATAACTATGTGCCAGGAGCGATTTTATTATTAGTATTAGAAGCCTAGTAAACTGTTTTATAAGTTTGTGCTAGGTTGGTTAGGGTCCATTTGGGAAAATTGAGGCTAGGTTCAACTGAGGTTAGGTGTACTTTTTAATAAGAAAGAATATTGATATAATTATATTTTCAATCTTTTTTATAAAGAAATTTGATTTCTACTTGCAAAACCCTATATTTCCTGTGAAAAATTTTTCACTTTAGTTGAAAAATGTTCCATGTAAAATATGACAAGATAGAAGCAAATTACTGGCAAGTTGAGGTTTCGCAAATGATTTTATTAATGGATTGAGCTTGCACTTTTATCACACTGAATCTTTTAACTTGCAAAATGTGAATGAGTAGACCGAAGAAGATGTTGTCTAAAGGTTAGCAGCATTGAGCATTGACACAAAAAATGGTGATTCTTGCATTTTTTGAAATTTATGGGCCATAGTTGACTGACAGAAATATAAATGATGAATTAGTTTAGTTGCTAGTCATATCTGTGGGAGTTGAGATTACCTGTCTTGTGAAATGAGAGAAAACTAGCCAATATAGCATCTGCATATGTAATTCTGGAGTTCACTGTAGCTTATACTCATCCTCCAGAAAGTTAAATATTAGTTGTCTGGTAAGAGTTCGTGTCTGCTAGATGTTGTGGCTTGGTATCCTTTCCTCCTGTCGTTTGGATGACATCAATACTCATCACCTTATGCTTTGCTTTGGTTTAATCATGCACTTTTCTTGGAATCAAAGGCACATAGAGAAATTCCAGTTATGCAAGGCCACTGATTTTTTTTTTTTTTTTTTAATTGTTTTACAGAGTGAAGCATTGAAATCTTGAAAGCTGTGGATCTGTAGACTTTCCAGGAGCAGAATTTGAAGATGGGGGAGAAATTGTTCCTGTTCTTCTGGCATAACTTTTCAATATCATATTAGTGAATTCAAAGATGGGGAAGACATTGTTTCTGTTCATGTTCTTCTGGCATCAACTTATCAACCTCATATTAGTTTTACTTTAGGCATTGTTTCTTCTTTCTAGCAATTTCCCCTATGTATGTTTAATTGCAAACACATAGAAAGGTACCTCATTTGAGTGCTTATGGTTGTAATATACTGAATGTTTTCATGAGGTTTGTCTGGATGCATCGGGAGTAGACACAGGATGTTTTAATCGATATTTTATGTTTTGAATATTTTTTGTAGTCTTATTTTTGGACCCATTGTTTCGGGGTGGCAGTAGCACATTAATTTTGTTTGTAGTTATTCGTGATGTTGATCCATGTCTCTCAAGTGAAGTATGAGAAGGGTGTAAAATATGATGTGCTTCAGTGAGTTTTAACCAAGAAAATCGATTCAGCAAATTTTTGCATTGTCTAATCCTCATTCCTTTGGGATTGCATTGCAATTGTTGTTAGCCAACTTTTACAAGTATTTATGTTGGCTCGTGGGAAATGTGTTTTGTTCAAATTAATACAGGAAAGCCAGCAAGGCACTTATTTATTTATTTTTTGAGCTTTTGTCTTCTGCATGCTTTGGCATAATGTAAGACAAAAAGATCCATCTGTAACTGTTGAATGCTGATGATTTTTGGTGGTGCCTGAGAATGGATCTTTGCCGGTGGGTTGAATGTGGGATCCATGTTAACTACTGTGTACACGTGGAAAGAGAAGTCGGTATCGATACTTGTCGGCATAATAAAATAGATATTTTCATCTCTTAATCAGATTAGAAATTCGATTCCCTCACAACACGAAAAATATAATATTGGAAGATCCATCTCTATAAAGTGAATTCTGTAACGATTGATTCAAATTAGTTGAGATGAAATTTTGGATATTGAATAGTGATAAAAGTAAAAAAAAAAAAAAACAGGAAAAGAAATGAGAGGTCAGTCTTGAACCTGAATTTGTGGGGAGAACTAGAGCGTTTTTCTCGTCACTTGTGCTGTCGTGCCTCAAGGGAAAAAAAACTTTTCTTTTCTCATACCATCTCTCTTTCTCGTTTAGGCTTTATTGCCGGTTGTGGGAGGTGAAGGGGGAGATAATGGTGATCATTGTAATCGCGCAGGAAAATCCGACTACAAATAGAAAGGCGCAGATGAGGAATGAGAGAGAATCGAAGAATGGTCATGTGAGGGGGAAGATTCTTTGTCCCTTGCCTCGGGATTAGGTCTTATGGCTCAGCGTATGGGTCTCTCGTAGCGGATTCTTGAGGACCTAATCCTTTGGTCCTTACTTAGGGTTTGCAACGGTATGACACCATAGTGAGGACTGAAATTTTTTATCTTTTGAGAGTTATGTGACATTAGATTATGGTTGTTGGTGATCCCATGACTTGTCAGGATTCGAATGCCATTGCAAGCTTTTGTTGGCACCATGGTCAACACTTAGGGAGAACTTTTAGCATGGTATTTAATTTTGGCTCAATGCGTTGCTCAAGTTTGATGGCTTTGACGGTAGGTGCACAAGTTGTCAGGATTAATCTTAAGTGTTTGGCACAACCTTTTGGTTTTATTTTTGGCTTTTGTTGGGCTCAGGGTATGTTTAAATTTTCAATTTTTGCTCTTAATTACTGTCTCATATTTATTTTAAATCTTATTAGGAGCTGTATCTCATAGTTGTATATTTCTAATAGTGTTTTGTTTGAAGTACTTGCGTCTTACCCGCCGTGCCGGGGGGAGGGGTTAAATAAAATCCCATCTCAACTCAGTATACGGTTAACCATTAGTTGCATTTCATTCCAAGTCCGGATTTGTGGAGATGAGTGAAGCTCTATAGTACTAGTTAGTATAGCTGACCGTATCCATGTCATAGCATGGTCTTCTCGAAAACCCATTCATTTGTCAGTCTTGGTGGGAATCTTCCTTGACTTTGAATTGGTTAATCACCAGAAGATTTGTCCAAGGATCTCTTAAGGGGCCCTTAGGTTTGGACAGGAAAGCCACATGCGTCTTGTATATTAGTGGAATTAGATAAATTTGTTTCCCCAATTACTCGAAAAACAATTTCATTGTAATAAGAAAAAAGTCCATGCATATATTACTTCACCCTTTAAACTAATGACAATATAGATCAAAATATGAATTATACATTTCAAGTGAGTCAGATGAAATTGAGAAGCTTATATGGAATTCTGTGCAACCACATAATGCCATTATAATTAGAGGGTAGATTTTATAGAATCACAGTAAAATTGGTATTATTATATAGAATCAAATGTTAGACCATTAAATAACAATAAGAATATAAAATAGTTATATCTGAAAAAATATTTAGATATATTTGTATAAAAATTAGAAAAAATATGATTAAAAATGAAGAGATGAGTATTAAGAGAATGTGTTCCATTGTACATAAAATAAAAAAATAATGTCTAAAATGATTTGAACATACGTAACAAAGACATCAAAATACACCGGTTAGAAAAAACGAAAATTTAAATGTGGGAGACTTAATGAAATATTGGGTAGGTCATTCAAAAATTTGGATATAAATTAATTGTAAAAATATAAGTATTAAAAGTTGAAAAAATACTTTAGAGTAGAATAAGTGGTGTAAAAAAATCTAAATCTTTTTTCTGTCTTCTATCTTAGTCTCAAACAACTAATTCCAAAATTTAAAATTAAGGATCAATTTTTTATTATTAATTGTAGTAGGGTTCTTTAAGTATAACACGAACCAACAATTGCTTTTTATCTATTGTGGCCATGACCTCAAAATATAGAGCAATGAAAACATTTGTGCCTTTTCAATGTCTTTATAATTAGATAAATCCCTCAACATAGCAATCTGAAAGAGCAGTATCTTTGATGTAGTGGTATTTTCTTAGGCTATTAAAAAGACAAAAGTTTTGGCCTTTACAATTATGGCTCCAAGCACTTGGGGTTCTCTTTTTCCCTACAAAAAGGTGGCTAAAGGTCAGTTTAGCTGACTCCACCAACTTGAAATATATATGAAGCATGTAAGGGGCTTTATTCAAAATGTGTGCTCAACATTTTAAGCAATAGGTAGTCTGATAGTTTCGGTGCAGATGGATTGGATGGGAAATAGTTGAGAAAATCAAAAAGTTAGGTGCCCTAGAGAGACCCTAAGACGTGTGTCCAATGCAATGGTTACGTTCAAGATTTTCATTTAGATTAAGAGCATGTTTTTTCCCATTAATAAAGAATACGTAGAAGATAAGAGTTGGCTACCAACCTACAGTTTTTACTTCCTCTTCCACACACCCCGGGATTTCTTCGCCTCTTGCCTTGTAAACTTGGTCACTAAAACTATCTATTGGACATTTTTGCCCTTTCTATATTATCTAAAATGCCACACTTTAGTTAGATAGTCATAACAGGTGAAGGGCCAGATTTGTAATCTTGGAAATCATGGAAGGGGCAGGCTTATTATAAAATACATACATATGCACATATATGTGTGTTTGTGTTGTGTGTGTGTGTGTTCGTATAAAAGAAGCCAACAAAGGGAGTCTTTGGGCTCTCCTCTCCTTTCCAACTAACTTACACACACACTGTAGAGAAAAGAAACAAGAGCACAAAGAAGATGAGCTACTTTTGTCGCAAAATGAATATGTTGTTGCGGCACATGCACTTCTCCATCTTCTTCTTCATCTTTGCTATTTTCATTGGAACCATGAAGGCAGCTGGTCGAGAAAACCATTTGGTGGATCTGTCCACGAGGGAGTACCTAGTGGAATTGGCTGGATATGGTGAGGAGAAGCTTTCTACTGTCCTTGTAAGCGGTGCCGTTCTTGCTGACGCTTGTTTGGATGAAGAAAACAAAATTTACCCACTACCAGTTTCAGGTTTATATTCTTGCCCCCATCATTATATAATATATATATATTTGATAATCATCCTTTATGACAAACCCTCTGGCTAATTATATCCTTTCTTTAGGTTCTTTTTTTTTTTTTTTAATTTATTCTTTGCGAAATCATGAATGCAAAACTTTTGTCTAGCGTTTGTTTTCTAAAAATAATCTCCTGAAAGCTTGATAATGAAAAATGGTAATGCCATATGTTGAATTTTGCATATTTTTCGCTTTTTGTTTGGTGCTATTTTTGGACATGCTCGTATATGCTTTTCAAGATTATGAGCGACGCTGAGTTTTCACAAATACAAAATGATTATCAACTTAAATACAAGATTAATGGGTGGATAAGCTTAATTAAGTTCATGTATAGGGTGGATTCTCTTGGTCATTATGTTGTTGTCACATGCATCGTTGAACACTAAGCTCCATACTTTTTTTTTTTTTTAATTTTTAAAAATTTAAGAGCTTAATTACTATATAGTTCTTGGGTCATCTTTTGAGATTTTCATGTGTTAAGCATAGACACAAAAATCTTAAATGAGTGAGTTTTTTGAGATAAAGTAATTATGTTTTGTCCCCATAAATTTCTAATTGAAAGGAAAAATTCCAGCCAGGCTTTGCTTACAAATATTGGCTTAAGACGTTACACAGTATAATTGAAAAGCCCAGTCCCCAAGGAGCCAGTCTAGTGTTACAAAACCCCTCCCCCAGCATGATGATTCCAGATTCAAATTTTTATACTAAAAAAAAAAACAAAACAGAAAAGCCCAAGATTGAAGACATGAAATTCCACGATTGATATGGATGGACTAATTTGTATCTCTTTAGGGAGGAAAAAGAAGTGGTGAGATGAGAGGAGGTTTGGTCAGACAGTGACATGACTTCATGTTTGAGCAACTTGGAATTTAAGCATATTGTGGATTGTGGTTAAGACAAGTATGTAAGCCCTGTAATATAACCCGCCCTTCGCCATCCCTCTTTTGTTGTTGTTGTCTTTCGCATTTTTTGAAGGTGGCCTGTCCATGACAGACACTACCACTGATTTCCAACTTTCCTGGGTACTAAGGTACTCCTCTTTTTCTGACTGAACATGGTTTTTCAAATTACGTCCCTGCCTTCTTGCTTTTACTATCACACATTTTGTTGGCTTTCCTTTCTTTTTCTCCTTTGACAAAAACCAACTAATTTAACACAAGCCCTCATGATCAAGTGGTACCTGGATTTGTCGACCGTTCGGACGTACGAGTCTGCTCCTCTCTTCGAGTAATTAAGAATCATTAATAAGAAAAGGACACCTAATTACGTGAGATTTGATGAAACCGAAGTTAATTAGCTGTGATTAACAGTGTGAAATAGTACAGGTGCTTTGGTGTCGGTTACATGCCAAACCGGCAGAAACACTAAATCAAGTTCAGCTCAAGCTATCACAGATGAGTATGGGGAGTTCATCATTGATCTTCCTTCGCATCTTCATGCAATTCCAGACTTGGAAAAGGCATGTCTAGTCTCAGTACTTCGGCTCCTTGAGGACTCGGCATGCTCTCGATTCTTTATCAGAAAACCAAAAGCAATTTCACTATCCTCAGTCGGGAATGGCATCCGTACTTACACAGCCGGAGAAATAAGACTTCAGGATTCAAAAGCAGGACTTCCAAAGGCAGGCGCAGGAAAGGAACTAGAGTAGTCAAGTCATGATGGAAGCCTGTCCTGCTCCTGCAGCTCATTTTGATGGCGCTTCAGTCGCAGAAGTTGAGTTTCTGGTTTTGATTGGGCCTTTTTTTTGGGGGGGGGGGGTTAGTCATTGTAAAATACACGAGGAAAAAAGAACTTTGAGAGAGCAAAGGACAACCTAAAAGCTTTATATACTTGTGCATATTACTATGGAATTTTAATAATTATGCGCTGTGGTGTGGTGAATGCCAATAAAGATGGAAACATCTTTAAAACAAACATTGTTACATAGAAGATATACGCAATAGTCTTCACAAATTTGAAACAATCCAAAAATCTAGAAACAACAAATCTCCAAACTTGCAAATCAGCCTAAATGACTCAACCATGACAAAGTACTACCAAGGAAAGGAATGGATTCAAATGCAAATGTTGAGAACGATATCAGGATTTTTCAGCATCCTTTTTGTCAGCTTCTGAGATTATGTAGTTAGCAACATCAGCGCAGCAAGTAAGCTTATCTGCTTTCTCATCTGGGATTTCAATTGAGAACTGTTGCTCAATAGCCATCAGAAGCTCCACCCTGTCTAAGCTGTCCAAATTTAAGTCCTTTTGGAACTCAGCCTTCTCAGTAACCTATACAGGCATTAACCAGTTATTCCATGCCATTATCATCCTACATTTTAAGAAAGAAGCAGACATGATAACAAAAACCAAACCCCCAAAAAAATCGGTTGTATGGCATCATTGCTGAATGTTAAATTAAAAATAGGGAAATGAAACAGGTGAGAGACAAAGCTAATCAAGAGCAAAGCAACTATTACCTTTGAAGCATCAGTCTTGTCAAATTCTTTGACAAGTTTAATCACTTGCTCCAACACCTGGTCATGGTTAGAAGCTGTAGACATGTACATCAGTTGGCTCACTCTATTAAGTCCAAATGAATCTTTGGCGATTGACCATCCTCTCACAGGGGCTTGTAACCTCACATGCCTCAAGATGGAACTCTTTATCCTTTGCATGATAAAGCCACCTGACCCATGGAGATCCGCATCAGAACTTATAACACCATGACAGAATCAAAAAGGGCTTTCATGTTTGGGACACTACCAAATGGCTCAAAGGGCAGCAACATTAGAATTAGTTAAAGGTTAGCACTTGATGTCAATATCAAACATGGTTCGACTATAAAGCGGCAAAACTTTCCCAGCACATGTCAATTTCAAACACAGAGAAAGAGAAAATATTACAAGACATCCTTTCCTGCTCTTAACCTTTTCCACCTCAATCTTTTCTCCATGTAGCAAAAACAACCTACATGTTGTAAAAGAGCATGCGCGTTAATGGAAATGAACCAACCCAGCTATAATAACTTAAGCCTCAGGACATGTTATGTTTGGCATCAAGGTAAAGGTCAGAGGGTGTATGCATGACGTACACCATATTACATGCATAGACTATCAATGGATAATTGGCGTAGTGGGAAGAATGATAAATCTTTTAACCAAAACTTGAATTCGAATTTTGGGAATGAAAAAAATTACGTTGAGAGAGCTCTCCCTTATAGAGGGTTCGACAGTATCTTGAACCAGATTAGTCGGAATATAACTCGGGATATCGACCGCTCAAGTACCAAAATATATATGTGTATATATATATATATAGACTTATCTATTAGCATGCTTGTGTTTGTTTAACGTGTAAGAGACCATCATACTTTCAAGTCATACCTTATTAAGGTTAGGCCAAAGTAGTACATGTTATGCTAACATTGAAGCTCATGTACTTAATGAGGAGAAGTCATAACAATATTCAGGCATTCCACCGTGCTAATTGTTCTAGATTGTAAACAATTTGGTTCAACAAACTCAATTTACCCATGGGCACCACTTTATCCAGGATTAAGCAGCACGAAAATAACACAAGAATGTCTAAAAGTTTGCTCAAATTGCAAAATGTATATCTTGTAGGACAACTTAACACAAGAAGTATCACTTGCAGAGGAAGAAGTTCTAGAACGTAAGATAGCTATGTCAACTTCATTGCACCCTGTAACCTGGGTCAGATGTTTGGAGGTTGGGAGAGATAACTGAAGGACAGACCACGACCGCAATCTTCTACCTTTCCACAGAACCAAGGAAAGGACAACTTGATTTCAACTCTTTCCTATTAACCCCAAGACAGAAATAGCAACACCCAATTCCAATTCGTAAAATGCAAAACGGAGATAGAGGAGGGTTGAGTGTAAAAAGCGTTTACTTGCCCGAAAACCAGCAGTGCGCGAGATATGTTTGATAAATCGTCCCTTAGAAACGAAGTCCTCGCGGGTTTACTTCCTTGGAAGTGGTTCGCTGCTGCTTCCGTCAGAGAAGTGTGAAAGGTTTTATATGCGACAAGCTGATATCCGATATGATAGGTTTTCCCTTGTTGTTCGCTACTCCCGTCCTTGGCGGGGGTCTTTTTGGGCTTGGATGGAACGGACAAAAATATATGCACACATATATATTATTCATATATTTAATCTAATTTCTATTTAAACTTAATTTAGTTTTGAGATTGGTCAGGTAATTAGACTTATACAAGACTAAAATATAGAAAAGTTTTTGATGTTTCACGGAAAAATGTCTTTTTCATACCTAATTTTACAAATTTTATTTTTTTTTAAATTTTTTACAAATAACATTCTTATTTTTTATTATAAAATATTCAATTTAAAATATTTTTATTATTTTTATAATAAATTGATTATTATAAAATCGTGTTAAAATATCATGAATTATAAAAAATTTATAGAATTTGGTGATAATTTTATATATTTAGAATCGTAGATAATTGAATCAATTAATTTTATAAGTCCTAGTTATTATAATTAACGTTGTTAAGTTGAGCATATAATCTAGTTCAAATCAAATTATCTATAAGATTTTATATTTATTTAAAAAAATAAATATAAAGAGCATATGAAGTAAGAAAATACCCAAAAGAAATGAAAAAGTGAAGCCCAAAAAGCAACACACAAATAAGAAGGGGGGGCGGGGGGGGAGATGTCAAATGATGATGTAATGAGCGACCTCGGAACAAAGGCAGGCCCACAAATCATATACATAGCGCATGGGATCTTCCAAGCTCATTGGGCCAAATTCACTTCCCTCCCCCTCCACCCCTCGCCCCAAGTGCGTCATTTTTGTTCCCCCTCTCTCTTCTATTTCGTCTCTTCCTTCTTCGATCATGCATTTCTTTGAGTCTTTTAGCTGCTTTTTTTTTTTTATTAAGTTTATTTTTCTGTAACCTACTGACCCCTTTTTTCTCTCTTCCTCGGTGGGTGTAAAGTTAAATTTTTATTGAGAATCCATAAATTTTTTGGATTCTTGAAAGTGGGCTTTGTTCTGATTCTTTACATATTTCAAATAAATTAAAATTAAAAATTGGGGGAAGTGATGGGGAATGTCAACGTTAGAGAAGAAGGGTGTGACAGTGAGGAGAGTCCTCCAAAAGCAAAAAAGAGTGGAATTGATGAGATGACTGAAAGTGGGTATGCCACAAATCAAGTTGATGATGGAGAATTAATGGGTCAGTCTCCTCCTCATAGCCCCAAGACTCCTCACTCTCCTCTCATGTTCACTCCTCAGGTTTGTTCCCTTCTTTCCTCTCCACTTTATTAAAATTTCTAGTGTTTTCTATATAAATGTATGTCTCTGCGTGTGTGTGTGTCAGTTCATGAATTGGAAAATAGCGGATTTTTGGATTAGTGGGTTTTGAATGATTTTTTAATTGGAACACTTAATGTTGGTGAATCGACTATGTTGGATTCATACTGTGCTTTTGTGGGAAAAAATGTAATCTTTTTGGTTCTGCTGAAGTGGATTGCTGATTTGGGAGAATGATCAGGATTAATATATGGGCACTCTTTTGAAAAATTTGACGATTTCTACTTTTAAGCCCACTCACCGTTTGGTTGATGTAGATTACAAAGGTGGTAATAGGGTATTTGGCTGGTATGTAGCATAAAAAACTTGTATTATGTCCTAGTACAAAATCTGGTTTGTAGTATATTAAAAAATTGTTTCTTTTTTGTTCTGCTGAAGTGGATTTTAGATTTGGGAGATTGATCAGAATTAATATATCCGCACTCTTTTGAGAAGTTTGATGATTTCTACTTTTGAACCAACTCACCATTTCTTTGACGCAAACCACAAAAGTGGTGATTGGTATTTGGCTGGTATAAATCTAGTATTTTGTCCCTACGATCTTCTTCAGCTTCATGGTTCTGCTGTACCAGATGAATTTGGTGAAGGAACTTCCTGCTAATCTTCTGTTATGATTTGATTTATCCCAAAAAAGTGAGAATGATACCCTGTGCTTGATAATCCATGTGGGTGTTATTTACCTCTCAAATAAAGTATAGCCGATCATGTTGATCTAAACAGTGGTTCAATTTCTTGTGTTTCTTTTTCCTAGCACGTCTTCTGCCTTTCTTATGTTGATTAGGCTCTAAACCAAATGATGTTTGCCTTCTTCTTTATGAGTAGCTTTGAAGTGATTTCTGATAAAAAATGCTGTTTCAGGTCCCACTGGCTCCATTGCAACGTCCTGATGAGATGTACATTCCAGGCCAATCATACAGTCCAATGCAAGCTACACATGGTTATGAGGATATGTTCAATGAACAAGGAATCCCAACAATGATAACATGGAGTTTTGGTGGCAAGGAAGTGGCTGTGGAGGGTTCATGGGACAACTGGAAATCAAGGTGTTTCATATGTTCTTTTGATGAATTTCCTTTTCTTGTTGAATCTATGATCAGTAGGTGCTGGAATTCATACTACCACGCACTAATTCTTTTGCTGCTGGATCAGGAAGCTCTTGCAAAGATCTGGGAAAGACTTTACCATCATAAAGGTCCTCCCGTCAGGGGTGTACAAGTACAGGTTCATTGTTGATGGGCAGTGGAGGTATGCCCCTGATGTGCCATGGGCCCAGGATGATGAGGCAAATGCTTACAACATCTTGGACTTAAAGGTAAAAGATCTTGCGCTTTTAAAGCAATATCTGTTCATGATGTGGTATTGGAAATCATGTAAGAAACTAATTGTTGGTGTGACTGATGAACCAACTTGAAATAGAATAGCTACTCTTTTGTAAAAGATCTTGCGCTTTTCAAGCAATATATCTGTTCATGAGGTGATATTGGAAATCATGTAATAAACTAGTTGTTGTTTGACTGATGAACCAACTTGAAATAGAATAAATATTGTTTTCACTATAGAATAGATATTGTTTTCACTATCAGGAGTCCATCTATTATTTCAATTCCTTTAGACATCTGTTCTGGATCTCAAAGCTAAGGTTGTCCAATTTGCATATCTTACACAGTATCGAATTTGAGGAACAAAATTCCTTGCTTCTCTTCCTTCATAATTTTCCCAAGCATGATCTTAATGGAAAAATAAGTCCCAAGAATGAGTCTTAATGGAAAAATAAACAGTGTCGAGGTAAATTCAAGAGTTTGACCTAATTTGGACCTTTGCTTTAAATTTCCCATGTCTGATGGGCAAAGTATTCCACTGAACAAAAGGGTCCAATAGCAAGATCTCAAATAGCACTGTCAAGTTAAGACAAGGATGATTTACAATTTCCAGTTTTCCTTATCTATGCTTACTCACTATCTTCATGTTCTATTTGTCTTGGTCAGTAGAAAGGCCTGAGAAATATGATATAGGATGTTTACAGATGAAGTGCAGGTTAAGGTCCTGCCTGACACATACGATGTGCCTGTCAATGTCATGATATGAGAAAAGTAATTCAAAGGTATACAGGTTCCTATTGTCCAATAAAAGCTCCCTAAGGTCAATAAGAAATGACTCTAGGGATTTGCTTTCCTTCAGACCCTTTGAGAAATTCCTCGAGCCCTGCCCCATTGTTTAGGAAAGTTCTTGTTCTCCACCTCTAGCATTAGATTTATTCTGCATCTCACAAGAAGGATACAATGAAACTCTGCACTTCAAAGTAAGAATTGTCTCCAAAAATGTTTTAGAATCTTATTATTAATGTTTCAGCAGAAAAATCTAATCAATTTGTGGTTCCATTATGAAAATGTTGCAGGAGTATGTGCCCGAAGACCTTGAAAGCATCTCTGGTTTTGAGCCTCCTCAGTCCCCAGATTCAAGCTATAATAACTTGCAACTTAGTCCAGAGGATTTTGCGAAGGAGCCACCATTGGTTCCTCCACACCTACAAATGACCTTGCTAAACATGCCATCAACACATATGGAGATTCCACCTCCTCTGTCAAGGCCTCAACATGTAGTGCTTAATCATCTTTACATGCAGAAGGTTAAGAGTGGGACCTCTGTGGTGGCACTTGGTTCTACACATAGATTTGTAGCTAAGTACGTGACAGTTGTGCTATACAAGTCGTTGCAGAGATAGAAGGCAAGTTAAAAATGTAGCAGATCATCAGTAATTCCGTGTAACGAGTAACTATTGAAAGAACTGTTATGGCCAACAGGGGCCTCCATGATGGATTAGGGGAGCACACAAGATGGGAAGTTCATTGTTTGCCATAGCAATTACCTAATGACTGTCTGGAAATTTTGTTTCTTTTATAAAAGGCTTTTATTTCCACTTCAATATTGTTGAATTTGAATGACTCTACATTTTTCATATGAAGGCACAAGTCTGACATTGTAGATCTAACTTTATCTTTGGTGGCTCTGTCAATACAATACAAAATAATATCTCGAGAAGTCTCTCATTAATTTAGTGGGAAGAACCTGTGATTAATTGCAAAACACAGATTAGTTCAGTAACAAGAAACTAAGAACTACATAATCCTGGGAATTGCAAATTTTTTCTCTGCAGACACTGAAGGTTGTTCAAACTCAACTGAAGGATCAAGGTCTGAATCAAGGGCATCCTTCCACACTAATGGTTGGATCAGTTAGTGATCAAGCTCAGAGCCCCACCACGTCAAATTGTGGCCTGTATTCTGAAGAGCAAAGAACAGGAAGACACCCATGATAGCAGTCCCAGCATCCAATGCTGCAGACTGAACATAGTTATATTTCCTCCACCACCCTCTCCTATATCTGAACACAAAGTAGTTGAAGAATGTCCCAGTGATGAGCCAGCTAGCAATATTGGTAGGAGTTGCTGGTGGCATTCCTGCAAAGCCATAAGAGATAACTGGTATGTTTATCAAGGGAATCCACTTCTTTTCCGGGTAGATTTTGCTCAGCAGCCAAACTGGTACAGGCAAGAAAGCTCCGACAAGATATAACCAAACCAAGTTTCTGTATAAACCTCCTGGTCCAAATAGTCCCTTTGGTCCTATCAAGCCCCATATGACAGAGGCATCAAAGGTGACACTGTACTTGGGGCATGTCCAGGGGCTATCAGGATGGCTAGAATCAATATCGCAGATGCCCTCAATGTTATCCAACATCCACCATGCAACGACAAGGTTGATTATGCCTGCAACCAGTGTGCCTACCATCTGAAACCAACAAGGATAAAACAAGTACATCTTAATTCGTTTGCTGATTACTGTAAGATGTAAATTCAGATGTCATAATCCATTAAGGCAAACCTGAGCAACGAACATGCAACATGGAGGGATTTTCATGCAGTGGCCAAGTTTAAGAACAGATAAGAAAGAGAGAGCATGGATGGTGCTGATTCTTCCATATGTCTTGAAGACCAAGTTTGCAATCGGTTTCCAGGCAGGACATAACCGATCATGTATTGTGCAATAATGTCATATCCAGGTTTCTGGACACAAGCCAAGAACAAGATCGAACTCAGTCATCCTCACTCCAAAAATTAAGAAGTCAAGGCGGTTGATGATACATAGCTGGTAGGTTGTAGCTTGAATGACACCGATTGGGAGCGTGACAATAATTGCCAAGGCAAAGGCAAAGAGCATTCCCCACCATGGTAATTGCACATCTCTTTTCCAAATGAGTGACATAGCCAAAGAAACAATGATGCTTCCGAAAAGCAGAATCAGGAACCACCATTCGGGTATCTGTTCGTATTTTTTCATTAGCCTTCCATGAATATCAATTTTTGCATTCTTCATCACAGATCTGCTCTGCCTCCAGATATCTCTATACAATGCAAATATCTTGTTAATAAGAATAAACAAACAAATCCATTAAAAGAAACAGTTTCATGGTCCAATAAGCAGATCACCTTCCATGAAAAAGGGCAACATGAGTAAGAGTCGCTGTAAATCTAGCAAATCCCGACCCAATGGAGAGGGCAAAAAGAGGGCTAAGATAAAGTTTGCTATAACTCTCATAGGCAGCAGTATTGAGATCATAATCAGCAGTTAAGATCCTGGAAATGTCGTAAGGCTGCCCTGTGGTTGTGAACAACTTATTCAAAAACATGGGGAACTTGCGAGCTTCAAAAGTGTTACATTTCCAGTAACAAAGGAGAACAATTATGTAGATGAACATGATGAAGCCAACTCCAATATTGACAATGGAAGAAAATAGTGCCACTAGAGGACTTCCATGATACGCCGTGATCCCAGCCCAGTCTAGGGTGAATGCTCCAATGCCAAGTCCATGGTATGCAGAACCGATTTGTTGGGCTGTAATGCTTTTAGCCCAAGTCCAGCAGACCCAGGAAAAGATTGTTATGATTGGGAATAGGTAGCCGGGAACTGCATAGTAGAGAAAACTTGCTGCCATGAATATGTAGAAAAATTTCATCCTTGTCATGCTGTTTGCTTTTGATTACTTTTCATGGAGTGCTCTGCATTCACCAAATTCTGTAATCTATGATACAGAAAAATTTTGTTACTAGGAAAAATAATAAAGTTAAATCAATCAAATTCTTTAGAAGTAGTTAGTCAAGGGCTAGTAAATGGCCTTTAGGTGCTAGGTGCTCCCTTCATTCCCATGTCATAATTTTTTTTTATTTAAGCTACATTTCTCAAATTTAATATTTGTCTTCTTATAAATATAAATAAATCCTAATTTAAATAGGAAAAGAATCAAATAAAAATTATCATATTAAATGAGGAAAAAAGTAAAAAAAAATAAATAGCAATTAATGCACAATTTATTGGACCTAGTTAACTAAACTTTTACACATAATAAGATTGAAATGCAATATATTTTGAAATTCTTATAAACTAATTAGAAAATGAATTGTACTTCTCAAAGGGTATCGAGTAATATGGTATGCCAGCATCAAAGAAAAATCACAAAATTAATGTTTTGAAATTGATAGTATTCAAATGTTGCAAGTGATTCAAACTAGAAGATTTCTAAATAAAAAAACCCATTGATTTGATGGGTCAGAATGAAAAGGAAAGTGTGTTTCTCCAATTTTGCGTTTCTAGGAATCCTGGCCGACCAAATTAAGATGCACGGGTACCGATTGTCGGTTGACATGATTAGATTTTTCAATTAACTTCTCATGTTGAATTTATAATTTGGATATCGAACGGATTATATTAAAAGGATAATTTTTTTAAATGGATCATTATAAATTTTGAATCAAATTAATCAAAATATGACTCTACATACCAATTGATATAATATAAAAAAATTAAACATTTTGCTTAAAGCAAATAGTTACAAGATTGGGTCGATTTTCTTTAATTTTAGTCTCCAGAATTAATCTTAGTCTCTACAACTAAGATTAAATCATGTAACAAAAAAAAAGATTAAATTAAAGCCCTTTTATTCTTTGCTAGAATAAGAGGTAATTGATATGGTTTTGTTAATCCATCCTCCCAAAATGGTATGAACCCAATTCATATTAAATTCAAGATGTGGATAAAGCTGCCCCACAATGCTTTTCCATCTGTGGGGGACGATAGGACAGGACACTAATTCCCTATCCCTTGTTCTGAGAACGAGAATATATGATGAATGATGAGTTGGGGCAATACTGAAATCCTTCCCAACTCACCAACAAATTGAAACAAGCATACTGTTTTTAAGCAGTTGAAATCACAAACGCTTCGTTCCACCACACGCTGAGGCAGCCAGCCTTAACGTGTCATTTTCCCTAGCAACACACTAGTATGAAAACGCACACTGAATTGTCAATTCACAAATATTTCCCCAGCACTGTTTCCAATCTACAGGTCTGTCCCCGCAATGATTTCCCTTTTTATTTTTTCTTTTTTTTCGTTACAGGGGATTCGATTTAATTAGAGAAAAGCTAGACCTTCTTAGTTGAGGTTAGTAATGCTCCGCCCACTTGAACCTAACAAAACCCAACCAACTCTACCCAATACTTTTTGAGTTGAATTAGAGAAAAGTTATGTTAGCACTGGATTTAGCACACAAGCAGCCATTACTTGACCATTGGTGCGTTTGGTACTTTTCTTCGAAGGAGCAAATTCAATTCCTGATGGTAACTCTAGTTTGTTTGGTAATTGCATGAGGAAAATTACCCTCATTGTGTAACCCTACACTGACGGATCTCTTATTGAACAGGAGAGACGTATAATCGAGGCTATTTGCCAGGTAAAAAAGGTAGTAAAAAAATAATAATAATAAAATAAAATAATGTGAGAGAGACCAAAAGAGTCAAAATATTCAGATTTTCTGCTTATAAAGATTATCATGCAGTATTTAGTCCATTTAGTCTGTACTCATTTAGTGCAAGTAGCATTGCCGCAAGGCAAAGGGGAACCAAATATCTAAGAAATCCCAAATGCAAATACCAAGTGGAAGCTTTTCATTAAATTAGAAAATTCATACACCTTAGGTAGCTGATGACATAATAAGAAAAAACTAACAATCTTGTGACCCTTAAGCTGATTTTGATTCTGTTCATTTTCAATCCAGAGAAAGCGATTGCCTGTAAAACAATGTAGGGCAATTAGTATTTTGAGTTCTATAACCAGCTCAAACGTCTAATCCAATCTATTTAACCAACCAATCTAATCTACCCACTGTTGATTCTAAAGATGAACAACAACAGGACATGATCTCTACTTGAAAACTGGGCATCCTTTCACGATTATACCTGGTTCAGTTGGACATGTTGCTAAAGGACAATGATCGAGCTTTGTGCCCCACCACTTCAAATTGTGACCCTCATTCTGCAGAGCAAAGAACAACAAAACACCCATGAAAGCTGTCCCTGCATCCAATGCTGCAGATAGAACATAGTTATACTTCTGCCACCATCCTTTCCTATATCGGAACACAAAGTAGTTGAAGATGGTTCCAGTCAAGAGCCAGCTAGCTATATTGGTAGGAGTTGCTGGAGGCATTCCCGCGAAGCCATACGAGATAACCGGTATGTTAATCAGGGGAATCCACTTCTTTTCTGGGTAAATTTTGCTCAGTACCCAAACTGGTACGGGCAAGAAAGCTCCAATAAGGAATAACCAAACCAAGTTTCTGTATAAGCCTCCCGATCCAAATAACCGCTCTGGTCCAATCAAACCCCAAATTACAGAAGCATCAAAGGTGACTCGGTACTTGGGGCAAGTCCACGGGCTATCAGGATGGAGTGACTCAACATCACAAATATTCTCAATGCTATCCAACATCCACCAAGCAACTGATAGGTTGACTGTGCCAGCAACTAATGTCCCTACCAGCTGAAATGGGAGGATAGAATGGACAAACACGAATGTTAATAACTAGTTCTATCAAATTTAGTTCACCAAAGTTACTTAAAAAATGGATTTGTTCTTGAACTCAAACCTGTGCTACAAACATGCATCGCGGAGGGATTTTCATGTAGTGTCCCAATTTAAGATCAGATAAGAAAGAAAGGGCATGGATGGTGCTAGTTCGTCCATAAATCTTGAAGAGCAAGTTCGCAATGGGCTTTCCAGGCAGAACATAACCAATCAGGAATTGCGCAATTATGTCATAACCAGGTTGCTGCACAGAAGTCAAGAAAAAAGATTAACCTGCTGGGATGTAAATGAAGTTTGGCATATTCTCATTATCTAGTCCAATGTTGAAAAATTGCTTCCCTGTGGCAAATACTAAACAAAAATGTAATTTATCCCACCTGGTTTGTTGTTGCTTGAATGACCCCGATGGGGAGTGTAACAATAAACGCCAAGCCAAAGGCAAAAATCATTCCCCACCATGGTAGCTGCACATCTTTTTTCCAAATAAATGACATCAGGAGGGATAAAATGATGCTGCCGAAAAGTAATATGAGGAACCACCATTGAGGTATCTGTTTGTAAGTTTTCATCAGTTTTGCATGGATATCCATTTTTGTGTTGTTCAAAGCAGATCTGCTTTGCCTCCAGATATCTCTGTACAACGGGTATTTTTAGTTAATGAAGAATAAATATTTAGAATCAGTTTCAACATGACAGTAGGTTTTACATATGTTCCAAGTGTTTGGTTAATCTGAGGATTCAGATATGATTTTCAGAATCCAGTTCCACATGGGAAGGCATCAAATGCTAGGCCTACCATATATCAGTTCCATAGATTCCCTTCAACAATAAAAAAAGAGAAGGCCATACATAGGACACCATGTGCAAGTGTAGGCCACGAAAAGGATCAGAAAATCAGTACCAGATACAAGCAGCATACCTTCCGTTAAAAAGTGCCACGTGAGTAAGAGTCGCAGTGAACCTCGCAAATCCTGATCCGATGGAGAGGGCAAAGAGAGGGCTAAGATAAAGCTTCCCATAACTCTCATAAGCAGGAACATTGAGTTCATAATTTGGGGTCAAGACCTTGGTGGTATCATAAATATGGCCACTAGAAGTGAACAATTGATTGGAAAATATGGGGAATTTGCGAGCATCAAAGGTGTTATATTTCCAGTAGCAAAGAGGGACGATTATGTAGATGAACATGATGAAGCCAATTCCAACATTAACAATGGAGAAAAACGGGGTCACTAGCGGACTTCCATGATATGCTGAAATTCCAGCCCAATCTAGGGTGAAAGCTCCAACCCCAAGTCCATGATATCCGGATCCAACTTGTTGAGCTGTAATACTATTAGGCCAAACCCAGCACACCCACGAAAAGAATGTCAAGATTGGGAGTAGATAGCCAGGAAGTGCATAGTAAGCAAAACTTGCCGCCATGAACACAAGGAAAAATTGCATCCTGGTCATGCTTTTTGACTTGGGTTCCTTCTCATGGAGTGCTCTGTAACAATCAACATCATGAACATTATCAAGGTTACCTTGGAGGTAAAGAAATAGTCATTAGTCAGTAAACTTTGTGAATTTCTAAAAAAAGAAGCTACTTTTGCTTTGGCTAGTGTTCCATGTGCTATGACTGCACGAAAATTCTCCACTAAGCATATGATAAATTAACAACAAATTCTTATCTCTTGAGAAAGAAATCAATGTCATCCAAGTACACAGATAATGGTAGAAATTCTAATCCTATTTGAAGCATGGAGCACCATTCGCTTTCTTTATAAAGATAAAGGTTTTTTTTTTTGCAAGAGAAAGAGATGAATGCACCGAATTTGTTTAAGTCCTTCATCAAAAGGTAAAAAAAAAGCCAGTTGTTCCATTTGATTCGCCACGCATGATAGATGATAACAAGAAGTCAATTCCCACTTAATGATTCATTTCAATCGTTTTGCCTTACCCATCTTCCTCTTTTTCATTCCTTCTTATGCTTTACAGCCTTCCCCTTTCTTTTTCTTTTCTTAATTTCCTAAACCCCAACAGTGTTTGGAGAAACATTAACAGTAATAGAACATTAAAGCACAACCAGAAACAAAAAGGAGGGACTACAAACAAGTACTGTCACCTGAATAAGGAAACCTGCGCAAGATTTGCTGGCCACCACATTTCAACTGGATCAACCAGGTACTTTCTCAAAATTCCTGCCCATCCATACCCCAATACCTGCAAAATTTTAATATTATGCAAAATAAATGTCAGATAAAATTTTGCTTCTCCGGAAACAGGAACACAAGCACATAAATCTGTTAATTTTAAGAATTTATATTGGGAATCTAATGTTGAATAACATAAAATCATCTGAAGTACAAGAAGAAAGAATTCCATTGTATGGGGTCCTACAAAAGATTAAGGCAACAACAGTGTATACTAAGATTGAAGCTTAAATGAAAAGTTTGAGCAAAGAAAGCAGCCACCTTTCGGGCCTCTGTAATCTATGCATCCCACGAATAAATAATTAAATAGATAATTGAAGTACAGATAATTAACAATAATAACAACAAATTACAACTTATTCTCAAATTTTGAAATCATTTGTGAGAGACAAAATATAAAATTAAAGTTTAAAAGTAAAAAAAAAATAAAAATAAATAACACTAAAAAGTAAAAATAAAAATAAGAAAAAAAGGAAATGAAAAAAAGCTATTTATAAAAATTTATAATAATAATAATAATAATAATAATTCAAGTTTCGAATTCTCTTAAACCATCAAAATCATCTACTCAACTGACTAAACCTATGACACTCATAATTTTACGAATAAATTTTCAATGATCTATCCTGATGTTTCGATACAACTTTGAGTTTTTATTTCACATGTCCAAACCACTACTCTCTCGTCTCATCAACAATTAGCAAAACTGAATGGCATCTAAAAAACCGCAGGTCCCCCACCCAAAAGCTAATTACTAAAATGAGTTAGATTAGAAACAGGTAAATCAGAGGGGGTGGAAAAAGGGTGGAAAAAAACAGAAAATTCAAGATAGGAAAATTTCAAAAATTTTTACCTGGGTAGTCAAGACAATGAGAAGCCCACAAAGGAAATTCAAGCTCTGCTTGTAATAAGCCTTCATTACGGTGATAGCACCAATGGAGTAGGCATCACCCCCGCCATAAGAAACCCCACAATTAGCAAAAATAGTGATAATCACATGCTCTTTCATATTGAAGGGTCCAGGATTCAAACTAAAACTCCTCCCCAAAAATTTATACTCCTTGGTAGGAAGTACAGAGGCCATGAACTTCCCAATAGGCAAAACAGCGATTTGCATCAAAATTGCTGATATGGTTAGGGGTTGCGTGCGGTAAGTGAAGAAAGTGTTGAGAAAAATAAGGATTGTGCATGATGTTATGCCCAGCAACCATGCCCGGAATGTCATCACCGGAAGTGTCGGGTCGTCGGTTTCCGGCACAACCAAAGCTACTTCCTCCACCGAACACCTGTCATCCACTGATTGGTCGTCTCCGCTGAGCTTCGCCGGTCCTGTTTCATTAATCTTGGACGCCATTGTTTGATACCTTCAAAAGAGAAGGTTGGGCTTTTATAGTCATTGTAAGTGACAATTAAGGAAACAAAAGCTTGAATTGATTTTTGACTTACTAGAACGATAGTGTGATTAAAGGTGCTTGATTTGCTCCACTCTACTGAGGCTGATGCAGAAAATTAAGAGTTAATTAATCATTGTTTTTATGGAAAACTAGAATAGGTCCTCGGGTGTTGAAACTTAGACCTCTGTTTCTGTGTCTCTCTCACTCTCCCTGGACCCGTAGAACGTGTTTGAGCTGCGACACTCAACAAGTGTGTGACGGTGATTGGGAAGCGAAGCGTACGAATTGAAATATAAAGACAGGTGAGGGATGAGAAACTTTTATGTTCTACCAAAGCTACCCCTATTGCTTCATTAATTCCTTTTTTTTTTTTTTTTAAATTAATCATTACTCCCGTTTGTCCCCCCCCCCCACCCCCGGCTCCCTCCTTGCGAAGCTCTTTTATTTTCCAACAGGTCCTTGTTTAGTTCAATTTTATGGTTCCTTAACAAATCCTTGATTTTCAGTTGCATATGTTGAATCCATAGAGTGTAGCTCACCATTAAAGTACAACAAAGAAGCCATGGAGGTGAAATACAGTTATGTATAAAAAGAAGAAAACAATAAGACTATATGATTTTTATCCTTCATATTTGTATTTGAAAAATCTCGACTGAGTTTAATTTGTCTTAGTGGAGTTCTATTTTATTTTATTATATATATAATATTTTAAATTAAAATAGAAAAATTTTAGTAGAAAATGTAGAGTTAGATGAGATAAAATCAAAATTTTCTATATAAAATTAATATTCTTTTTATTACTAAATTTACTTCATAAACTCAACTTTGTTTAAGGACACGGGAGAACTTGTTCATCAATGAGATAAGGGGGCAAGAGTTTGAGAGATGAATTTATAAAGAAAATATTGAAGAAGATGAGACGTGTAGAAATAAATTGATTGAGATGAGATTAGATGAGAGGTAAAGAGAGATGAATTTCTTAGACGTGAATTCTCCGGTCTCACATACTCTTCTATTTTATTCTCTCAGATGAAAAATTAGCATAGACATGAAACTTGATAGAGATGAGATCAGAGTGAAATGAAGAATTTTTTCAAAAAAGGAGAAATGGGGTTGCCTTTTCTTTTCCATGCTTTAATTATTATTTTAAAAAATTATAAAATTTTTTATAATTAGATCCCCGTTTTAATTTTAACAATTTTCTCATAAATTTGGTTCTAAAACACGTAAAGAGCGATCGATCTATTATTTGAAGGATTCGGTTCAATTTCAAAACCATAGATCCATGATCTAGTTTCATGCCAAACCGGTTCGAGCGCCACCCCTAATTAGGTTATCTTGATAAAGAACAAGTTGAATTTTTAAAAAATGGAAAATATTGTTTGACAGCAATGACAATGCAATTATAGGACACTATTCAATAACTTCACATCACGAAAATTAAAAACATTGGCATCACATGCATTAGGGTACTGGCTATGTTTTTTTTTTTTTTTCCAACTTCATTTAAATTTAAATAAATTAATAGGCTAGGCCATGCTGTCGTGTCCCATAATGGGAGTAGGGATAATTTGGTCAATTAATCCACAAAGATGCCAAACCAGTAGTCGTTTAAGCTAGGCAAAAATTTGAATCAATGAAAACCTTTGGTAGTGGGGTGGCTGCTGCGTATGAAAGTCACGTGCCATACAAGGTCTGACACACTTTTGTCCTCCTGTAATCAAATGCCACTTTGGCAATACTTGTGGCTTATCATGTGGGACCTACGATGGGGTTGCCATGTCGGACGTATTCTCCCCATGAGATCTGACGGAGTTGTCAACGCCGTCAGTTGAACGACCCCGTCACCTCCCACTTTAGACCGTCGTAACGTTGCCGTTAGATTGGGAATGGGGGTTGCCACGTTGGACGGCAAGGCTCGTGTTTTACGAGTGTTTTCTTCGAAACGTACGAAGAAAGTGGGATCCACGTGGCAAAATATCTAAAATTTTTTTAGCTAAAAAAGTGAAAAGCTGCAAATCCACCTACAAGCATGACTACGCGCATATCATTGTCTAAATTTTCATGCATGTATTTTTTATAATTTTATATAATAAAAAAAACTCACATAATTTTTTTCTTTTTTTTTTTTAATTGAGAGAATTGAATATATAGAATTACATCATATGAATAATTTCCCTTCATATAATTATTAAATAAAAGAAAAGAAAATAATTATTATTATCGGAAGCTATTTTATTAAAAATATATCGGGTTAGTCACTTAATCTAGTAAAACAAGCAAAGACATCGTTGGACCTTAACAGATGGTCGAATGCTCCTCGTAAGCCTCATTTCTTGTAAGAGTATTACCTCCTAATGGAAAAAGGCACAAAACCTCTCAAATATGGTTATTAGAGTCCTAGCATAGCAAGTAACGAAAGTTAATAACTTAAAAGACACAAAGCCCAAAGCCCTAACATACCTGCGTTTCACTTGCAAGACATCTCGACTTAAAGATAAATTATTGAGGATAAGTGTGTACAGATCATGTCACGTGTTACCGAGAATACCGTAAATCATTTGGTAAGCGGAGAGCAATGGTTTTTAACTCGCGCCAAATACAAATAAATGACTTGTAATATATATAAAAGTTATGAAATATATCATTATTACTAAATAAAAAAAATACAAATATAAGTCGGGATTACCAAATAATCCCTCGAGTGTAGCATTAACATATTTCTAACAAATTTGAGAATATTCCCTGTACTCATTTGAATTGAGTGATTAGACAATCTACTTCCTCAATCAGAAATGTCGAGTTCGAGTATCGAGAATTATAAAAAAGAATTTGAGAGAACCAATCTCTAAATGGGTTACATAGTAGTTAAACCGGATTAATCGGATAAATTCTGAATATCGATAATAAAAACAAAAAACAGAAAAAAGAAAGAAGCGTATTTCTATGTTATATGGAATTTCATATACGTAATTGTCATGCAAGCCTACCAACCATGTATAGATATTTATGAAAATGTTTCTTCCCGACCTAAGCAAAAGTCAGTCATTTAATTAATTAGCAAGTACAAAAAATAGGTCTTGTATCGTAAACACGAAGTTAGGCAGCGCCACCAGAAAGAAAAAGGAAAACGCAGCACATTTTTAACGATAATGCTAAATACATCACATAATATTTATGTTAAATTTCACCTAATAATTCATGTTAATATATATCGGCCTTTTTTTTTAAAAAAAAAATATTTATTTTGATCTACTTGATTTAAATTTATCTTAAATATATTAATATTCAATATTATGTAAAATTAAATGATTTACTTCAGAGTGCATTACTTCACTCTTTTGGCTTATATCTCTAAGAATCCGAGTTTTCAATTTTAAAACTTTGCCCACTCGTGATAATAATAATAATAATAATAATAATAATAATAATAATAATAATAATAATAATAATAATAATAATAATAATAACAATAATAATAATAATAATAATAATAATAATAATAAAGAAAAGGGCAGTTTTGGAAAGATGAGAAAAGTAGGGCCTACAATTTGACTAAATTTGGAAGAAAGCGAAATGAGAGTTGGTGGGTCTAATCCAACTCTACTTGTACCATCCCATCCCCAATATGATATACTGTTGATGCCGTCGCTCATGTCCCTCCAAACTCTACCACCCCTTTTCACTTCCGACGCCCGACCCGCTTCCCCGCCCATATTGCCGTAATTCACCTTCTTTTTGCGAAATAACGTCCCACCGTAGGGTCAGGGTAAAGACATGCATTAAATATGCACATGGATGAGAGAGAGAGAGAGAGTTGCCCGATGCACAAAAGAACTCCCCTCCGCGATAATAAAACAAAACTAGGGTGAAGACATTAATATGCATATGGATGTGTGAGAGAGAGAGAGAATTGCCAGATAAACACATGTCAACTCCCCCCACCATAACGAAACAAAACTTACGGATGTAAGGGAGGTACGCAGCACCCATTTCCTACTCGGAGGAGTGAATGGGGACACCAATGCATGGTCTCAATTCAAATTACTCAACCAGTTCAGGTTCGTTCTTTCATTAAATTATCTCAATTATTTACGTATTATATTAGAATTGATGTGCAAAGCTCCAAGATTAAGGTATGTCATCAAGCATGCTCAAATATCCCAAGCTTAATATTCACTTTACACAATCATCCAAATTCTTAATTATAAGTACAATTCACAAATGATCATAAGTCTACCCAAACACACTCACTATATAAATATATATATATATATATATATATATATATATATATTTAATACAACAAAATATAATCAAACAGAATTAAATCGATAAAATAATGATAAAAATGAAGACGCTCTACTATTTCTACCCTCCCTAAGGGACACCCAAACACTCACTATGCTCTGTCGCGTTACTTTGGATACTTTGGAGATTTTGCGCATTATTTAGGATGCTTATTCATAGATTTTTGCCAATTATAAGCTTGGTTCTTAGGGTTTATACAATGATTGCATGCTTTTGGAGAAATAATTACAGGATTTTACTAATATTATTTTTTTATTATTTAATAAGACAAAATGAATAGATTTTGAATTCAATTTTTATCGTGAACGAGAGTTTCCAATAATCCAACTACTTATCAGTGTAAAACTTCTCAATCACTCTCTCATCAACATTAAAACAAAATAAGAATTCAGTCAAATAATATGCGTTAATTGTGTTACAATGTTCACCCATTTTTAAAAGTTCACGACCCGAAAACATCAACCTCCTTTAAGGTTGTGAACGAGCAATCACTATTAGAAAATACGGTTTCAGCTATAAAAAATTATCGATGAAAAAATATCTATCGGTAATAGCGACGGATTTACGACGAATTAATGTCGGAATCAATACCGAGAGATTAGTGATGGATTTACGACAGAAATTAACGACGAAAATATTTTCATCGCTAAACCCTTAAAAAAATAAAAAAATTATAAAATTATCAGCGAATGAAATTTTTAGCAACGTAAATATTCCGTCGTTAACTTCCGTCGGTGAATTGGTGAAGGAAAAAAAATAATAAAAAAAATATATGTACAGTTTTTAGCGACGGATTAGTGATAGAAAATTAGCGATGGATTACTGACGGATTTTTTTATTTTTTATTTTTAATTTTTTAATTTTAAATTTTATTTAATAATTCTTATTATTTTTATTTAATTTTGCAAAGAATAATATTATTTTATTTTTTCAAAATTTTTATTATTTTATTTTAAGTAATAATAAAATTATTTTGTTATTTTATAATAAATTATAATTTTATATTATTTTAATATTATTAAGAAATAAGAAATAAAGATAATAAGTAAAAATATATATATATAGTTAGATAACTTATTTGGTCCAGTGGCTAGAGTGTTCTCACATCATTCTTTGCACGTGACCCATGTTCGTCTCTATTTTTTTCAGTTTTTTTTTTTCGGTTTCAACGATGGGTTTTTTTTTTGTCGTTAATATCAGAAACGGATTGTTTTCGTCGCTAATCCGATTTTGATATTTGTGACGAAAAAAAATCTATCGTTGAAAATTAGCGGGGTCACTGTTTGTTACGAATTTAGTGATGAAAAAAATCCGTCGCTGATATCTTTTAGTGACGGAAAAGGGATTTTCAGTGACGGATTTTTCTGTCGCTGAAAGTCTGTTTTCTAGTAGTGAATGGACTAAACGATCCCATTGACCGTTGGGATTGCTAATAGTTCAAATTAATAAATAAAAAAAAATTATTGGTTTAATATTAACTTTACTATTTGTAACTAAAAAGTCAATTTTCCTAAGAAAAATCTTGTATGCTCGATAAAAAAATCTTTTACTGATGATATCTAAGCATGCTTGAGCTGCTATTTGGAAAAATCGAACTTAACTCAATTTTCTTCGATTTGCTTATATTTTGTTTTACTCTATTCATAATAATAAGGCATTGCAAATGAAAAAAAAATATTTCATAAAAATTTAACTTATCATTATATTATTTTATATTAAAACTTACACTTGATTTCAATATTATGTAGTTGAGTTTAAACTCAACACCAGCCCTTAGTAGTACAGGTTAAAATTGAGAATAATAATGTAGCCCTAAGCCTTAAATTGGAGTGAATATGACTGAACTCCGGTGTGTCGTTTTGGATATTGGCTATTGGCTATGATTGAAGTTGGGAGAGAATGAGATTGCAAAAGCTAAAAGTGCTTAGGATAGAGAAGCACATGCACAATATGTCCATCTATTGACAAATAGTTTGTGCATCGCAAGTTGACCTCAGACTAGGATTGGGCACTACGAATAAAAGTTAAGAGGGAAACTCACGAACTTCCCAAATTCAAAAAATTCAAAATTCTTTAAATACTCGAAAACCCGTAAGGATCTTGATCTTCTTGATCTCTCTTGCTCAATCGATCTTCTCTCTCACGGTTATCAATCTTTCTGGATTGATCCTGGTTAAGAAAGATGGAGAGAAGAGAGAGAAACATGAATAGCAAAAGAGATCGCGATCATTTGGTCAAGTGAAAAAAGAATAGAGAGAGAAGAAACGATGACTATTTATTGATTGAGATAAATCCATCATTGAAAAGGATTCAAAGTTATCACCATTGAATATGATTCCTCTAAAGAAAGTAGAATTCTATTCTTGTTCTTCAATTATCAATTCATTGTTAAAATAAAATTTTTTATGTATGACTTTAAATGATTTGAATTAGTTCAATAATTACGCATAAGGCCCCAAAATATTACATATGGGGAACATCACTTCACATGCAACAAATGGTATCTCGTCTTTAATTGTGCATAATCGGATCCCAAGTCCAGCGTATGTGTCCAAGCAAGAGGAGAAGTTCTCACTTAAAAAGCCAACACTAGCTCCAACCAATAAGAGTATAAGTTCTCTTTATTTATATCAACTTGGAATTTTTAAATTCATAAAAAAAAAAAAAAAAGTATATTATCCTATGACAGATTGCATGCAGCATACGGAGTTGTCTTTTTTGTAAGTATCCATAATATCAACAGCTAATTTGACAGGGAAATCTTAAGAAGCTCAAATCCAGAACCCTTTTTATATTTTAGACCTGATTACTATCTGGTTAAGGTATTATGTGTTTCTCTTTCTTGGCCGCCTCTTTGGTCATCAAGGTCGACAGGCTTTTTGGAAGATGGAAGCCAAAAGAAGCCCTTCAATGTGAGAAGTGAGCATGACAATGAAAAGCTAAATATTCACTAATCAATTATTTAAGCTATATATGTATGTATGTATATAAGTTTCGAAGAAAACTCGAGAATTGTTGTGGGGGTGTGGTTCTCAATCATCAGTAAATTGAGAGCCAACCAGAAGGATGCCATATACATGCCAATTTCTTAAAGTTTTTGGAATCTAAACAAGGTCCTTAATAACCAGTTCACACATTTAGATGAAAAGTGACATTGGGAGACAAATCAGGAAAATTAAGATAGTGAACACCAGACGTTTCATTGTGTGTGGGCACTACACTATAGTCTTTTCTTTTTACTTGTGGCCCTTAAGGCCCTCTCTAGCTACCACACCTTTAGTTTAGATGCTCACATTGTAAAAAGGAAACTCCTTTTTTTATTTCTTATGCCAAAAAAAGGAAATATCACCTAAATTTATACACTTGGTGTATGTATAAAATAATTAATCATTTTGAGGTAGGAGAGAAGTGACTCCAAACAGTAGACCATCCTGAAAAGGTTCCAACAAAAAGTGAGAATTCCAGTCACAAAACTGACTAAAAGCTGAAGCAAACTTTTCCACTCTATCTTTCTTTTTTTTGTACAACTGTCCTGCCTGTTAAGAAGTCAAATGAGAGGATTGTGTCTGTACTCCGGTATGCCCAAAAAGAAATGCAAAGTCTGATCTAAAATTTGATCATAATTTCTCCACAAACTAATTCCAAGTCCACTCCTTTGATGATCCAATGAGTGTGGCACGTGTTATAGCACACTGCAGAGCTTAGCCCACTAAAGGGGTAGCTAGGCAGAGGAGCCCCACATGAAATTCGTGGGGAGTAGTCTTATGTAGAAATGGTCCACACGTTCCAAATGTTCCAAATGGACAGGAAGGGTGAAAATGTTTGTGTGATTGATCTGAAATGACCAAAAATCCATCATGATTAAGAACCGCGGGCATCAAAAGGTGAAAGCTCCCCTTATATTCCCCATATTGCTTTAGTCCAAGCAATAACTTACAAAGAAAAGGACCACACCTTTGAGCAAAACTTCTCTAACTTCACTGTCTCCAAAGAAAGCTACTTAAATATCAGACCCAAAAGTTTATATAAGACAAATCTATGCATACATGTTACTTTTGCTTTTGTAGGTGGGTGAATTGCAACTCTGCGATGTGAAATATTACTTTGAATGTAACATTTGTGTCTTGAATATATATGAATTGCAATATATATTATATGTATGTGTGTGTGTGTGTGTGTGTGTGTGTGTGTGTGTGATGTAAGCCTTTAAAGTTTTGGTCGACTCTTTTAAATTTTGAGGGTATTAATGATTTTCAGTAGTCGCTTTTTATTCTTTTCATACTTTTAGCTCTTTTTTAATATTGCAAATTTGTTATTCTCTCCGTTCATAGAAATAAAATACTTAGCAGACCAAATAAATCTTATATCCATTTGTCCATGTATCTGTTTTACTTTATTGCTTACCTTTGCTTGTTTTAATACTTGATTAAAGATTTCATATTGTTGTTTGGCTTGAAAATTAAATGATAAAATTGAGAGAATGTTTTAACGTGGCACGATATTATTGATGTATTATGTTGAATGGTTATTATCTTACATTTGTTTCCATAACTAGAAAAATTTGTGCTATATGAGATTTTGCTGAATTCTATTTTTTTTTTTGATCGAACTCGAGATCTCAGTTGAGCTATATCTCATTGACAATTTTGTTGAATTCTATCATTAGCTTTTTAGGGTATATATTCTTTGCCATCTTATAGAATATCTCTTAGGATTTGCTTCACTAAAGTAGCATTGGTTCCATTTGAAAGCAGGGAAAGTCATGGGTGACATCTTAACTTTAGAGCTTTGTTCTTTTTGTTTTGGAAATTCTGAAAGCAAAACTATTTCAAGGTGCCATTTCTGTCATTGGGAATTTTGGTCTCCCATCCCTCTCAGAAAGGCAGGTCTTTCCAATCTCCCAATGGCCCCAGCCCAGTAGATTGTGACTGTAAGCCCCCTAAGTTGATGAGCATTGACTTTTTTTTTTTTTTTTTGTATAAGAATTTGAACCTAGAATTATCAGACCGGAGGAAAGAGGTTTGTACCACTGGGCTGTCCCTTGGGGATAGCATTGACATTTTCCTTTGCCAAATTGCAAAATCTAATGCCCATATCAGTGTAATTGCATGCACTCCACATCAATGACGATTTCAGATAAAAAAGAAAGTATAAGAAAAGGAAAAAAAAAAAAAAGGATGGGGAGCCCAAATCGCAATTCACGGGATTAATTAATGAGGGGTTGCCAAAAGGATAAACAATATGTAAACTATTGAAGCTGGTGTTGACTTGCATAATATCTACACATCTAGCAAAAATCTATGTATTTTAAGCATATGTTTGGATGATGGATGAGTCGCATCACCAAATCCTTAACCATAATGCCAAGTAGACTAAACAAATAATAGGTTAAATAAATCAAACCTTCCATGCGAGTCCAAATCAGTATGTTCTTATCAATTTTTAATTAAATTATTAACATGTTTTTATTAGATTAAACACTTATTTAATGAAAAATTGATCAAATTATATTGATATTAACTGTAACGTAAAATTTGGTCCATCTTTATTTGATCTATTTATCATTACTCAATCTTAAGTTACTATTCCACTGGTTGTGCTTGACATGACGCTTTCATGTGTTATGTGCTCTTTTTGCTTAAACATAATCCCAGGAAGATTAATTCACGAAGCACAAAATAACAAGTCCATTTTTTGTGCTTGCACTTTGAAATTTTGAGGTTTTCTTCTGGTTAGGACATGGAGCCACTAATTACAACTTGCAGGTAGCCGTATGACAAGGAAATGATCAACCCAAGAAGGTCATAAATAACTACAAACATACAAAGGCATTCATGGTTTTTATAAGAGGACACCAACATTGGTGGTGTGCTCCTTGATTCACATACAAGACTGTTTCTTATTACCTTATGACGAGGGGAAAATTGCTTGCTAGTTGGGATACCTAACATACACTTGACACTCCAAAACATATATCAGTTTACAGTACGGAACATGCATTTGGATTCTCATCACTGAAAATTTGAGGGGCATATGAGTACTCTAGGTAATACCTAGGAGGCCAATATTCACTTCTTTTGGCTTCAATCTTGGTTTCATCCTCTGCTTTGCCTTCTTCTCCCTCCTTATTTTCTCCTTTCTCTTCTTTTTTCTCTTCTTCTTTCTTTTCTTCTTCCTTTTTTTCTTCGGGCACTATCAACGCCTGCTTTCTGGTTTTCCTGTAAACATCATCCACTAGCTTTGCTGGATCCACAACCCCTTTTACAGTTACTTGATCATTGGCCAAGTCTGTTTCCACAGATTCCACACCTGTGACATATTCACAAACGGCTTTTAATTAGTCCCATAAAGGACTAGGAACTACTAACGAGGGCCATATGGTGCAGGTATATTGTTTCCTTAGGTCATTACGTCTCTGCAAAGAAAGCAGGGTTGTCCCTCATTACAAGTTAATTCAACACCCATCCGTGTTGCCATTCTACTTTGCATGCTCATGTATGGCAATTCCAAGATGAAGGACGCTTTCAGAATGAAAGAGATTCAAACATTGGAGGGAGGGCAAGGGGACACCATGGGCAAAGATTATAATTTTTTAAGAAATAAATACTATTTTAAAATTTTTTAGTGATACTTTTAAAACTTTCAGTGACACCTGATAAAATGAAGTATGCATATTAAATTTTTTTTCCTTCAATTTTTAAGACGTTGGCTTTGTCATCGATCTAGCAGATGCAAATCTATACTGGAAAACAAAAATGACATTTAGTGCTAAAATTTACTAATATAATGATCACTCACATTGATGCAGAAATTTTATAAGTTTTAGAAATTTGGAACATGTCAATGTATTAATTGCCTTGGAATTCCTAACTTTAGAAAAGGGTAGCAGCCATAGCTGTCCCTCCTAATGAACTGAAGAATGGCAATTTCGGCCATGCATTTAAGCCACAAATTAGGGTAGATGTGGGCACATTGTGTCTTCTTTCATGTTTACCTAAAACAACTTTAGGCGACTTGTTTTCTTTAGTGATGAGTGCAAATAAAGATGTGCTTTGGTATGTCCAATTGTAGATGAGAATTTAAGGATATACCTTGAATCTTTCTGATTCGCTTCTGTAAAGCTTGAGCACATGCCTCACAGTGCATCCTAACCTTCAATACTACTGTCACAACTGCAGGAGGCTGCCAAGATAAAATCATGATTGAATTTATGATCACATACAAATATCAAGGACGACTTCTTTCTATGTTATCCATGAAAATTATCAGACTTCATAATCAAAATCCAGATAGAAATGCATGTTCTTCGCAATTATTAATGAGGTTATTAATTTAGTTCTTAAAAACTTCCACTCGACAGATGCCATAGGATGTGTACCCAAAGGAAAAAAGAAAAAAAAAAATCTTTACAAAAAGCTGACAAAAGAAAGAAGCAAGCAATGGGGCTTGGATGAGAAGGAAAGGCATGTGTACCTCCAAGGCAATACACACTTTATATCATTACAAATGGGGATATTCTATTGTTCCGTACCGTTTATGTACGTATAATACAAAAATGGAAAAAAAAAACTCTATTACAAATAGAAAAGTATATTTGAAGTTGAATCTAATCCAATCAAAGTAAATGATAATGAAAATTGATCAACTCCAAGATTGGGCCATAAGAACAAAGCTCGAGGAAAAAGCATTAGGATTTCAATTGGCAACACAATTGGCAATGAAATAGCAGAAAGAGACAATGTTGAGAATTACCATGCCATATTATAGTCACCAAATGGTGACTATGCTTTGTTTATGTTTGCTTTATAAATTGTTAACCTTTTTGTTTTTTTAGGAGTGGTGAATAGATTGAACCCGTGACTTGACACATGGGGTTGGGTTTGGCAGTGCAGTGGGGTGCCGTGACCTCAATAAGTGGGGGAGTGAAGATGGTGCATGTGGGGTCAATAGACTGCCCCTTCTAGTAATATGTGCCTATGGGTATCACGTTTGTAACCTTTGTTGCTTTTCCTGTTTCTTCAAAATATGCTTTGTTGCTTTCATGTCAGCGCAAAATTAGCAGTCACAAACACAAAGACAAAGTGGGTGATTTCAAATTTTACCACACCCAAAATTAGAAGTGCAATCACCCTCTGTTACTTTCTTTCTTTTTTTTTTTTTCCTTTACCTCTCCTTTCTTTTCTTCTTCTTTCTGTTCTTTGGGCTCTCCTTTGGTCTCTTCCGGTGGCTTGGGCAGAGGTGAAATTATCTCAACTTTTCTGCCACTTTTCTTCTGAATCCTCTCGCACACCTTTATGGGGTCGGCCGTCTTACCCTTCACCACCACTTTGCTCGCTTTGCAATCTGTTGTTACATCTTCCACTCCTACGTATATTAAAAAAAAAAAAAAAACCAAAGAAACAAAAAGCACTACTTTAATGTTAACAAAACATACAGACGCACTAAGCCATTTTATGTCAGTATTTATTTTAAATATAAACGTGTTACAATTGAAAAAAGGCAAGCATATTCAAAGCACAGTCTGTTTGGTACTATTGCAAATGGTTTGTCAAAAACTCTCTCTCTCTCTCTCTCTCTCTCTCTCTCTCTCTCACTCATCGTGTTTAATGGGAAAGATATGGAAATAGAGAATGAGTTGAAAGAAAGAAAATTAAGTACCTTGGAAGCCTTTCAAGGCTCTAGCAACCTTCCTAGCACAAGCCTCACAATGCATGTCAACCTTGAGCACCATTTCTTGAGGCTTTTCTTCTTTATTCTCTTCTTCCTTCTTCTTATCTTCTTTCTTTGTTTCCGCCTTCTTCTCTTCCTCTTTCTTCTCCTTTAACCACAAGAAAAAGAAGAATCAACTCAGTTACTCACAAAATTCCACACACACCCCCTTTTGTCATCGCAAAAAGAAATTACTAGACCAATAGAGAAACTTTGATGAAACCCCCCCCCCAAAAAAAAAAAAAGCAAGACCACATAAGCATTAGACTTACTTCACCCATCTCTGCGGATATTTTCAAAGTGCTACCTTAAACTACTTCGTAATGGGATTTTACAAATGTTTTATGTTATGTTATGATGATGAAAAATGAAAACTCTATGTCTCTCTTTCTCTCTCTTTCTTTTCTGCAACCTATGTACCAGTGTGAGGGAGAAGACCATTTATGTAACGTGGGGGTGGGGTGGGGGAATTCTGAAAGTCTGACGTGGAATGGTTTAATTCATGGTGGACAATACGTTCTACAGCTGAGTCAGCGTCACATAAACATTGCCCTCCTAAAGAAAAATGACTTCGATGCATTGTCTCATACGGAACTAGTACCATTTTCTAAATTTTTGAATACAACGGGACAAATCTGTCATTTAATTTCCCTCCTTGTGTACCCGGATCTTCCTCTTTTTTGCAATCTTTCTCATCATGGGCTTATCTGTTTTATTTATTTTTTTAAATAACTAAAGTGCGACCCCAAAGCTGTAATAATGAGTATATCTATAGTATATGTTTGTTACATCATGCGCAGGATATGCATAACACTAAAAAGATGATGAGTACTTTTTATATCTTCCCAACAGAAAAAAAAAAAAGAAAAAGAAAAGAAATGAAAACGTATAATGTTAGTAATATTTTTTTTTTTGCTTGACCGAGCTGTATAAATACTAGGAGTGTCGTATGATTCAAACCCTAGTCTATGCAAGATTTATGCCGATACTTGAGGAGATGAACCTGAACTCTCAAACCCTAGTCTTTGCAGTTTCGAACCTGACCCTGGACAGGAGTCCGGTCCTAGGCCGATTCATTACCAAGCTAGTCTAATGACTAGGATTATGTTGAAGTCTGCTTTTCAAATATAATTCCTCCTTTGCAACCAATGATAATCTTTTCTTTTGTTGAGCTAAAGAGGATGAAGAGAAGAGACTAAAGGGGAAGGAGGGACAAGAGGGAAGAAATTTCTACACAAACTAAATTTAACTTGCAATGAAAATGTCACTGGGTATCATTTAAT